>CP125975.1:586699854-587190583 GCA_030063025.1 Avena longiglumis
GGTTATATCTCAGAGAACGGGAAGGGAGCCAAAAATAATTGTTTGTATTGTATGTGTGCCTCACGGTTACCAACCACGGAACAAGTGACTTAAATTGCCTAGAATTAAATATATCTATACACTAAAAATATGTCTATACACGCATCTAAATTTAAACAAACCCAAGTCATTTATTTCTAGACGGAGGAAGTACATTTTCCGCTTTGACCAGGGATGTCGATTAGATTACCCTATTGAGGATAATTCAGGATTTACCAACTACTCCTTTCGCTTCATAATATAAGAGCAACTCTAGCAGACCTTTTAAAATCCCGAACCGTAAATCGCCGTTTTTCTGTTTTTTCGGACTGCAAGGTGACGGGCGGAACAAAACCCATATACCCAAACTAGAAAACTAATATTACATTTTGATTTCGTCTATCTTCGCGGTACAAATAGGAGGCGCCGACACGCATCCATCCGCATCCATTCCCACCCTCTCCACTTCTCCACCCGCCGCCATGGAGGCGCCAACACCAACTTCTACGAGGCGTTGATGTTCGTGCACTATGACATCGCCGCTACCACAGTAGCGACGCAGTGCCCTATGGTTGGTGAATCAGCTACGCAGTGTGCCGTGGCGCCGCCATGGGACGATTCGAGATGGGGAGGAACATCGAGGCGCGGCACCGTGATGCCGGTGTGGAAGAGGGCGCCTGCACGTGGCTATGAGCCCCGCATCGCCGGGCGGTTCAAGAGGGAGCGGAGGCGGTTAGGTTTGTGCATCATTAATGGGCGGATGGTGCACCAGATGGGAAGTAAGAGAGCGGTTCGTCCGCCCTCGCCGCAAGTACATCATTATCGCCGCTGCTCGCCGCCAAGAGCTTCCTCCGCGGCAAACAATGCCGAAATCGTGGAGATTTTATCCGGCGAGGAGGACGGCCCAAGGTCGCGAAGGAGGACGGCGAGGGAAGGTGCGAAGTGAAATAGTTAATTAGATTTATATATCATAGCTTGTTGTAGGATGAACTCGCTTAAATCAATGAACTAGTCTATTTCCGCCGAGGTAGATCTTCGCCCCGGATCAATTTCGCCACAGCTCGGGTTGAAAACGTGATAGTCGAAAGCGGAGGCCGCTTCGCGGCGAAGCGAATTTGTCTCGCCAGGACTGGGTCGACGGCGTGGCAACGGATGGACGCTAAGGGAGGGAACAACCTGAAATGTCCTCTCGCCAACGATTTGCAGCGATACGGGTCGCCTAGGTCGTGGTCGAAACCTAGGAATATGTGGTTGCGATGGGCATTTTTATCGCTTCTAAAAAAAAAATTCTGGTTCTGGGGGTTATATGGTTTCTAGTCCGGCCAGTTACGCTGGCAAAACCAGAAAGTATGTTATTTACAAGTTTTAGCTTTGTAAAAGTAGTGTATATAAATTTTAGCATGTATGTCTAGAGGACTAGAGTTACATGGCGGTTTTCAAGCCATGGAAAAGAAAAGGAAACATTTACCTGTAGGTCTAGGGCTAATTAGAGGATATGAGCTTGTAAACTTGTAATATTCGAGTGTGTTGTAAACATTGGAATGTGTTGTGAACGTGTTATGTATTGTATTAGTGTTTCCGCGACTTATCGTCGTTAAAACTACATTTGCTCTATATGATGCTTATATTTTCCAAAAAATTCTTAGTTGCATTATGCACATGCTTCAACAATTTTCTGGGTCCGCCTCTGGTGCCTATAGTCCCGAACATGGGTGAGAAATGGCCACAAACGATATTTTCCTAATGAAACACTAGTCACCAGAATTTTATTGGCCCCCATAAAAGAGTGATATAGCCCATCACAAGTGAGAGAAACTGCAAAAATAAAAACAGTGTGATATAGCCCGCAAAATAGACGGAACAACGCCAAAACAATGCATTTGTAACCATGGGGCTACGATATCATTGAGCCAGAGAATGGTTTCAGGGCCTAGACGAGCCATGTATGCTTTTGCAATGCATCCATGCATGCATGGAGGGCTAGCTAGCTAGCTTGGGACAGCATGTACGTGTGAGCCATGTATTGTTCCATGCACCGATAATTTATCAGGAGATAGGCCCATCAGCACTTAGTCGTCTAAGGCAACCCAAAATGGGCATAAAAAATGAGAGATCATGATAGTATCATTGGTAGATATCATATATCATATCACGTAAAATTAGAAAAATTAATATTAAATAAATCTTGAACATAAACTTGCACCGAGATTCTACAAATATAATAAGACCATGATACTGATACATGATACTGCTTAGGTAGTACCATATGCATGATATTACTATATGATACTACTCATTGTGATCAGTAAATTAATGCTCAAACCGCAAAATCACACAAGTTAACAACAAGCCAACATCCTTTGCATGCATGTGGCTCATCTGGGTCCAACTAGTCAGCTTCGAATGGCCAGACCAAACAGGGAGGGAGAGGTGTGGTGGTGGTGGGACAGAAGTTTTCTGAAGTTTCAGACATGTATATTTAGGTGAGCCGTGTTCAATGAGTTTGGATACTCTATTCTTTGACTATGACCCTACATCCATCCTCGAGTCACTAGTGTCATGCTTCAATTTACCGTTCATCCACGAAAGAAGGATGGTAATGCATGATACTCCCTATGCTCCCTAATCATACTACATTATAGAACAGAGAAAGTATTTCGAATGGGTGTGTCAATAGTAGAAGAGGACCTAATTAAGGGTTACCTTATAGAGGGTGCGTCTAATCCAAAGGATTAAACCGACGACAATGAGAGGGGTGGTATAGAGCATGGTGGCACACACTTCTTTATTATGATGAAATGATAGGTATATGTTTGACACGAGAAAAACGTTCTGGAAAGGCTCTAACGTAGGCTACTCAAGGGAGAAGGATGCTAGCGTGTTTTTCTCATGCTACCGGGTAAAGAAAAAGAAATGATGCGTTGTGTACCGTAGTACACAAGAAAAAGTAGGGAAGATGCATTTCATTAATCTCTCATGGAGAAATAAAGATAATCCCTAATAAAGGCGCCAGGCTATGCTTGCTCACTATGGATCGACTTATGGCGATTGATCTCATGGTTCCCGGGCTCTAAGGAAATAGTTCCTGTTATTTCATGTGCATGGCTGACAATTGCAACCACTAATACCCTTGTGTATATTCTTCTATTTATCTTATTTCAATGTGTCAATATTCATGTTATCACGAGAAACAATGTTGAACCATATCCCTTGCCTAATACCATTGTAAATTTAGCATCATCCCTTAACGGTGAGGATTTAGGTCAACATTGGACAATCTTCACAAGAGCATCACATGTGCACCTAAAACATGTGTTGAAAGTTTTCCTTTACTACTAACACAATGTTTTAAGAAATATTTTAATTAATTGTTTTTATTTTTCGCAATTGCAAACTTATTTTATTATGTTAAATGTGCATGTTGGCGATCTTGTCCTCCTTACGCAGTGAAACTAGTCCCGCCCTAGGTTTGAATCCTTGCCTCATTTTAACATCTATCTCTATAGGGTTTGTAAAAGTTAGAACCAAGAAATTACATCTCTAAAAGGTAGGTGGAAACTATCGATCCAAAACTGACCAAAAATGGTTGAAATGAAAAGGGCAGGAAAACTAGCAAAACTTTGATAGTGTGCTATAGTCTCCCAAAAATCGACAGGGAAACTACAAAACCTTTGGACAAATGGGAACCCTATCATGCCGCCATGACGACGACGAGAAGACACATCAAATGACGGGTAGTAGCTACTACCTTTGTTCCAAGGCTTATATTGTGGAATGGAGGGAGTATCATTTTGTGCATCCAATCACATGACCTTAAAAAGGCACATGAAATCACTGGTAATGCATAAATTAAATACAGAGAACATAAGTAAGAGAAGGAATGACGATTTTCTTGCTAACATTATATGCATTAAATAGTAATACACGAGAACAGAAAGGCACATGAAATGATATATAAGCACGCAGCAACAAGACAATTCATGAAACAGCAGGTAATAGGTATCCCCAGAATAAAACAACGATCCTAACAAGCAGGCTCCATTCATGAGCCTAGACTGTCTTTTTGGCCCGAGGATTTTCCATATGGGTCTAATTTCCCGATTGCTATGAAATTCCACCGATATGGTAAAACAGCTAGACCTCCAAAAGTACATGTCTAGAAAACCCTAAATTCATGATAGCCTTCCAATGCCACGAGAATCACCTTGATGGGAGCAAGCATGCAAAAGGTATGTCTCTTGGAAAACGCTATTGACCTACTAAAATTTGGGTGGGAAACCCCATATGTGTATGTGTAATGTGTCAGGGAAACTCCAGAGGCGGTCCGTATTCGGACCCGTAAAGTCTCCGAATCTATTCGCTTGGGTGAGGAGGACGGCCCAGAGGCCTTTGTCCGCCAAGACAAAGGCGAGTGCACCCAACGGAGTGACCCATTAGCGGTCCCATTGTCCGCTAGCAGGTGCCCGAACTACCCATCAAGGGCGCTGCCGCTTCCCCACCCGCCCCTGCTTCCGCCAACCGCCAATTCCCCACTCTAGACGCGCTGCCTTCCCACATCCGCTTCGCCTGTGGCCGCTAAGACTATAAAGCCCGAGCCATCGGAACCAGGATGGCACCACAACCACAACCATGCATCGCCGCCTTCCCACTACTCGGGCGCATCTTAGCCGTCGCTCGAAAAGTGCTACCCTCCTAGCTAGGCAGAGCGGTATCAAATGGTTCTCTATCTTTCTCTTTTGGGCAGGATGTCCGCCCAAAGAAATGTATCAAATGGTTCTCTATCTTTCTTTTTTGGTTCTCTAACTTCGAGGATCCAAATGATTAATCCGACAACAATGAGAGGGTGATATAGCGATGGTGGCACACTTTTTATTATGATGAAAGGATAGGTATATTTGGGTCATGTTCTAAAATAAGAATTAAAACTGCAAAATTATGCGGAAGAACATAGACAAAAATACAATAAAGGAAATAAATAGTGTTATTTCATGTGCATGGCTGACATTCACCAATACCCTTGTGTATATTCTTCTATTTATCTTATTTCAATGTGTCAATATTCATGTTATCAATGAGAAACAATGTTGAACCTTATCCCTTTGCATAATACCATCAGAATTTAGCGTCCATCGCCCCTTAACGGTGAGGATTTAGGTCAATGTTGGACAATCCTTATCAGTAGGCCACATACCACATGTGCACCTAAAACATGTGTTGAAAGTTTTCATTTTAACTACCAACACAATGTTTTAACAAAAGTTTAAATTAGTTGTTTTATTTTATCGCAATTGCAAACTTATTTTATTATGTTAAATGTGCATGCTGGCATCTTGTCCTCCTTACGTGTGAAACTAGTCTCGGTCCTAGGTTTGAATCCCATGCGGCCTCATTTTTACATCTATCTCTATAGGGTTTGTAAAAGTTAGAACCAAGAAAATTCATCTCTAAAAAGTAGGTGGAAAACTATCGATCTGAAAACTGACGAAAAATGGTTGAAATGAAAAGCTGCCAGGAAACTAGCAAAACTTTGATAGTGTGCTATAGTCTCCCAAAATGGACAGGTAAACTACAAAATCTTTGGACAACTAGAACTAGCACGCCGCCACGGCGATTTATGAGAAGACACATCAAATGACGGGTACTAGCTAATACCTCTGTTCCAAGGCTTATATTGTGGAACGGGGAGTATCATTTGTGCATCCAATAACGTGACCTTAAAAGGCACATGAAATCACTCGTGGTAATGCATAAATTAAATACAGATGACATAAGTAAGAGGAGGAACGACGGTTTTCTTGCTAACATTTTATGCATTAAATAGTAATACGTGAGAAGAGAAAGGCACATGAAATGATATATAAGCATGCAGCAACAAGACAGCTCATGAAACAGTAGGTAATAGTTATCCCCGGAATAAAACAACGATCCTAACAAGCAGGCTCCATTCAAAGCCTACACTCTTTTTGGCCCGAGGATTTTCCAGATAGGTCTAACTTCACGATTGCAATGAAATTCCACCGATATGGTAAAACAGCTAGACCTCCAAAAGTACATGTCTAGAAAACTAAATTCATGATAGCCTTCCAACACCACCAGAATCGCTTTGATCGAGCAAGCATGCAAAAGGTATGTCTCTTGGAAAACGCTATTGACCTACTAAAATTTGGGCGGGAAACCCCATATGTATATGTGTAATGTGTTAGACTAGTCACAATGGGAAGTATCATATAGTAGTATCATGCATATGATACTAGTATATGATACCATCTTTACAATGCATAGTATTATATAGTAGTATCATAGTTTTAGTGTATTTATTGTTTTGTAGAATCTCAATGTAAATTTGTGTGCAAGATTTATTTGGAATTATTTTTTTAGTTCTATGTGCTATGATACCGTATCTACCTATGATACCAACACAATCTCTTTTCATTATTAATTGCAATGACACATAAGCATTTTGCATGCATGTGGTGCATGATACTACCTATGATACCCCCATTGGGGCTAGTCTTAGGGAAACTCCAGCGGCGGTTCGCATTCGTACCCGTAAAGTCTCTGAACTATTCGTTTGGTCTAGAGGCCTTTGTCCGCCAAGACAGTGCGAGTGCACCCAACGGGCTGACCCATTAGCGGATCCCATTGTCCGCCAGCAGGTGCCCGAACTACCCATCAAGGGCGCTGGCGCGCTCCCCCCACCCGTGTTCTCTCGCCAACCGCCAATTCCACTCTAGACGCCGTGTCTTCCGCCTGCTTCGCCTGTGGCCGCTAAGACTATAAAGCCCGAGCCATCGGACCAGGATGGTACCACAACCACAACCATGCATCGCCGTATTCCATTACTCCGGCATCTTAGCTGTGTCAAAGTTTCGAGTACTACCTCCCAAAGACAAAGAAGGGCCGTAGAGGAGGACATGGAGGAGTGGGACGAAGAAGTGGAGGAGGATCCCCTTCGGGCGCCGATGAACAAGAAGCAGACTACCCTTCTCTAGTCCCTCCATACCGAAAAGTGCCGTAATATAGAGGCCTCCGCCGCTGCCGAGAAAAATCATCGCCGAGTTGCCGCGACAAATGCCGCTCACCGAGGAGTGCGGCCGATGTTTCATGGCGTATGAGCGGGCGCAGCCTAGGGCGCTGGAACTAAACACTCACCGTGGAGGCAGAAGAGGCCACCCGCCACGAGTCTACCATCCTCGCTGGTCGGAGGCAACCAACCGGTTGTGGCAACCGCATGAGCCATGAGCGCAAAGCGAAAGCGGAGGACACGTGAGCCATCGGTCGCGACATGTGACCGCCAAACGAAAGTTGAGTAATTGTAAAACCTGACATACAAAAAACGAAGGGAGAACAAAACAATGGTTAGAAAACTATAAAATCTTCAAAGACCTTGCATTTGCATTTTGATGGCCTTAGATCATCATTTTCATTTTACTTCTAGATGTAGATCACGGATGATCAAAAGTCTGAGTGATGCATTATTCATTATTGATCCTTAGACATGCTCTACCTTCTATTTCCTCCTTCCGAAAAGAAGTGACTTGTATTTGTCTAGATTCGCATGTATCTATGCATTAAAATAAAAAAATAGATATATTTGAATATAGCTAAGTCAAATATTTCCGAATGGAGGGAGTAATAAAAAAGAGCAAAAAGAAATTTCTCAATCTTTTGTCCGATAGCAAGAAATAATATAAGCAGAAAATGTTGAGAAATCGAGCAAGGAAATCGTCAACGTGGCGGTGTACATCTCTTTCCGACCTCGCACCACCATAGACCTCGAATCGAATTAAATCAGCTGCTTCTCCGTGTGGGCCTGGTCCTAGTAATCGAATTAAACCAACTTCGTAGCATTTGGGCCTGGTACGAGCTTACCAAACCCAGCTACAGGTGACCCAGAGCCCGTCAAGTGACAAGCTAGATTTCACTTTTGTTTTTCTTCTCTTGAGCTTAGCTATAGTTAACGTACCACTTTATGATCGGCACATTCTGTTCCATTTGTGGAATAAGCAGCACTCAACTAGTAAGATTATTCTCGAAAAAAATGGGCATGACGTTCCTATATGTTGGACAATCAGATCACAATTCAAATAACAATCAATGGCGATGCGACAGCACAGTCCAACTCTCATCACAAGTCTAATCAAACAGACCAGGCAACTACACTGTTACAACTTATTACAAGAGCAGCGATACGATGTCGACCACCAACCCAACGTTCCATATATGGAGTCACAAATCACAGTCCACAGCCAATACAACCCAAGCATTCAAATTTTGGTTTCGCAAACAAAAGGAATTCAGCTTTCACTTCTTATTCCACCCTCCAGTCATGCATCAGACAGCAGCCTTCTATGCTCCTAAGCCTTCTAGAACCTGCAATTGAGAAACATCAAAAATCAGTACAGTAAAGGAATTGTCGAGCATCGCCAAATTAAATCAATATTACCGCAAGTGCAAGTCAGTTCAAAGCAAGCAAGATAAGATGATAGTTCTAATCAATTTTCCAAGCATATGTATGTATCCGTCATATGCATCCACAAGGCATCATAAACTGAAAATGGTGGTTAATTAGTTCCCAAGTTCAAGACAGTTATTACAAGCAACCCATTTACTCGCCATAAACCATCTACTTAATATGCATCGGCACTTTCCTGCCAGCATTTCATAAAGTCATTTACTCATCACGACAATTCCCAGTCTCCCGTCTTAATGGATTCTAGAACTTCAACAGGGAGAATAAATAAGCAAGCAATACAAGGAATTGGCAATACATGCTAACATCCACAACACGGGATAAAGTGAAAATGGAAAAAACAGCAGCTTGCTGCTTTTCTATTCCATAATATCATGCCATACATTCAGAAGGTCCTGGGAGGTCCCCTTGGTCAGCTCCACCTAGTAAGGAACACAATAAGATTAGAAATGCAGAAGAAAGATTTATGCAGCATGTCTTATAAATTCCCAACATAGGTTTACAACTGCTACTGGTATTAGTGCCATTATATTGCTTATGAAGCCATGAAAAAAAAAAGAGATTTGAACCTATAAGAGAACCATTTATTAAATTAGGGATACAGCTGGTATCCTACCGAGATGAGAGATCAACATCAATACCAGGATGACAATTCTACTATATGAGCATGTTTATGCAAGTTAAGTGTGATTCGTCAAACAATGAGCAAAGAAAAAGTAATGAATTGGATCGGCTAGTAGGAAGCAAACAAAGCGATCCAACTAGTAGAAACTATTGCTTAAGGCATAAAAAGCACAGATCTATAAGAAGAGAACAAGACACCCTAGACTTTAGGGGTATCCACTGGTAATCTCAAGAAAAGACCAATCAGGAATAATATAAGTAGCAAATACAAGTAGCAGCAGGTCAGCCACACCCCACCAACAACACATTCTAGTACCAGAATAGTACCACAGGTTACAAAAAGTGCTACGCCTCGATGGCCGGACAGAGGCC
This sequence comes from Avena longiglumis, assembly GCA_030063025.1. NCBI lineage: Eukaryota > Viridiplantae > Streptophyta > Magnoliopsida > Poales > Poaceae > Avena > Avena longiglumis. Next base: position 586,709,342 of record CP125975.1, read on the forward strand.
ATCTAATCAATGGCCAGAACAAGCCACGACACGATGCAAAGGGAAGCCTGAGGAATTACCTGCTACTTGAGGCACCGTCCGCTTAACGCCGTTGGCGACACCACCAGCATAACACCAAGAACCCATCACGATTGCTGAGTTCGGATGCTGCAGGACTGCCATGTTAAGATGCTCAAGAGCTATTTGCAGATTTCCTGAACCAAAAACACATGCAGATTAGTAAGCTAGACAGAGCTTGACCCGAACTAGTCGACAGGAAAACAACAGTACCTTGTGAGGATTGTTTCCATCGCTATGCCTTTTGCTTCCTGGGAAGTCTCCTCAGTCAGCTCCAGCTAGTAAGGAACACAATGAGATTAGAGATGCAGAAGAAAGATTTATAGGCCATCATATTGCTTATTATGAAGCCATGGAAAAAAAACATATAGATTTGAACCTATAAGAAAACCATGAGCTGCAATTAAGGCATGGACCTCAAATCACCACCAAGACGAGAGATCAGCATCAAGATCAGGATGACACTACTACTATATGTGCATGTTTATGCAAGCTATTTGTGGTTCATCATCAAAAATGAGCAAATAAAAACAGTGATGAATTGCATTGACTAGTAGAACCAAACGAGCGATCAACTTGTTAGCAGTTGAAACAACCTAGCAACATAGGTTTACAACTGCTACAGGTATTATTAACTATTGCTAAAGGCACAAAAAGCACAGCAGATCCATGAGAACAGCTCTAGATACCTTCGCCTTTGGGAGGAATAACATAAGTAGAAAATACAAGTAGCATCAGGTCACCAACTAAACCCCAGCAACAACACATTCTAGTACCAGGAAAGAACCACAGATTACTAAAACTGACTCTCGATTGCCAGACACAGGACATCTAGCCGATGGCGAAAACAGGAAGCCACGGCATGAGAATAGGAGCCAGAGGAATCACCTGCCACTTGAGGCACCACCAGCATAACAGCAAGAAGGAAGAATGGATGGTGAGTTCGGATGCTGCAGGACTGCCATGCTCAAGAGCTTCTTGCAGATTTCCTGAAGCAAAAAACACACGCAGATTAGAAAAGGAGACCGAGCTTGACCCGAACTAGTGGACAGGAAAACAAGTCAGTACCTTTGTGAATGCCTTTTGCTTCCTGGGAGGTCTCCTCGTTCAGCTCCACCTAGTAGTAAGAAACACAATAAGATTAGAGAAGCAGAAGAAAGATTTATGCAGCACGGCTTTGTAGATTCCAGCATGGTTTTTTACAGCTGGTACTGGTATTAGTGTCATTATATTGCTTATTATTAAGCCATGGGAAAGATTATGTAGATTTGAACCTATATATATATATATATATATATATATATATATATATATATATATATATATATATAAGCTAGCGATGAATTAGAGATGGAATCCTACCAAGACGAGAGATCAACAGCAATACCAGGATGACAGTACTACTATATGAGCATGTTCACGCAAGTTATTTGTGCTTCATCATCAAACAAGGACGCCGGGCATCATCATCATCTGGGGGAGGCCTGCAGGAGATCCGTTGTACCTGAGGAAAGTCCGGATGGAGGCAAGCAATTAAGCAAGCAGGTTAAGGCAGGAGCAAAATGAATAATGGGATGAAATTAAAGGTGCCAGATTTATATTATTATATATTGTATAGAAAAGTAGGAGGAGGAGGAGGAGGCTTACCTGTCGGAGGAGTAGGAGGCATCTCGTGTTGCTGCTGCTGCTGCTTGGGTTTGGCGCACCAGGGGATGATGGGAGGCTGCGACTGCCGTCGTGCTGCCCTGTGGCTGCCGGATCTTGCGTCCACCGGCGGCAAGATCTGGGGTGGGGGCTTCATCTCGTGCAGCTGGCTGCGGATGGCTGGCCGTGGCGGACGCGGTCGGTCCTGCGTCGCACGGAGGCTGGCCGGCGGCAGGAGTTGGCGGCGTTGTTGAAGTACCTCGTCGTGGCTGCGGATGGTGGCTTGGGGCGCGGGAGGCGGGCAGGTTGGCTCGACGGAGCGCGGCGCAGGGATGCACGCACGCCCGCCGCCGTTTCGCCTCTGGTCGGGGGGGGTTAGGGTTAGGGTTTGGAGAAAGGGGATCGACATCGACGAGCGAGCGATGGTTCGGTTCGGTTCAGATCGCCAAGGAAGTGGACTAGACGATGGACGCTTTTGGCTTGATTGGTAAAGACGGGGAGTCTGATCTCGTTGCTTTGTGTGAATGAAAGTTTTACGGAGCGTACAAGTGGAAACAGAGGTACGACAGCCGTCGAACAGAGGTACGACCAGCACGACTGGTCCGTGGAAGGCGCCGTTGTCTCGACGACACCGGGTTGACGTTGCCGCAGTGACAAGTGGTGTTGAAGTAGCAGGAGACCTCGCTGGGCAGGAAAGTTGGACGGCCTAGACGTAACAGCAGGCTGTCGTCGTCCTCCGGGCGGCAGACAGACCGCAGTGTCTTCCTCCGTGTCCACCGATACCAGCCACGCCGACTTGTCACCGGGCGTAATCGCCGAGACTCGCCCGGTGTATCGACCGCCGACAAGAAGCGTACACGCCGTGGTCCTCGATGCTCACGGGCGGGCGGGCGGATGAGCGGACGCCGGCTTTCCACCGCCACCGCCAGGGTCGCCATCGCCGGTGCGCCCTCCTTCCACGTCATGTCGTCTGTCCTCAGGGTCCAAGTGGTGATGGTGAAGTCGCGCTGGGAGCGCGCGCAAGAGCTGGTGCGAAACCAGCCGCAGCAGCAGCGAGGGGAGATCCGGACGAACCTCACCGCGCCAGCCACGGTGACGCACACGTTCCGGGAGGCCCGGGGTCCGTGGCGTCCGTCGGGGCCGTGGATGTTCTATCGAGGTGACCACGAGAAAGGGTCGGCGGGCGTAACGTAATGAGCTCGGGACCTTGTTCGCCACGCCAGAGATGATGATGTTGCGACCACCGGTCGATCCAAAGAGAATCGTCGCCACCGTGATGACGGAGCCGTTATTCCACGGGTCCACCACGACAGCCCGCCTCATGGCTGCCGGGAGACGGGATCCCGCCCGGCAGTTCCCACTTGCGCCGGAATGAGCAACCACATGTCGCTTCCCGGGGACGGACGTCCGCCGATCACCATGCTCGCCACCACAAACTTGCCACCGCCGCCTGGCGCGAAGGATGCCGTGTGACGCTTACCCACGACATCTCCTCGTCAGGAGGAAGAAGCAGCAGACGCCACCCCGGCGCGCCGCCATGTAGACGAAATGTCGGCAGCGCGAACGCCGCAAAGCAGACTTCGATGAGGACGGACGGAGTCGCGCGGCCGAGATGAGATCTTGGAACCATGTGCGGGTACGTTTGGCGGTACGTCCGAAATCTCGACGCGTGGTCGGCTACTGCTGGCGCCACGAGACGAAGGAGACCGCACGATGTTGCCCATGGAGCCGATGCGTACCATGGACGCATCGGCGTCTCGTGGAGTCGCCCCGCATTCTCTCTCGGTTTCGAGCATCACCCAGTTTCGTAGTCGGCGGCGACGACGGACTAATATGGAGAGACGGAGGAGGGTCGGATTTCCATGTCGATCGATCGGACGATTGAAACAGCTAGCGGTCGCTTTGGAGTTGAAGGATTAGTACATCGATTTGACAACACGGAACAGTACATATCGATCTCTCTTTACGAGGACACACTACGTCCTACCCCTGCACGATAATGGACTCATGAAAACATCGACTGCGATGCCTCTTGTCGTAAGCAATGCAATTCCCTCCCTTCAGAAGCACCGACACCATCTTTGTCCTTTATTTTTCAAAGATTCGTGATACCATTTTTAGAGAACAAACCTTCCACCTCACTTCTCAAGTTCATTGCTGTTTTGCTTATTAGCCTCTAGTTTTATTAAGTTTTATACATTTTTGTTACTGTCTTCAAGGAAAGAACGTGATTCATATATACATCTTTGTTTAATTTAATTAGCCAATTTTAATTAGCCAATCTAATTAATATAATTTAATTAACAATTTCTTACATAATTATTTTTTCAATAATAATCAACAATATTTCATAGAACTTTTTTAAGAATTTTTCTAGAGATATCCGTACAAGTTTCATATTTTTTCCAACATAATTTTTTTAAGATACATGGACAACAATCAAAACTCAAATGAATCTTCACTAGATCTTTTTTGAAACTACTAAGATTTTTTTTTAAGATACATGGGCAACACCGAAACTTAAATGAATCTTCACTAGATCTTTTTCACACAAGATTTTCATATAATTTTTTCAACACAAGATTCACAATAGATTCACACAAGATTTTCATATAATGTTACCAATGCTTTACATGGATCTAGTTTTTTAATTTCGCTTTCCTCAAATTCTTGACCAAATCATTTTCGCTTTTCCTTTTTTTGATGTTTCATACATAGATCCATAGAAGATTCATACCATGATCCACATTTCACAGAATTTTTCATAGAATGTTTTTCATAGATTTTCATGTAATAATTTCTCACCCAAGATTCACACAAGATTTGAAATGGGTGGAGATCCATAAACAGATTCACACAAGATCCATAAGGTTTTCACTCTATCAAATCTATATTATATTTGAAATGGGTTGATCCATGAAAAAAATCACAGATTCATCCATGAACAAAATCTTTTGAACAAACTCAAATGATTCATACATTTTTATTCTAAAATGAAACATGCATACAAGTTTAATACAAATGCAGTTTCATCACAGATTCATCACAATTAATACAAAACAGGCCATGAGAAAATCCTCGTCCACAATGGTTACAATCTTCTGAGAATCACAAGATTTAATACAAGTCCATACAAGATCGATAAGAGAATCATATAATTTCCATATATACTTGACGATCTGAAAAAAAGAAATTACATGTTTCATAGAACAAACAACAAGATCTAGAAAAAAAGTTGAACATGAACTCAAATCTGTGTCTCTCAAACAGAATAATCCAATAGACGTTGGTGTATGCTTTCAAGAACAAAATGCAACAGACTTTATACACGTTTCCTCGAAGAATAATCTATGTCCGAACGATGGTATATTCCACGGACAAGGAAATAAAAAAGAAATAAACCATAAAAAATTCAAGAACAAAATACAGCATATCTTATACATGTTTCCTCGAGGATTCATAAATAGTTCATATAGTATATTCAACTATGTACTCAATCTCCTCTGTTTTATTCGAGAAGCACATCAGATTATCAAGTCATAAGTCGCGAATATTCACGCGAGCGCACGCGCTATATAGATATGTCCTTCATGTAGTACTACTAACTAGAAGGAAACAAAATACCCTCCTTATAAGTTGGTCTCCACCTCCTTGGGTTAGCCATGTGGGACTAAACTTTTGGCATGCCTTTGCAATTTTTTAGGTTCACGCCTTATGGGCCTAGCAGCTGCTACGGGTTGATATCTGGGCCTCTATCCACGGTTCTTTCCATCTGGGATGAGCGCGCTAGATAATTAAGTACTGGTTCCACATGAATGTATGGTTGTACAAGCATGCAGCAGGGGCAAGGGTTATTTTAGGCAACCCCGCAAGGTACGAGTGTACCTGGTTCATTTCGCTTCATTATTGTTGTATACTTAAATTTGACCACCCGGTCAAAAGTAGCACATGTAAGTGTGAAAAAGGAGCTCGCCCTCATATACAATATATAAATATTGCTCCGCATGCATGCGCTTAAAATAATCTTACTAGTTTGAGAGTTTCAAAACAATGTGTAACTTGACTCCCAAAGCACAGCTATAAAAACTGGATGATACCCCGCATGTTGGTGCGGAACATAAACATAAAAAGAAAAAAAATTGGCACAAAACTTCATAAAGGTAGAGGTTTAGGACAAATAAGTTACTTAATATACATGAAAGCATGCGGTATCTATATGTGTATTTCATGTAGTACTACTAACTAGAAGGCAGCAAAATGTCTTCCTTATAAGTTGGTCTCCTCATTCTTGGCTTAGCCATGTGGACTAAACTTTGGCATGCCTTTGCAAAAAATTAGCTTCACACCTTATGGGCCTAGCGCCTGCCATGGTTGATATTTGGGCCTCTATCCACGGTTCTTTCCATGAATGCATGGTTGTACAAGCGCAGAAGGCAAGGGTTATTTTAGGCAACCCATGAGGTACTGAAAGTGTTCCTGGTTCCTTTCACTTCGTTTTGTATACCCTATTAAATTTGACCACCTGGTCAAAAGTAGCACATGTAAGTGTGAAAAGAGGAGCTCACTCCCATACACAATATATAATATTGCTGCATGCGCTTAAAATAATCTTACTAGTTTGAGAGTTCCAAAACAAGCGTGTAAGCACAACTATAAAACTGGATGATACCCGCTGGTGCGGAACATAAACATAAAAAGAAATATGTTTGACACAAAACTTCGTAAAGGTAGAGGTTTAGAACAAATAAAGACGACGGGGGTCCTTGATCTATTATTAATCGGCACAAAACTTCTAGATGCTAATTCGAGATGGTGTGTACCACTGTATCTACTCAATATATTATCACATTTACAATTGAGTGTTATGCGGCATCCATGTTCATTTCAAGGTATTCTTTTCTATGAAATGTGTTCGCCTCTTGTGCTAAACTGATGATGGATGGCCCGTATACTTTTGTAGTTCCTGGCCTGCAGCATAATAGTCTGCTAGTACAGATCGAAGTGACAAAATAGGGCACGAAGAAAAATCCTCCCTCTGTCTTAAAATAGATATCACAGATTTGCCAAATTTTAAATGAATTTAGACACCATTTAGCATATAGATTCATCTAAATTTTCACAAACCAGTGACATCTATTTTAAGACGGAGGGAGTAGTAAAACCACCGTCACGGTAAGCTTATTATTTTTAATAGCAAAGAAGATAAAGATATATACATACGCACTCGCACAAACTCCAATTTTTTTATAACTCGTTTAAGAATTGATTGTACCAACCCTGCCGGTTGGTCGCACAAACTCCAATTAGTTCATACTGGAACCATTCCAGTCTATCACCTACCACATGCAGGCTCAATCCTAGCAAGCTCGTCTTTCCTACCATGCTTGAACGCCAAGCCAAAAAAATAAGATGCAGTTATTAACCTAAACTGATGTCAGCCATTAGCAGTCGGACACAAAGAGCCTTCAGGTATCGCCACCGGACTCGTTGTCATCATGTCCAAACGAGTAGAGACCTCGAGGACTAGACTACTATATGACGATCCGGTAGCAGTGTCCTCATGGACCGCTTCAGAGCGAGGTGGTCGTCGAAGAAGAGCGAGGTGGGGACTTTATTTAGGGTTATCTATCGAGCCACGGTCATTTTTCGATCATGAACATCTCTGCAACGTATGTAGTTCTACAACTTGTTTGTGGAGGGGCTGTATACGGTTGGAGGACACGGCGAGAGATATTTTCTCCTGATATGGATGGTAGCGTGATCTACGGATAGAGCTGTCATAGCACGTTATGGAGGATTTTCTTTATTTTCTCAAATATTTGTAATTTTTGTACTTTTGCTTTGGACTCGAGTTGTGTGTTTGTTCGGCTGTGTGCATCCTAGCTATGCAGAGACCGGGTGTGAACTTTTTAAAATAAAACGCCCATTTTCAAAAAAGAAAGGAAGCTCATAGGCGAAGCTGAGTCAACAAGAGTAAAATAAGTTTGTTAGGATAATGTAAGATTATATATGAGAAGTGTGTGAGCGAGAGGTTTTCGGGTGATGTATGTTCGGTGAGAGTTGTAGCAATTTTTTTAGTGGTGGCATTTGGTATGTAAATAGGAAGAAGTGTGACACTATGTGAGGTGTCACACAATCACATATCCAACCGTCGATTCTGGTTTCGCCTCTCGTAGCCTTCCTTTCCTTCTCTCCCTAACCCTAAAATTGGACTTGCTAGGCTACATGTTGGACTATCGCTTCGTGTTGCAACCCACTCCGCCTCATGCTATCCCTAACAACTCACATTCATGGTGTCACGCTTTGTTTCACTTCACTGATATAGTGTTAAGTCGCAAATATATATGCAAGCGCACGTGCTATCTGTATGTGTACTTCATATAGTACTATTAACTAAAAAGCAACAAAATATACACCTTATAAGTTGGTCTCCACCTTCTTGGTTTTGTCATGTGAGACTAAACTTTTACCTTCACTTTGAGATTTTTACGCCACCATCCGCATGGGCCCGTTTGAGTTGTTGGGCGGCAGGCACAACACATGCATCTAGTGGAGGCGACTAACTAGACACAGTAGATGCCACATTCACTCGAATGGGTGGAAACTTATAGGGACGTGGTCTATGATCAGCTGCACAAGCGTGGCAAGGGACAAACATGGTTTATTTAGGTCAACCCAGGATGAGTAGTATCTACTACTCCCTCTTCCATAATATAGCTTGCTAAACAAGGCTTATATTGTGAAACATAGGTAGTTTTCTTTAAAGAAAAAGAGAGTAGTAGGTACGAGTGTTCTTGATTTGTTTCGCTTCATTGCTGTATACACCCTCTTCATTTTGACCGTTCCGTCAAAAAGTAGCACCTATAATAAGTGTGAAAAGAAGGGACTTCCTTCCTCATTTCCAATGATATTAATGCTCCCGCATATCCCTTAAAAGTAATTCCAATAGTTTGGTAGTAGTGCCAAAAGACAAGCCGTGTAACTTGACTAGGGCATCACATCTGTGGGAAAAAAAAGTATATTGAATTGAAAGATTGGATAGAAGTACTCCATCTGCCTACACCGACTCTTTTCGCTCAACTCAGGTGGTAGACGCTTTCTCCCTGCCCACATATATATCATTGACTCGACTCATCCAACTCAGCTCGTAGTCGCGTTCACCACGCCGAGCTGCCTGGCCTCCGCCACTAGCTCTAGTTGTTAGGAAAGATCTTGTCGAGTGCATCAACTCCTCCGACGGCTTCCATCTCCTCCTCTCGATCCATACGCACACTATATTTTATCCTGGCGATGTCGTTGTATCGCCGCCTTCAAACAAAACGTCAGACTTGGGTGAGAGAGATAAGTTTTGGCATTATTACTTGAGAAGAAAGCTATATGGATTTCGATATGAAAACGAGAAGAGAGGGACAGACAGGTGGTGTTCAAGGTGCTGGTGGGCATGTACACCAAGTGTGGGAGCTTGGACATAGCCATGATCTCAGGGCTAGCTCTCGAAATAGAACCATTTTCGAGGACGAAGACACGGAGTCGAAACTTCCTAAATCCAAAGTCGATGAGTTTGCTCTTAGCAAAATTGTACGCGTAGGCTGGTTGAGACTTGAGAGTGAGATAGCTAGTTAATTAGGCAAGTGATTAAGGCCATGTTCCTAGACAGACATGCACAGCTGGTCGTCGACGTAAGGTACGACGCGAGCGAGAGGCAACTAGCTGCGCGTGCGTTCATATGCATGTGCTACTCCACTTAGCTAGGCGCGTCACATGTATGCCCGATCGAGATCATGTACATGCGCATGACTGATGCTCAGGTGCGTACGCGTAGTGAGAGCGCCGTTTTGGAGCCCGTCCCCCATGAACGATTTTAATTTGTTTTAAAATTTTCAAATTTGAAGATTCAAAGAAATCTGACAAAAATTATCAGGATGTAGATAATGATTTATAATATATGCGCGTGCACAAAAAAATATAAAAAACTTTATATTCTGGCCTCAGCAAATAGGAGAAAATGTGGATCCCGGCGTGAACAGTGTAATTTTGAATGATCCTTCATTTTTCACAAAACTTTTCATATTTGTCTTTTTTATCCATCCAAAATACAAAATATTTACCACTGAAAATTTGTAGACTTGTATTTCGTGTTGTATTGTTGGCTACACGAATATATTTGTTTCAAAAATATTTCAAGCTTTTTGAAAAATTCAAAAGCCCTCCGTGAAGGACGTACGTGCTCCAAAGTGATTTTGTCATAGCCTATATACTGATCGATGCTCAAAGTGGAAACATTATTTTGAGAACAACTAAATATCGTGCTTAATTATAGTATATAACACCCTTTTAAACATAAATTTGACGGATGCTCAGTTTACCGACACACCACACGTGGTAAAATACTCCATCCGTTTAAAACATAAGATGTTTTAGGTTTGTGAAGAAGAATCTAGACTTCTTTTAGTATGTAGTTCATCCCAAAGTTAAATGAACCTACATATTAAAACAAGTCTAGATTTATTTTCATAAACCTAAAACATCTTAGATTTTGAAACGGAGGAAGTAGCAAATCGTTACTTCGACATCCAGATCAAGCCAATTATAGTCCATCCTCACGTGAGCACTAATCTTATTCCCAAATTGCCGGTGGTTTGAGGAGCCCCCAAAACCCACACACACAAAGATCACGAGGCAAGGTTGATCCACTGGTGCCGTGAGGGAATTTATAGGGCTGCTGGTGCTGGATGGGCATCAAACATGCCCGCCTAGCGCCTCCTCTCGAGGCATGCCTTCCCTGGGACTACGCAATGGCAAGGCGGAGCGCCCCTTGTTGAGGCCCAACGACATGAGGGGCACCTCCTCCTCGTGCTTGAACTCTGTCATGTAGGCGAGGAGGTCCTCGTCGGCGGTGTGTCATCCCGCAACTCGTCGCCGGGATGTCTCGCCATCGAACAACCCCGCCATCTTGCTTGACCTCGACTTTGGCGACGAACACATGGCGATGCAGCGAGCCCGGTATGGCGGTTTCAAGTGTGTGGTTGCGACGAAATACAAAAAAGGCTATGAGAAGTGTGCCACGGTGGAGTCGGATCCCTCATCGTGGGCGCATAAATGCTTGTCAGTGCAACACCGAACAACGAGACGTCGGGTTGTATCCATGCTCGGTGAGGATGGCGCCAACTTCGAGGCTGTCCCAATAGGCATGATGCCCATCGCAATTCCATGTCTCACCGTAGAGACGGCGTGTCGAGCCACCGCCTCGTCGCGCTCTTGATTGAGAAACGGCGGCCACCAGCCAACGTCGGCCCAAGATGGATCACCTCGTCAATGTTTCCGCCGCGTGGCAGGGGCAGAATGGCGTGACCGTCATTGCTGATGTTCCACACGGACGGGAGGCACAATAGAAGATTGTTATCGGCTAGGACCGTCGCGGATCTCATAGTGAGTTTGCGAAGACGGCCGACTGCGTGCTAGCTCCCTCCGCTCATGTTGTCGCTCGCCTCGTGGTCGTTGCAGCCCATCGAGGCTTGCGCCGGAGGTGGATGAAACAGGGATGTGGGAAAAGGGAGGAGTGTGCCAGTGAGATTTCTGGCGCTCCCTTTTTATTGTGGCCTGGGAAGTAGGCGAATGGCCACCGACGCCATTAACTCTGGCTCGTCAAGACAAGTCATCACGTGTCATTGAATGTGCGCTTGGCGCTAGATCTGTGAGAAGCACGCAGCGAGAACGCAGCGGACGTTGACCGCTTGTTCTATCCTGGCAAGGGGCTAGCGTGGCCAACTGACATGGCCTGTGTTGGCAGTGTTCTGTCCCAGCCCTGCGCTGGGGACGCCAAGGAAGTGTCTAATAGATTGATGGACGACCCAACTTATCAGTAACGTTTGGGGTGCGCCGGTGCGATCTTTTTTTGCCGCAACCTCCAAAGCCCACTCGGGGCCACATTGGGGGACGCAGGTGGATATGCTCTTATGTGACTAACCATCCTCGTTGTTGCTTGTAGAAATACAACTTGATCCGGAGATCCGCATGAGAGAAGGAGAGGCAACAAGTTCGCTCAAGCTAGCACCGAACGGAGAGAGTCTTTAAAGAAGGAGAGGCCCTATGCTATCTAGAATAATAAAAAATAAAGATCAAAGAGAATAGAACCGAAGGGAGAGAGTCTTTAACGTGAAGTGTGGTAAATGTAGCATATCTATCATTTTATGTCATGCCCGTTATTCTCGTACAGGAAAAGAACGCACGTATGCATGCCTTTATTGATTCATGTGCACTACAATAATTGGTATTTATATGTCGAATGATATTCCATGTATATTCAGAAACATGGTATTGTGTGCTCACAAGCTACCGTGTGTTGTAGCCACATAAAGCAAGCGGGAAAACGCAAAAAAGGTGAGGTTTTGTGACCCCTATTAACATGGGAACCGTCTTAGGAGCCTAGTTTCGTGTGGTTATATCTCAGGAGAACGGGCGGGAGCCAAAAATAATTGTTTGTATTGTATGTGCCTACGGTTACCCAAACTAGAAAACGAATATTACATTTTGATTTCGTCTATCTTCGGTACAAATAGGAGTGCCGACACGCCCATCCGCATCCATTCCCACCCTCTCCACTTCTCCACCGCCATGGAGGCGCCAACACTCAACTTCTACGAGGCAGTGATGTTCGTGCACTATGACATCGTCGCGCCGCAGGTAGCGACGGTGCCCTATGGTTGGTGAATCAGCTACGCAGGTGTGCTGGTGGCGCCGCTCGCGGGACGATTCAAGATGGGGAGGAACATCGAGGCGCGGCACCACCAGATGTCGGTGTGGAAGAGGGCGATGCCCTGGTACGTGGCTATGAGCCTGTACTGGCCGGCGAAGTTCAAGAGGGAGCGGGAGGCGAAGCTAGGTTTGTGCATCATTAATGGGCGGATGGTGCACCCAGATGGGAAGAGAGCGGTTCTGGTCCGCCCTGGCCGCAAAGTACACATCATCGCCGCTGCTCGCCGCGAAGAGCTCTCCGGCGGCAAACAATGCCGAAATCGTGGAGATTTTGTCCGATGAGGAGGACGATGCGCGGCGGGGAAGGAGGACGGCGAGGGAAGGCAGTGAAGTGAAATAGTTAATTAGATTTATATATCATAGCTTGTTGTAGGATGAACTCGCTTAAATCAATGAACTAGTCTATTTCCGCCGAGGTAGATCTTCGCCCCGGATCAATTTCTGTCACAGCTCGGGTTGAAACGTGATAGTCGAAAGCAGGAGGCCGTTCGGCGCGGAATTTGTCCCGTGGACTGGGTCGACGGCGGTGGCAACGGATGGACGCGGAAGGGAGGGGAACAACCTGAAATGTCCCTCTCGCCAACGATTTGCAGCGATACGGGTCGCCTCTAGGTCGTGGTCGAAACCTAGGAATATGTGGTTGCGATGGGCATTTTTATCGCCCCCCCCCCCTAAAAAAAATTCTGGTTCGGGGGGTTATATGGTTTCTAGTCTGGCCAGTTACGCGGGCAAAACCAGAAAGTGGCGGTTATTTACAAGTTTTAGCTTTGTAAAAGTAGTGTATATAAATTTTTAGCATGTATGTCTAGAGTGACTAGAGTTACATGGCGGTTTTCAAGCCATGGAAAAGAAAAGGAAACATTTACCTGTAGGTCTAGGGCTAATTAGAGGATATGAGCTTGTAAACTTGTAATATTCGAGTGTGTTGTAAACATTGGAATGTGTTGTGAACGTGTTATGTATTGTATTAGTGTTTCCGCTACGACTGTCGTTAAAACTACATTTGCTCTATATGATGCTTATATTTTTCCAAAAAAATTCTTAGTTGCATTGCGGCACATGCTTCAACAATTTTCTGGGTCCGTCTCTAGCCCGCAAAATAGACGGAACAACGCCAAAACAATGCATTTGTAACCATGGGGCTACGATATCATTGAGCCAGAGAATGGTTTCAGGGCCTAGACGAGCCATGTATGCTTTTGCAATGCATCCATGCATGCATGGAGGGCTAGCTAGCTAGCTTGGGACAGCATGTACGTGTGAGCCATGTATTGTTCCATGCACCGATAATTTATCAGGAGATAGGCCCATCAGCACTTAGTCGTCTAAGGCAACCCAAAATGGGCATAAAAAATGAGAGATCATGATAGTATCATTGGTAGATATCATATATCATATCACGTAAAATTAGAAAAATTAATATTAAATAAATCTTGAACATAAACTTGCACCAAGATTCTACAAATATAATAAGACCATGATACTGATACATGATATCATGTACTGCTTAGGTAGTACCATATGCATGATATTACTATATGATACTACTCATTGTGATCAGTAAATTAATGCTCAAACCGCAAAATCACACAAGTTAACAACAAGCCAACATCCTTTGCATGCATGTGGCTCATCTGGGTCCAACTAGTCAGCTTCGAATGGCCAGACCAAACACGGAGGGAGAGGTGTGGTGGTGGGATAGAAGTTTTCTGAAGTTTCAGACATGTATATTTAGGTGAGCCGTGTTCAATGAGTTTGGATACGACTCTATTCTTTGACTATGACCCTACATCCATCCTCGAGTCACTAGTGTCATGCTTCAATTTACCGTTCATCCACGAAAGAAGGATGGTAATGCATGATACTCCCTATGCTCCCTAATCATACTACATTATAGAACAGAGAAAGTATTTCGAATGGGTGTGTCAATAGTAGAAGAGGACCTAATTAAGGGTTACCTTATAGAGGGTGCGTCTAATCCAAAGGATTAAACCGACGACAATGAGAGGGTGGTATAGAGCATGGTGGCACACACTTCTTTATTATGATGAAATGATAGGTATACTTGGGTGATGTTCTAAAACATGCATTAAAACTGCAAAAATGCGGAAGAACTTAGACAAAAATACAATAAAGGAAATAGTTCCTGTTATTTCATGTGCATGGCTGACAATTGCAACCACTAATACCCTTGTGTATATTCTTCTATTTATCTTATTTCAATGTGTCAATATTCATGTTATCACGAGAAACAATGTTGAACCATATCCCTTTGCCTAATACCATTGTAAATTTAGCATCATCCCTTAACGGTGAGGATTTAGGTCAACATTGGACAATCTTCAAGAGCATCACATGTGCACCTAAAACATGTGTTGAAAGTTTTCCCTTTTACTACTAACACAATGTTTTAAGAAATATTTTAATTAGTTGTTTTTATTTTTCGCAATTGCAAACTTATTTTATTATGTTAAATGTGCATGTTGGCGATCTTGTCCTCCTTACGTGTGAAACTAGTCCCGGCCCTAGGTTTGAATCCCTTGCGGCCTCATTTTAACATCTATCTCTATAGGGTTTGTAAAAGTTAGAACCAAGAAATTACATCTCTAAAAAGTAGGTGGGAAAACTATCGATCTGAAAACTGACCGAAAAATGGTTGAAATGAAAAAGGTGGAAAACTAGCAAAACTTTGATAGTGTGCTATAGTCTCCCAAAAATCGACAGGGAAACTACAAAATCTTTGGACAAATGGGAACCCTATCATGCCGCCATGACGACGACGAGAAGACACATCAAATGACGGGTAGTAGCTACTACCTTTGTTCCAAGGCATATATTGTGGAATGGAGGGAGTATCATTTTGTGCATCCAATCACATGACCTTAAAAAGGCACATGAAATCACTGGTAATGCATAAATTAAATACAGAGAACATAAGTAAGAGAAGGAATGACGATTTTCTTGCTAACATTATATGCATTAAATAGTAATACATGAGAACAGAAAGGCACATGAAATGATATATAAGCACGCAGCAACAAGACAATTCATGAAACAGTAGGTAATAGGTATCCCCGGAATAAAACAACGATCCTAACAAGCAGGCTCCATTCATGAGCCTAGACTGTCTTTTTGGCCCGAGGATTTTCCATATGGGTCTAATTTCCCAATTGCTATGAAATTCCAAGCTAGACCTCCAAAAGTACATGTCTAGAAAACCCTAAATTCATGATAGTCTTCCAATGCCACGAGAATCACCTTGATGGGAGCAAGCATGCAAAAGGTATGTCTCTTGGAAAACGCTATTGACCTACTAAAATTTGGGTGGGAAACCCCATATGTGTATGTGTAGTGTGTCAGGGAAACTCCAGAGGCGGTCCGTATTCGGACCCGTAAAGTCTCCGAATCTATTCGTTTGCGGGTGAGGAGGACGGTCTAGAGGCCTTTGTCCGCCAAGACAAAGGCGAGTGCACCCAACGGAGTGACCCATTAGCGGGTCCCATTGTCCGCTAGCAGGTGCCCGAACTACCCATCAAGGGCGCGGCTTCCCCCACCCGCTGCCCTATTCTCGCCAACCGCCAATTCCCACTCTAGACGCTGTCTTCCCACATCTGCTTCCGCCTGTGGTCGCTAAGACTATAAAGCCCGAGCCATCGGAACCAGGATGGCACCACAACCACAACCATGCATCGTCTTCCCACTACCGGGCGCATCTTAGCGGTCGCTCGAGTTCTACCCTCCTAGCTGCGAAATGAAGCGGTATCAAATGGTTCTCTATCTTTCTTTTTGGGCTAGGATGTGGCCCAAAGATGTATCAAATGGTTCTCTATCTTTCTTTTTGGTTCTCTAACTTTCGAGGATCCAAATGATTAATCCGACAACAATGAGAGGGTGATATAGCGCATGGTGGCACACACTTTTTATTATGATGAAAGGATAGGTATGTTTGGGTCATGTTCTAAAACAAGAATTAAAACTGCAAAAATTGGAAGAACATAGACAAAAATACAATAAAGGAAATAAATAGTGTTATTTCATGTGCATGGCTGACATTCACCAATACCCTTGTGTATATTCTTCTATTTATCTTATTTCAATGTGTCAATATTCATGTTATCACGAGAAACAATGTTGAACCTTATCCTTTTGCATAATACCATCGTAAATTTAGCGCCATCGCTCCCTTAACGGTGAGGATTTAGGTCAATATTGGACAATCCTTATCGAGAGTCACATACTCACATGTGCACCTAAAACATGTGTTGAAAGTTTTCCTTTTAACTACCAACACAATGTTTTAACAAAAGTTTAAATTAGTTGTTTTTATTTTATAATTGCAAACTTATTTTATTATGTTAAATGTGCATGGCGATCTTGTCCTCCTTACGTGAAACTAGTCTCGGTCCTAGGTTTGAATCCCATGCGGCCTCATTTTTACATCTATCTCTATAGGGTTTGTAAAAGTTAGAACCAAGAAACTTCATCTCTAAAAAGTAGGTGGGAAAACTATCGATCCGAAAATGACGGAAAAATGGTTGAAATGAAAAGCGGTCAGGAAACTAGCAAAACTTTGATAGTGTGCTATAGTCTCCCAAAATGGACAGGTAAACTACAAAATCTTTGGACAACTAGGAACCTAGCACGCCGCCATGGCGTTTATGAGAAGACACATCAAATGACGGGTACTAGCTAATACCTCTGCTCCAAGGCTTATATTGTGGAACGGGGGAGTATCATTTTGTGCATCCAATAACGTGACCTTAAAAAGGCACATGAAATCACTCGTGGTAATGCATAAATTAAATACAGATGACATAAGTAAGAGGAGGAACGACGGTTTTCTTGCTAACATTTTATGCATTAAATAGTAATACGTGAGAAGAGAAAGGCACATGAAATGATATATAAGCATGCAGCAACAAGACAGCTCATGAAACAAAGAGGTAATAGGTATCCCGAATAAAACAACGATCCTAACAAGCAGGCTCCATTCAAAGCCTACACTGTCTTTTTTGGCCCGAGGATTTTCCAGATAGGTCTAACTTCACGATTGCAATGAAATTCCACCGATATGGTAAAACAGCTAGACCTCCAAAAGTACATGTCTAGAAAACCATAAATTCATGATAGCCTTCCAACACCACCAGAATCGCCTTGATCGGAGCAAGCATGCAAAAGGTATGTCTCTTGGAAAACGCTATTGACCTACTAAAATTTGGGCGGGAAACCCCATATGTATATGTGTAATGTGTTAGACTAGTCACAATGGGAAGTATCATATAGTAGTATCATGCATATGATACTAGTATATGATACCATCTTTACAATGCATAGTTTATATAGTAGTATCATAGTTTTAGTGTATTTATTGTTTTGTAGAATCTCAATGTAAATTTGTGTGCAAGATTTATTTGGAATTATTTTTTTAGTTCTATGTGCTATGATACCGTATCTACCTATGATACCAACACAATCTCTTTTCATTATTAATTGCAATGACACATAAGCATTTTGCATGCATGTGGTGCATGATACTACCTATGATACCCCCATTGGGGCTAGTCTTAGGGAAACTCCAGCGGCGGTTCGCATTCGTACCCGTAAAGTCTCTGAATCTATTCGTTTGGTCTAGAGGCCTTTGTCCGCCAAGACAAGGCGAGTGCACCCAACGGCTGACCCATTAGCGGATCCCATTGTCCGCCAGGTGCCCGAACTACCCATCAAGGCGCTGGCCCCCACCCGTGCCCCTGTTCTGCCAACCGCCAATTCCCACTCTAGACGCGTCTTCCGCCTGTTTCCGCCCAGGGCCGCTAAGACTATAAAGCCCGAGCCATCGGAACCAGGATGGTAACACAACCACAACCATGCATCGCCGTATTCCCGCTACATGGGCGATCTTAGCTGTGTCGCTCGAGTACTACCTCCCAAAGAAGACAAAGAAGGGCCGAGAGGAGGACATGGAGGAGTGGGACGAAGAAGTGGAGGAGGATCCTTGGCGCCGATGAACAAGGAGCACACTACCTTCTCTAGTCCCTCCATACCGAAAGTGCCAGAATACAGAGGCCTCGACGCCGCTGCCGAGAAAAATCATCGCCGAGTTGCCGCGCACGCCGCCCATGGAGGAGTGCGCCAATGTTTCATGGCGGATGAGCGCGAGCTGGGCGGAATCGAACAATCACCATCAATTGAGGCTAAGAGGCTGCCCGCCACGAGAGTGCCATCCTCGCCTCGCGTGAAACCAACCGGCTGTCCGGCCGACGGCGGCCAAGGCAATGGAGGCAACCACATGAGCCATGAGCAAAAGCGAAAGAGGAGGACACGTGTGAGCCATCCGCGACATGTGACCGCCAAACGAAAAGTTTGAGGAATTGTGAAAATTGTCATAGACAAAAAAAGGAGCTGCGGTTGGAAAACTATAAAATCTTCAAAGACCTTGCATTTACATTTTGGATGGCCTTAGATCATCATTTTGTTTTTGTCTCGGCGATGTAGATCACGGATGATCAAAAGTCCGAGTGATGCATTCATTAGTGATCCCTAGACATGCTCGACCATCTACTCCTCCGCTCGAAAGCGGACTTGTATTTGTCTAGATTCGCATGTATCTATACACCATTAAATTGAGAATAGATATATTTAACTATAGACAAATCTAAGTCAAATATTTTCGAACGGAGGGAGTAATAAAAAGAGCAAAACGAGCGCCAAGAGGAGGACATGGAGGAGTGGACGAAGAAGTGGAGGAGGATCTTCGGCGCCGATGAACAAGGAGCAGATCGCCTTCTCTAGTCCCTCCATACCGAAAGTGCCAGTAATATAGAGGCCTCCGACGCTCGTCGAGAAAAATCATCGCCGAGTTGCCGCGACAACCGCCCAGGAGTGCGGCCGATGTTTCATGGCAGATGAGCGGCAGCTGTGCACGCGGAACTAAACACTCACCGTAGTGGAGGCAGAAGAGGCCACCCGCCACGAGTCTACCATCCTCGCCGTGTCGGAGGCAACCAACCGGTTGTGGCAACCGCATGAGCCATGAGCAGCAAAGCGAAAGCGGAGGACACGTGAGTAATTGTAAAAACTGACATACACAAAAAACGAGCGGGAGAACAAAAACAGTCGGTTAGAAAACTATAAAATCTTCAGCACCTTGCATTTGCATTTTGGATGGCCTTAGATCATCATTTTTCATTTTTACTCGGCCGATGTAGATCACCGGATGATCAAAAGTCTGAGTGATGCATTATTCATTATTGATCCTTAGACATGCTCTACCATCTATTTCCTCCTTCCGAAAAGAAGTGAGCATGTTTATACAGATTTACATGTATCTATGCATTAAAATAAAAAAATAGATATATTTGAATATAGCTAAGTCAAATATTTCCAAATGGAGGAAGTAATAAAAAAGAGCAAAAAGAAATTTCTCAATCTTTTGTCCGATAGCAAGAAATAATATAAGCAGAAAATGTTGAGAAATCGAGCAAGGAAATCGTCAACTTGGCGGTGTACATCTCTTTCCGAATCGAATTAATCAGCTGCTTCTCCGTGTGGGCCTGGTCCTAGTAATCGAATTAAACCAACTTCGTAGCATTTGGGCCTGGTACGAGCTTACCAAACCCAGCTACAGGTGACCCAGAGCCCGTCAAGTGACAAGCTAGATTTCACTTTTGTTTTTCTTCTCTGAGCTAGCTATAGTTAACGTACCACTTCATGATCGGCACATTCTGTTCCATTTGTGGAATAAGCAGCACTCAACTAGCTAGTAAGATTATTCTCGAAAAAAATGGGCATGACGTTCCCTATATGTTGGACAATCAGATCACAATTCAAATAACAATCAATGGCGATGCGACAGCACAGTCCAACTCTCATCACAAGTCTAATCAAACAGACCAGGCAACTACACTGTTACAACTTATTACAAGGGCATCGATACAACGTCGACCACCAACCCAACGTTCCAGATATAGAGTCACAAATCACAGTCCACAGCCAATACAACCCAAGCATTCATGGTTTCGCAAAACAAAAGGAATTCAGCTTTCACTTCTTATTCCACCCTCCAGTCATGCATCAGACAGCAGCCTTCTATGCTCCCAAGCCTTCTAGAACTTGCAATTGAGAAACATCAAAAATCAGTACAGTAAAGGAATTGTCGTAGCATCACCAAATTAAATCAATATTACCGCAAGTGCAAGTCAGTTCAAAGCAAGCAAGATAAGATGATAGTTCTAATCAATCTTCCAAGCATATGTATGTATCCATCATAGCATTCACAAGGCATCATAAACTGAAAATGGTGGTCAATTAGTTCCCAAGTTCAAGACAGTTATTACAAGCAACCCATTTACTCGTCATAAACCATCTACTTAATATGCATCGGCACTTTCCTGCCAGCATTTCATAAAGTCATTTACTCATCACGACAATTCCCAGTCTCCCGTCTTAATGGATTCTAGAACTTCAACAGGGAGAATAAATAAGCAAGCAATACAAGGCATTGGCAATCCATGCTAACATCCACAACACGGGATAAAGTGAAAATGGAAAAACAGCAGTTTGCTGCTTTTCTATTCCATAATATCATGCCATACATTCAGAAGGTCCTGGGAGGTCCCCTTGGTCAGCTCCACCTAGTAAGGAACACAATAAGATTAGAAATGCAGAAGAAAGATTTATGCAGCACGTCTTATAAATTCCCAACATAGGTTTACAACTGCTACTGGTATTAGTGCCATTATATTGCTTATGAAGCCATGAAAAAAAAAAAGAGATTTGAACCTATAAGAGAACCATTTATTAAATTAGGGATACAGCTCGTATCCTACCGAGATGAGAGATCAACATCAATACCAGGATGACAATTCTACTATATGAGCATGTTTATGCAAGTTAAGTGTGATTCGTCAAACAATGAGCAAAGAAAAAAGTAATGAATTGGATCGGCTAGTAGGAAGCAAACAAGCGATCCAACTAGTAGAAACTATTTCTTAAGGCATAAAAAGCACAGATCTATAAGAAGAGAACAAGACACCCTAGACTTTAGGGGTATCCACTGGTAATCTCAAGAAAAGACCAATCAGGAATAACATAAGTAGCAAATACAAGTAGCAGCAGGTCAGCCACACCCCGCCAACAACACATTCTAGTACCAGAATAGTACCACAGGTTACAAAAAGTGCTACGCCTCGATGGCCGGACAGAGGCCATCTAATCAATGGCCAGAACAAGCCACGACACGATGCAAAGGGAAGCCTGAGGAATTACCTGCTACTTGAGGCACCGTCCGCCAACGCTGGCGACACCACCAGCATAACACCAAGAACCCATCACGGTTGCTGAGTTCGGATGCTGCAGGACTGCCATGTTAAGATGCTCAAGAGCTATTTGCAGATTTCCTGAACCAAAAACACATGCAGATTAGTAAGCTAGACAGAGCTTGACCCGAACTAGTGGACAGGAAAACAACAGTACCTTGTGAGGATTGTTTCCATCGCTATGCCTTTTGCTTCCTGGGAAGTCTCCTCAGTCAGCTCCAGCTAGTAAGGAACACAATGAGATTAGAGATGCAGAAGAAAGATTTATAGCGTCATCATATTGCTTATTATGAAGCCATGGAAAAAAACATATAGATTTGAACCTATAAGAAAACCATGAGCTGCAATTAAGGCATGGACCTCAAATCACCACCAAGACGAGAGATCAGCATCAAGATCAGGATGACACTACTACTATATGTGCATGTTTATGCAAGCTATTTGTGGTTCATCATCAAAAAATGAGCAAATAAAAACAGTGATGAATTGCATTGACTAGTAGAACCAAACGAGCGATCAACTTGTTAGCAGTAGAAACAACCTAGCAACATAGGTTTACAGCTGCTACAGGTATTATTAACTATTGCTAAAGGCACAAAAGCACAGCAGATCCATGAGAACAGCTCTAGATACCTTCGCCTTTGGGAGGGAATAACATAAGTAGCAAATACAAGTAGCATCAGGTCACCAACTAAACCCCAGCAACAACACCTTCTAGTACCAGGAAAGAACCACAGATTACTAAAACTGACTCCTCGATTGCCAGACACAGGACATCTAGCCGATGGCGAAAACAGGAAGCCACGGCACGATGAGAATAGGAGCCAGAGGAATCACCTGCCACTTGAGGCACCACCAGCATAACAGCAAGAAGGAAGAATGGATGGTGAGTTCGGATGCTGCAGGACTGCCATGCTCAAGAGCTTCTTGCAGATTTCCTGAAGCAAAAAAACACACGCAGATTAGAAAAGGAGACCGGAGCTTGACCCGAACTAGTGGACAGGAAAACAAGTCAGTACCTTTGTGAATGCCTTTTTGCTTCCTGGGAGGTCTCCTCGTTCAGCTCCACCTAGTAGTAAGAAACACAATAAGATTAGAGAAGCAGAAGAAAGATTTATGCAGCACGGCTTTGTAGATTCCAGCATGGTTTTTTACAGCTGGTACTGGTATTAGTGTCATTATATTGCTTATTATTAAGCCATGGGAAAGATTATGTAGATTTGAACCTATATATATATATATATATATATATATATATATATATATATAAGCTAGCGATGAATTAGAGATGGAATCCTACCAAGACGAGAGATCAACAGCAATACCAGGATGACAGTACTACTATATGAGCATGTTCACGCAAGTTATTTGTGCTTCATCATCAAACAAGGACGCCGGGCATCATCATCATCTGGGGGAGGCCTGCAGGAGATCCGTTGTACCTGAGGAAAGTCCGGATGGAGGCAAGCAATTAAGCAAGCAGGTTAAGGCAGGAGCAAAATGAATAATGGGATGAAATTAAAGGTGCCAGATTTATATTATTATATATTGTATAGAAAAGTAGGAGGAGGAGTAGGAGGCTTACCCGTCGGAGGAGTAGGAGGCATCTCGTGCGTCGTCGGAGGAGGAGGAGTAGGAGGATCTTGCGTCCACCGGCGGCAAGATCTGGGGGTGGGGGGGCTTCATCTCGTGCAGCTGGCTGCGGATGGCTGGCCGTGGCGGACGCGGTCGGTCCTGCGCCTGCGTCGTACGGAGGGGCTGGCCGGCGGCAGGGAGTTGGCGGCGTTGTTGAAGTACCTCGTCGTGGCTGCGGATGGTGGCTTGGGGCGCGGGAGGCGGGCAGGTTGGCTCGACGGAGCGCCGCGCAGGGATGCACGCACGCCCGCCGCCGTTTCGCTCTGGTCGGGGGGGGTAGGGTTAGGGTTTGGAGAAAGGGGATCGACATCGACATCGACGAGCGAGCGATGGTTCGGTTCAGATCGCCAAGGAAGGAAGGAAGGAAGGAAGGAAGGGGAATAGACGATGGATGGTTTGGGTTGGGTTGGGTTGGATTGGATTGGAGGGTCTCTCTCGTTGCTTTGTTGTGTGTGTGAAGATTGATCCGGGTGTTTCTTTGACCTTGTCATTTGCCAGCTTGAGGCTTCGTTCAAGCTCGGTCATTATCATGCAGAATTCCTTCCTCATGCCCACCGGGAGCGCTGCAAGAAATCTCACCCGGCGATGGTCGCCCACGACAAGGCTATGCGCCCTCAGCATCTCGTCACGAGCCATGCCTGGTATCTCTCGAATCTCCGCCGACACCTCCATCATCCCTTCCTCACCCTCCCGGCTCGCCAGCACTGGGTTGTTACCGCCGTGACAAGCAGTGTTGAAGTAGCTGGAGACCTCGCTCGGAAGGAAAGCTTGGTGGCTTAGATGTAGCAACCGGTCGTCGTCGTCCTCCGGGTAGCGGCACACTGACCATAGTGTCTTTCTCTTCATGTCTAGCGCCAGAAGCCATGCCGTCTTGTCGCCAGTGTCGTCCCTGAGAGTCCGCCACCGGTGTATCGACTCGCTTGACACGAAGCACACCATGTCAGGGTGCTCGACGCCCAAGACGGGGAATGCCGGCGGGACGAGCGGGACACCGGCAGCCTCCGCCGCCACCGCCCAGAGCTCACCACTGTCGAGCACGCAGTCCTCCTCCCATGTCATGTCGTCCATCCTTAGGGTCCAGGTGGTGATGGTGAAGGCGCTACCGAGCACATGAGGTGGCACCGGTCCGCCGCAGCAGAGCGAGGGAGACTCGACAAACCTCACCGCACGGCGGCGGTGACGCACACGCTATGCGTGAGGACCATGGGTCGTGGCATCCTTGGACCGGTGTTGTTCCCATCAACGTTACCGCCGCCAGAGGGTCAGCCGGCACGTAACGGAGCTCCGGGATCTCCGCCGTCACGTCGGAGAAGATGACACCGTGGAGCAGGTCAATCCAGTAGAGGAACCGATCGCCAACGGCGACGACAGAGCAGGTGTGCCACCCTAATAGCTCCGCTTTCTGGCTGTCGGCATGGCGGATCGGGATCATGCTCAAAGGTTCACTTGCACTCGCCGGAGCGGAGTAGGAAGATGCCGCCAACACCGGTCTTCCGCCGTTCCGACTTCCTTCGACGACGAGGCTCGCCACCACAAACTCGTCGCCGCCCGCGCGCAGATGCCGTGGAGTTGTTACCACGCACATGTCCGCCGCATGGAGGAAGAAGAAAGAGACGAGCGGCCGCGACGTCTCTGGCGCCGCCGGCGTAAACGAAAAAGTCGGGCGCGAAGTTCGCCGGAGAGCAAAGACACCTGGATGAACACGGAGTCGCGGTGGACGGAGATGACGCCGTGGTACGCGCGGTTGTGCGTCCTTGCAATCTCGCAGCCGGAACCGCCGCGGCCGACGGGTGGTCGGCGACCTGCCGGGCGCCTCGAGACGGAAGGAGACCTGGACGATGTTGCCCGTGGAGCCGTAGCAGAACGCCGACGTACTGGCGTCTCCGGTGGAGGCTTCCTGCCATCTGCCCCCACGGTCGAGCATCACCCAGCGCGGGTAGTCGGCGGCGGCGGACAGGTCGGAGCCGGCGGGTGGGCTTTCCATGTCGATCGATTTCTTCGGTCCAGATCGAGTCAACAGAGATCGTACGTCTTTTAAATTGAAGCTTTGATGATTTGTTTACACGGACGGACAGTATGAACAACATATCCTACTCCTGCACGTACACGGACTGCTGTCTTTTGTCTCTCTAGCTCTTTTACATCACGGTTCTCCTATAGGCGACCATTTTTCCAAATAGAGCCAAATCGGATGTTAATTTTCGACATAAAAACGGCCAGTTTTTCGCTCACGTTTCTAGGCCTAGTTTTTAAGAAAAAAAAAAGACGACATATTCACCTCATGTCTATATCGCGTTAGATATCACGAGCGAGCATGCGAGTTCGGTCGCGCCCTTATTTTTTTATGTCCAGTTCTTTTAATACACTAATGGTGCGTATACGACTAATTGGTAGAGTGTTGTTAGCACTTGGACGCAATCTTATTATTAGAATATAAATAGATATTTCTAGGTTAAAATTAAATAAATGTTTATTTCCTTTCTCTAAGCACATGATTCATCTAACCAATAAATTAGCATATGAAGGATCGGTGATACAAAATTCAGAAACAATTATGCCCATGTGTAGTAAATTTTTATAAATTGAGAAGAAGAAGAAAAAAAAGAGTCTAGGAGAAGGAAATGACAGCTCACCCTAAGGGTGGATTCTTCACTCACCATATTCACAACAACGCGTACTCAGGATGTCCTTGTTGCTTGCTCACAAGTTGAAGGAGAAGAGAGAGAGCTGAGAGTGGAGGAGAGGAGCAGATGAGAGGGGTGGACAACCTGAGGAGGAAGCGCCTTTCCTCGTATCTAGGCAAAGATGGACGGGAAGGTTTAGGTGGAGTGACCCTCTCAGGCGCCTCCCTCCCACGAAGTTCTGCCCTAGAGTCGACGCCCACACGCCTCCTTTGCGTGCTCAACTTCACGCCAATGACAATGCCTCGAGATGCGCTCCAAGCCCCCATCCGACAAGTGCCTCTTGTAGAGCCTCACATCCGGATCGTCCTCCCCGCACGACACCTCCGCATGGAGCAACGATTTTGTGCACCCCTCCTCGCACATGGTCACACGGTGGTTGAGATGAGGTCGGCGGAAGGAGCCTAAAGGAGTTGCGGCTGAGCGGTCTTAGTGTGGTAGCAGTTGTAGAATCGTAGGATGTAGTCGGAAACCCTAGCCCGGAGCTCTCGAGGAATACGAATAGAGAGGGTTAACTCCAAGGAAAATCGCTTTAGAGCACGGGCTCCATGGAGCCCCTTTTTTTAATTCATCAAATATTATAGAAAAATACCTATGTGTAGCCAATAGTATGAAATACGCGTTTGCAAAAATTTAATGGAAAATACCTTATATTTCAGACGCAACAAAAGAGACAAATATGAAAAAAATTAGAAAAAGGGAGGCAATTCAAAGTTGCAATGATCTGAATTTATTCCTTTTTTAGGAGACCAGAATACAAAGTATTATCACATAAGATTTGTACGTGTGTATTATAAATCATTATCTATATCCTAATATTTTTACTAAATTTCTTTAAATTTTTAGATTTAAATATTTTAAGAAATCCTCCAGGGAGCCTGTCTGGGCCCACATTTCATAGACACAGAATGTGCAAGTGCCCTTATTGCTCATGCATGTCACCAATATCCCGTCGAATCTGACCCCGGCTAGGCTCGATCGGGGTGACAAAGACTATACCTACGATGACCCAGCATACCACTGTGTAACACCCTCAGAATCGGCCCTATGCAAGTTTCAGCGCTTCCCGCCAAACCCGCATAGAAACGATTCAAAGGTGCCCACCAGGCACTTGCGTGCGGGTGGAAAACGAAGTAATATCATTACACAATAGTCCTCGATGGAACCCACAAAACATATATATACAACAGCGACTCAAAGAGTCAAGAATACAGATATACAATACAAAGATCCAAATCACCTTTAAAACGATATAGCATCCGAGTACGGACAAGATGCAAATTGAGCTAAGAGCCCTGAAGAATAACCAATGGCGTCCATAA
This sequence comes from Avena longiglumis, assembly GCA_030063025.1. Lineage (NCBI taxonomy): Eukaryota > Viridiplantae > Streptophyta > Magnoliopsida > Poales > Poaceae > Avena > Avena longiglumis. The sequence goes on from CP125975.1 coordinate 586,736,750, forward strand.
CCCTGCCCAGGCCAAGCCGGAAGGGTAACCCTGCTAACGACGTCGAACTCAAAACCTGCTTAAACAAAAGGGGTGCCGACAAAGGGCAAAGGAAAAAGAGAGAGCGGTCAAGACCGAGGCCAAGACACGCGAGACTAGAATTCGGTCCTCGCCTACATAGGTATGGTGGATCGAGCGGCAAAGCATGCACTAAACAACCTATAGAGACTCGATATAACCGGCTGCCATCGAGAGGGATAAGAAAGACCTATTCGAATCCAACCCGATGCTACCACCAAACATACCCATCCGGTGTTTCCCCTCGAGACCAAACGAGGAAGTCAACCGAGGAACTCACACCGCTGGCGCTTTATTTATTCGCTTATCGTTGCGGAATTACTAGTCGTATAGATAGTCATCCCGATAGAATAAGCAATGGGCACTTTTAGTTAACCAGTCGCTAGAAGTTGCAACACTTACTAGTCGATACAATTAGCATGAGATATCCCAAAACCCAAAGTTGTTGGTACTTTTATTTAGCCATTCCGCTGAAAGAAGCTGATTACTAGTCATATCAGATACAAGTCATATTATAACAGTAAACTTTAGTTATAGTTGTCTATGATCGAGAACTGTGCTCCAAGTCGTCCATAACCGCGGACATGGCTTCTCGAAAAGATTTAACCCTGCAGGGGTGCACCAAAGTTTCCACACACACCTACACCCTTATTGTCAGATCAGGTAGGTATAAGATCACAAAACATACACCCAACGGTATGTCGACGGGGTTTCAGACACGACGTTTCCCAGACCCAAAGTAAGCACATGGGGGCCACCCCACCCAACAAATAACAAAGTCCGGTCCGAGACGGACTCGTGGGGTTTGGTCAGAAACGGTCAGAATAGGAACCCAAAAAGCGGGCTTGTCGACATGAAACACTCCGCTTACCTAAACAGTACACGTGCAGTACCTCGCACAATTTAAATAAAGCAGTAAAGCATGGCATAAGTACAAAATAGTAATAAATCCCCAAACTACTTTGTGGCCCCGATGACGATACTTGGAATCGGTACTAAATCGATGGGGTTCCCATACCACCTGTGGTTAGCGCTCGATCTCGGAACAGGTGTCAAGAACTCGGGGTCCTACGGGACACAAGTGGACGGTTAACAACCAAATAACATCTATCGCCCACCTGTGCCTCTGCATTTACCTACTTCAATTTTAGTTATTAAACAATAATTGAATTAAACGATAATTAAAGCCATGATCATCTCCAACATTAACACGCGGCAATACTCCAACAACTGTGGTACTAGACGACACGCAACAGCGCTTGAGCAAGCGACTACGACGCGCAAGGCCAACTATCTACCAAACTACAGGTGATAGGATGTGTCCAAGGCAATATAAGGCTGCACGGGATATCTCGGGTACGAAAACTAGAGCATCGCAACACAGATAGCAATAGATCAACAGGCGGAAATAAATACTATAAAAGTAAGATAGGTAGAAAGGGGGATGCTCGCCTGAAAACATTGTCGAAGGTTCATCCGAAGATCGGGTCGACACTCGCATCAACTCAACGGCCTTATCCGCGAAGAACCAAAACACTAGAATAAACACCGGATGCACTATTTAATACTATGACAGAAGATCGGGCATGATGCATGTATGATGTATGACATGGCAAAGGTGCGGTGCAATTAGGCAATATTAAGCGGAACCGGGGGTCCCGACAATTACTTAATAGGTTCGAGTTGTTTAGATACCCCACAATTTAAATGTTGTCTTAACATGGCAAAAAATACCACCGGTTCGATGCACGAATTTAAATGGGGCCGATATTAGACTAGATTTGCCCACATATGGCCCCATATTTAATTATGAGGTGAATCGGCATAATGCCCCCAAACCACACGATATGCATGCGAGTAGGAATGATTTACATGCAACAATTCATAATGTCATATATTATAAAATATAGGGTGTCGGATAGGGGTCACACATCGAATGGCGATCTTGGGGTTCACCGAGGGTTCGGGTTCGGTCTTCGGACACGAGGCTTCAGGGTTCGACCATCGGATTCATGTCGGCGATCTTGGCACTCCATGGAAGGGGACCTTGGGTCGAGCATCGCTGTCCCCGGATTCTGGATCCCGGTGGTTGATGTCGGTCTCGAGTGGCACCGACGGTAGACGAACTTGGCAGATCACGACGGTCTTGTCATCGATGAAGATCTTGTCGCTTTGTCCAGGTTCTCCATGTTCCGTTGCTCTTGGCATCGGTTTTTGTGGTACTTAGGTCTTTGGACGATCTTGTCGAGATCTTGCGGGATTTCCGTCAAACATGTGGTGAGCATCATGCTTAATTGGAAAACACCACAAACAAAAACACGAAGCTACGCGTGCATGCGGAGGGGGTGCCGCGCTCTTGATATAAATGAGGCGACCGAGCGGGCTCATGAAGGCGAGGAAGGCGGTCATGGAGGCGAGCCTTGGCGGCCGGCTCAGTCGGCAGCGCCATGCGGGACCAGCGAGTGAAGGGGCCGTGGGTCAACGAGGAGGCGCTGAAGGAGGGCTCGGGCGTGGCCAGCGAGGTCGGCGGTTCTGGCGGCCAGAGCGGGGAAGGAGGCGGTGATGGCGTGAGGCGGCGGGCGCGGACTCATGAGGAGGAGGCCGGCGGCGGCAGGCGCTTGGGGCATGAGGCTCGGCGCAGCGGACCAAGGACGGAAGGCGCGGCAGCGGCAGGCCGAGGAGCTTGGGCTCGGACGCACGGGAGGAGAGGGGTGGTCGAGGTGGGCGGAGGTTGGTGATTGAGGCGGGCGGCTCCGGCTGAGGAGCTCGGCGTGAGGCAGGCTGGCCGCTGGCCAAGCAGAGAGGGAGCACGCGGGAGGAGCGTCGGGGTTGGTGGGGATGGCGAGCGGAGGAGAGAGGAGAGAGGAGAGCGGCACGGGTGGTCTAGGGACGCAGCGGGGTCGAGGAGAGGAGGTGGGCGCTAGTGGGATCGGGTCGATGGGGCGGGGCGGTTCCAGGAGTGGTGGGTGTGTTGTGTGTGTGTGTGGTGTGGGTGAGGTGGAGGGGAGTGGGGGTGAGAGAGGTGGGGGTAGGTGAGGTGGCAGCGTGTGATTGGGTGGGGGAGAGATGAGAGATGAGGTGGCGAGAGGGGATTGGTCAGGGTGAGGTGGAGGGGGATGGGTAGAATAGGTTTGGGTAGAAAAGATTTAGGTGGTTTTAGGATTAGATATTTTAGTCTAGGGTTTTCTTTTATTTAAAATAAATTTTGTAATTAGTTTTAGATGAATAAAAGATCCGGCTGGACCGACGGTTTGGTTTGAACAAAGGGGGAGGGTATTAATATAGAAAACAAAGTAGGTCTTTTAGCAAAATAGTTTTAATCAATTAGATGCATGCTGATGTTATGATGATGCAATGCACAAAATCTACGTGATTTTCTAGTAGTGGTTTTACGGGATGCCACAATTCGACACCACTAACAATGGATCTCGCCCTCGAGATCCGCCTCATGGTACCGGGAAGAAGGGCGGCGATCTGAATCTTCTCGCATCGTGTAGATCCTCGCGACACCACTAACAAGAGGTCGTTGTCCATGATCGTCGAGGGAATACTCCGGGAACAAAAGGTCGAAGGTAGGGGTATCAACAAATAAATCCACCTCTAACTTCGATAGAAGGTGAGAAAAGATGCGGCCTATCCCACTTCAATGTACAAGAGCGAATAGAAAGGGTAGTCGGCATGGGGGCCAATCCATCACGCACCCAAACTATTACTCTGCACAATCAGTAGAAAAGCGTGCAACCATTCTCGGATTCAGACTGAAGATCTCGACAATCGAGGTTCAGAAACAAAGGAGTGAGGCAGACTCTGCATCGGATCTAGCGTAGATGATGTCGTCGCGTTGGAAAACACCAGAAGGCACAAACAAGGAACAAAGAATGGTACCACACTAGACGGATTCCTCAGACAGCATGAACACCGGATGGTAGAACACCGTTATCAAAGGAGGAAGCGAAACCCTGAAGGTACGACGGAACCCAACCACGGGAAATCCTGGACTCGGAGAGAGAGAAGAGAGCGGATTCAAAACACGCAGAGGTGAGAGGAGAGCAGCTGAGGGGTAAGGAGTAAAATCAGACCTAATCAGAACTATCCAACTGTTTTTGCAAAAATAGTTTTGACACTCTACTTCGGCCGTTAGCTAGGTTATCCTACAGGCTGGACTTGTGGGTATCAAGTGCTGAGCTCGATACCACTGTAACACCTCAGATTCGCCCTATGCAAGTTTCAGCGCTTCCCGCCAAAACCCGTAGAAACGATTCAAAGGTGCCCACCAGCACTTGCGTGCGGTGGAAAGCAGTAATATCATTACACAATAGTCCTCGATGGAACCCACAAAACATATATATACATGGCTGACTCAAAGAGTCAAGAATACAGATATACAATACAAAGATCCAAATCACCTTTAAAACGATATAGCATCCGAGTACGGACAAGATGCAAATGGGGCTAAGAGCCCTGAAGAATAACCAATGGCGTCCATAACCCTGCCCAGGCCAAGCCGGAAGGGTAACCCTGTGTAACACCCTCAGAATCGGACCTATGCAAGTTTGAGCAAAATTCGCCAAACCCGCATAGAAACGATTCAAAGGTGCCCACCAGGCACTTTCGTGCGGGTGGTAAACGAAGTAATAACATTACACAACAGTCCTCGATGGGACCCTGAGCAGATATATATATGACTCAAAGAGTCAAGAATACGATATAATATACAAAGATCCAAATCACCGGAGATTTATAGCGTCCGGCCGGACAAGATGCAAATGGGGCTAAGAGCCAAGAATAACCAATGGCGTCCATAACCTGCCCAAGCCAAGCCGGAAGGGTAACCCCGCTAACGGCGTCGATCTCAAAACCTGCTTAAACAAAGGGTGCCGACAAAGGGCAAAGAAAACAAAGAAGGAGCGTCGATCGAGGCCAAGACACGGCGAGGCTAGAATTCGGTCCTCGCCTACATAGGTATGGTGGATCAAGCGGCAGCGGCAAGATGCACTAAACAACCTATAGAGACTCGATACAATCTGGCGGCAAGAGAGGGTAAGAATGTCCTAACCGATCCAACAAGCTATCACCAAACAAACCCATCCTGGTTTCCCTCGAAGCCAATCGAGGAAGTCAACCGAGGAACTCACTCAGTTGGCAGTTTTATTCATTAAGTTATAGTTGCAGCAATTACTAGTCAGGTATAGATAATTGTCCTGATAAAATAAGCAGTGGGCCCTTTTAGTTAATCATTCCGTTGTAGCTGCAGCAATTACTAATCGAATCTGAGATAGCATGATGTAATTCCGAAACCCAAAGTTGTTGGTACTTTTATTCACCAATTAATTGTAGTTGCCATACTTACTAGTCGGTACAATGGTATGGCGACAATCCAAACAAGCAATTGTGGGCGTATTATTAGCCATTCCGTTATAGTGAAGCTGATTACTAGTCATTACAAGTCAAATTTATAGCGATAAACTTTAGTTATGCTTGTCTATATGATCGAGATATCATGCTCCAAGTCGTCCATATCCGCGGACACGGCTTTGAAAGTTTTACCCGGCCGGTGCACCAATAGCAACACACGCCGATCAACCTCGGAAAAACCAAATCAAAACCCAACGAGGCTTTCACGTTGAACAATCACAGGATTGAAATATTTCAGGGGGCCACCCCTTAAGTAGATCCCGCAACGGAGTAAGCAAGCTCCGAGGCGGCCTCAAGGTCTGCGACAATGGCTGTGAGCGACTGGGAACCCCAAACGGGGCTTGTCGACACCGCGTAAACATTCCGCTTCCAAAAGCGACAAATGCGGTACCTGACAATCGTAAATAAAGCAATAAAACATGGCATAAGCAGGATCGTAAATAAAACCTCAAACTAGTTTGTGGCCCCAAGAAATAAGAGAATCAAGCTCGGCTCGGGGTCCCATATACCTCCCGGATGTGGATAGCGCAAAATCAAGGAAATGTATCAAGTACTCGGGGTCTTACGGGACACAAGTGGGCGTTGAAACCAAATATTATCTATCACCCACCGATGCCTCTTATTCAATTTTAGTTGTTAAACGAAATTAAAGTGACGATAAGTAACACTAGAATCATCTCCATCATCAACATGCGGCAATACATCGGCATGTGGCATATGGCGACACACATCTTGAGCAAGCAAGCAACTACGACGCCAAGTCCAACTATCTACCAAACAACAGGTAATAGGATGTGTCCAAGGCAATATAGGGCTGCAAGGGATTTCACGGGTACGAAATCTAGAGCATCGCAACACAGATAGCAATAGATCAACAGGAAGGAGTAAATTACTATAAAAGTAAGATAGGTAGAAAGAGGGAGATGCTCGCCTGAAAACATTGTCGAAGGTTTTCCCAAGATCGGTGAAGCTCATCAACTCAACGGCCTTATCCATGAAGCAAAACACTAGAAGAAACACGGATGCAATATTTAATACTTGGCGAAGATCGGCATGATGCATGTATGATGCATGGCAGGGCAAGGTGCGATGCAATTAGGTCAAGATTAAGTGGAACCGGGTCCCGACAAATGATTATATGGTTCAAGTTATTTAGACCCCTGCAAGTTAAATGTTGTTTAACAAGGCGATATATCACCGGTTCGCTCCACAAGTTTTAAATGAGGCCAATATAAGGCTAGATTTGCCCATATGGGCCCCATATTTAATTATTAGGTGAATCGGGAAGGCCCCAAACCACGAGATATGCATGCGAGATGACAATTAAACATGCAACAAGTTGTTATGATGTTATAAAAATAGGGTTCGAGAAAGGGTTCACACATTAGGGGTTCGGCGATCTTGTTAGGGTTCGGGGTCGGGTCTCGAGGTTCGGTCCGACGGACTTGGGGTTCCGGGTCGGCGGTCGTTCTCGGACTCGGTCGTTCTTGTATCGGGCAGATCTTGTCGCATCGGGGTCTCGATGTCCGGGGGCAGAACTTGGGTCGGTGCCGTTCTCGTCGTCGCGGGGATCTTGTCGGTTCCGCGCCATTGCATCGGTCTTGACGTTCGGGGTGCAGAAAATGGTGTCCGGGGCGGAGCGCTTGTTGAACCGGTGGCGATCTTGGCGGTCGTCGGGTCCGGAACGTCCGTGAAGGAGATCTTGGAGTGTCGCAGTTCTCGGTCTTCGGATCGGGTTCGGGGTCGGGGTCCATCGGATTCTCCCGGTCGCTGTCGTTCTCGTCGCAAGCGGATCTTGTCGCATCCGCGTCCTCCGGGTCGAAGAACTTGATATGTCTGGGTCCGACCTTCGGGGTCCCTGTTGTCGATCTTGAATAGGCACATGCGCCGTTTGCGGGGCTTGGTGCACAACTCTTCAGTAGAACTTGGCGAGGTCCTCGGAGGTCTTGGATCGGCTTCGGCGTGTTATATAGATGATCGTCGGGTCCAGGGGTCTCGCGTCAGGCTCCGGCGAAACAGTGGTTCGGGCCCACGGAGCTGATGGGCCGAGGGCTCGGTGGTCGGCGGCCAGGTACTGTGGCCTTCGGCGGTGGGCCCAGCGGCCGGAGGCGAGGCGGGCCGAGGAGGCGTTCCAGAAGGCCACGGCCGGGAGGAGGTTGACGGCGACGGGGTCTGGGACGGCAGCAGCAGCTCGGGCTTCGGGCGCCGGCGGAACGGCGGTGGCGTCGCAGGGGCGGCTCGTAAGGGCGAGACGATCGGCGATTGCAGCATGGGCGAAGCCCCGGAAGCCGGCGCCAGGCCAAAGGGAACGGCCGTCAGGAGGTTGTTAGCAGACGGACGAGCCATGGCTACATGGCGCAATGCGGCAGCGTCGGACGAGCGGATGCCGGCGAGGAGGGGCGGGCGTGGCTAGTGGCGGGAAGGTCTGGGAAGTCCGGCAAGGGAGGGTCGCCGGCCGCAGAGAGAGAGCCTTGGCGAGGAGGAGGAGGAGCGGTGTGGCCGGAGCCGAGGCCAGCAGCGGGCGACGGCGGTGGCGGGCAGGCGGCTGCTGGCCCGCAGGAGGGAAGAGGCGAGCAGCGAGGCGGCAGCTGGGGCGGTGGTTGGCCTGAGGCAGGGGAGGGGAGGTTGGAGAAGAGAGAGAGGAGGAAGGAGAGCGGCCAGAGGGTGGGGCCCGCAGGGGTGGGTCCCAGGGGAGGTGGGGCGCGCGCAGGGAGGTGGAATCTGGGGCGTTGCGTGCGTGGTGTGTGTGCTCTGTGAGGGAGTGTGTGGTGTGGGTTGTGTGGGGACAGGTGGGTGGTTTTAGCATAGGTGGAGAGAGGGGGGCTGATGTGGCAGGTTTTGATAGGCTAGAGGGGAGGGGGAGGTGAGGTGGCGAGGGCTGATTGGCCCGGGTGATGTGGCTTGGGTGTGTGGGTAGGTTTTTAGGTGGCCATAGGATTAGAAGGGCAGGGGTAGGTGGACCGATTTTAAAAACTGGGGCGGTCGTTCGGGGTTGGCCTGCTCGCCCTACTAAATTAAATATAAATTTTATTTGTTTTAAACGGGCCGTTGGCAAACCGATAGCGGCCAAAACAAAATATTCCGGGGACCCGGTTTTGGTGGTTGAATAAAGACGGGGCGTTTTGAAAAACAACACGGGCTTTGCAAACATATTTTGGCAGACAATGCATGATGATGACGATGCAATGCACAAATTCAACGCGATTTTCTAGTAGTGGTTTTGCGGGATGCCACAATTCGACACCACTAACAATGGATCTCGCCCTCGAGATCCGCCTCATGGTACCGGAAGGAAGGTCGGCGATCTCTGTCTTCCGCTTTGTGTAGATCCTCGCGACACCACTAACGAGGGTTCCTTCTTCATCTGGGTATCGGCGACACCACCAACAAAGGTCGTTGTCCCTGATCGTCGAGAGAGCACTCCAGAAACAAAAGGTCGGAGGTCGAGGTATCACAAATCAAGCCACCCCTAACTTCCGTGGACGGAGTAAATTGCTGGATCCACTGATTCGACATACAAGGGTGAATGATAAGAGCAGTGGTAGGGTAGCTACTCCATCCCACACTCAAACCATTACTCTGCACACGACTAGGCGGATTAAGCAACCTACTCTCGGAATTAGATCAAGATCTTCATAGGCGTATCCGGAACAAAGATATGATGCCGGTAAATCGTATGAAAGACACAATCGATTAGGTTCGCGATGGTTCCATTGGCATGAACAACACATGCTCAAGGTATACTCAATTTCACCAAAGCTCGTCCTTCTCATATGTTTTCAACGACAATCGATATCCGCAAGGAACACATATGGATAAGAGCTCAAGAACAAAAGATCGAATGAAGGGTACAACCGACAAGTTCTGATTGATGATCGTAGCACCTCCGTTACAACAAGGAAGAAAGCGAAGCCCTAAAGGTACGATTAAAACCCAACCGAGAATTCACGGACTCAAGAGAGAGAGAGCGCATCCAAAACACGTAGAGGTAAGAGAGGAATAGCCGAGGGTAAGGAGTAAAATCAGACCTAATCGAACTATCCAACCGATTTTGCAAAATAGTTTTGACACTCTACTTGCCGTTAGCTAGGTTATCCTACAGTTGGACTTGTGGTATCGCAATCGCTGGGCTCGATACCACTCAGTAACACCCTCGAGAATCGGACCTATGCAAATTTGGGCAAAATTCACCAAACCCGCATAGAAACGATTCAAAAGGTGCCCACCAGCACTTTCGTGCGGGTGGAAAACAAAGTAATAACGTTACAACAGTCCTCGATGGGACCCACGAGCAGATATATATAACGACTCAAGAGTCAAGAATCTGATATATAATATACAAAGATCCAAATCACCGAGAGCGATATAGCGTCCGACGGACAAGATGCAAATGGGGCTAAGAGCCGAAGAATAACCAATGGCGTCCATAACCCTGCCCAAAGCCGGAAGGGTAACCTCGCTTAACGGCGTCGATCTCAAAAACCTGCTTAAACAAAGGGGTGCCGACAAAGGCAAGCGAAAACAAAGAAGGAGCGTCAAGATCGAGGCCAAGACAGCGAGGCTAGAATTCGGTCCTCGCCTACATAGGTATGGTGGATCAAGCGGCGGTGACATGCACTAAACAACCTATAGAGACTCGATACAATGGCGGCAATCGAGAGGGTAAGAATGTCCTAACGGATCCAACTCGAAGCTATCACCAAACAAACCCATCTGGTGTTTCCTCAAGCCAATCGAGGAAGTCAACCGAGGAACTCACTCGGTTGGTTTATTCATTAAGTTATAGTTGCAGCAATTACTAGTCGGTATAGATAATTGTCCCGATAAAATAAGCGATGGGCCTTTTAGTTAATCATTCCGTTGTAGGCAGCAATTACTAATCGGATGAGATAGCATGATGTAATTCAAAACCCAAAGCTTGTTGGTACTTTTATTCACCAATTCCGTTGAAGTTGCCATACTTACTAGTCAGTACAATGGTATAGCGACAATCCAAACAAGCAATTGTGGGCGTATTATTAGCCATTCCGTTATAGTGAAGCTGATTACTAGTCATTACAAGTCAAATTTATAGCAAGAAACTTTAGTTATGCTTGTCTATGATCGAGATATCTTGTGCTCCAAGTCGTCCATATCCGCGGACACGGCTTTGAAAGTTTTACCCGGGGTGCACCAATAGCAACACACGCCGATCAACCTCGGAAAAACCAAATCAAAACCCAACGAGGCTTTCACGATGAACAATCACAGATTCAGAAATATTTCGGGGCCACCTTAAGTAGATCCCGAACGGAGTAAGCAAGCTCGAGGCGGCCTCAAGGTTCTGCGACAATGGGTGAGCGATCGGGAACCCCAAACGGGCTTGTCGACACCGTAAACATTCCGCTTCAAAAGCGATGCGATGTGCGTACCTGCACAATCGTAAATAAAGCGATAAACATGGCATAAGTACAGGATCGTAAATAAAACCTCAAACTAGTTTGTGGCCCCAAGAAATAAGACTGAATCAAGCTCGCTCGGGGGTCCCATATACCTCCCGGATGTGGATAGCGCGCAAAATCAAGGAACAGGTATCAAGTACTCGGGGTCTTACGGGACACAAGTGGGCGTTCGGAAACCAAATATTATCTATCACCCACCGATGCCTCTGCTTATTCAATTTTAGTTGTTAAACAGAAATTAAAGTGACGATAAGTAACACTAGAATCATCTCCATCATCAACATGCGGCAATACATCGGCAACTGTGGCATATGGCGACACACATCAGCACTTGAGCAAGCAACTACGACGCGCAAGTCCAACTATCTACCAAACAACAGGTAATAGGATGTGTCCAAGGCAATATAGGGCTGCAAGGGATTTCACGGGTACGAAATCTAGAGCATCGCAACACAGATAGCAATAGATCAACAGGAAGGAGTAAATTACTATAAAAGTAAGATAGGTAGAAAGAGGGAGATGCTCGCCTGAAAACATTGTCGAAGGTTTTCCCCGAAGATCGGGGCGAAGCTCACATCAACTCAACGGCCTTATCCGCGAAGAAGCAAAACACTAGAAGAAACACCGGATGCAATATTTAATACTTGGCAGAAGATCGGCATGATGCATGTATGATGCATGGCAGGGCAAGGTGCGATGCAATTAGGTCAAGATTAAGCGGAACCGGGGTCCCGACAAATGATTATATGGTTCAAGTTATTTAGACCCCCCAGCAAGTTAAATGTTGTTTAACAAGGCAGGATATATCACCGGTTCGCTCCACAAGTTTTAAATGAGGCCAATATAAGGCTAGATTTGCCCGCATATGGGCCCCATATTTAATTATTAGGTGAATCGGCGGAAGGCCCCCAAACCACAGATATGCATGCGAGATGACAATTAAACATGCAACAAGTTGTTATGATGTTATAAAAATAGGGTTCGAGGAAAGGGTTCACACATTAGGGGTTCGTCGATCTTGTTAGGGTTCCGGGGTTCGGGGTCGGGTCTCGAGGTTCAGGGTCCGACGGACTTGGGGTTCCGGGGTCGGCGAGGTCGTTCTCGGACTCCGGGGTCGTTCTTGGTATCGGGGCAGATCTTGCCGCATCGGGGTCTCGATGTCCGGGGGCAGAACTTGGGTCGGTGTCGTTCTCGTCGTCGCGGGGATCTTGTCGGTTCCGCGCCATTGCATCGGTCTTGACGTTCGGGGTGCAGAAAATGGTGTCCGGGGCGGAGCGCTTGTTGAACCGGTGGCGATCTTGGCGGTCGTCGGGTCCGGAACGTCCGTGAAGGAGATCTTGGAGTGTCGCAGTTCTCGGTCTTCGGATCGGGTTCGGGGTCGGGGTCCAGGGTCCATCGGATACTCCCGGTCGCTGTCGTTCTCGTCGCAAGCGGATCTTGTCGCATCCGCGTCCTCCGGGTCGAAGAACTTGATATGTCTGGGTCCGACCTTCGGGGTCCCTGTTGTCGATCTTGAATAGGCACATGCGCCGTTTGCGGGGCTTGGTGCACAACTCTTCAGTAGAACTTGGCGAGGTCCTCGGAGGTCTTGGATCGGCTTCGGCGTGTTATATAGATGATCGTCGGGTCCAGGGGTCTCGGCGTCTAGGCTCCGAAGGCAGAACTTGGTGGTTCGGGCCCACGGAGCTGATGGGGCATGGGCTCGAGGGTCGGCGAAATGCGGCGGCTGGCCGAGGGGCCGTGGTCGGCGAGGGAGCGGGCCCGTGAGGCGACGGAGGCTGGCGGCTGGCAGCGCGGAGGAGAGGCGACGGCGGGTCTCCGGGACGGCAGCGGCGGCTCGGGAGCTTGCGGCGTGGCGGCATGATGTGGCGGGCAGCCAAGTCGCAGGCGGCTCGTAAGCGGGAGACCGGCGGCACGCTTGATCGTCGGCGAGCTTCACGGGAAGCTTGGAAGGGAGGCGGCGCCAGCGGCAGTCGGCCGAGAGGTTGTTAGCGGACAGACGAGCTTCATGGCCTTGGCAGCGGCCGCATGGGGCAGACGGCGTCGAGGCGGATGCAGCGAGAGGAGAGCCTGGGCGTGGCTGGTGTGGGGAAGGTCTCGGGAAGTCCGTGGTGGAGGTTGGTCGCCGGAGGCCGCAGAAAGGAGGAGAGCGGTGAGTGGCGGCGTGGCCAGCGATGAGCCGGGCCCAGCTGCAGTGCGGGCGATGGAGCAACGGTGGCGGGCAGCTGCCCAGGAGGAAGAGGCGAGCACCAGTGGCTGGCCAGCTGCAGTGGTTGATAAGGCAGGGAGGAGGTTGGAGAGAGAGAGGAGGAAGGAGAGCGGCGGAGGTGGGGCCCAGGGTGGGGCCCAGGGAGGTGGGGCAGGAGGTGGAATCTGGGCGTTGCGTGGTGTGTGTGCTCTGTGAGGGAGTGTGTGGTGTGGGTTGTGGGGAGGTGGGTGGTTTTAGCATAGGTGGAGAGAGGGGGGTGATGTGGCAGGTTTTGATAGGCTAGAGGGGAGGGGGAGGTGAGGTGGCGAGGGCTGATTGGCCCGGGTGATGTGGCTTGGGTGGGTGGGTAGGTTTTTAGGTGGCCATAGGATTAGAAGGGCAGGGGTAGGTGGACCGATTTTAAAAACTGGGGCGGTCGTTGGTCGGGTTGGCCGTTCATCGCCCTACTAAATTAAATATAAATTTTATTTGTTTTAAACGGGCCGTTGGCAAACCGATAGCGGCCAAAACAAAATATTCCGGGGACCCGGTTTTGGTGGTTGAATAAAGACGGGGCGTTTTGAAAAACAACACGGGCTTTGCAAACATATTTTGGCAGACAATGCATGATGATGACGATGCAATGCACAAATTCAACGCGATTTTCTAGTAGTGGTTTTGCGGGATGCCACACCCTGCTAACGACGTCGAACTCAAAACCTGCTTAAACAAAAGGGGTGCCGACAAAGGGCAAAGGAAAAAGAGAGAGCGGTTAGTACTGAGGCCAGTACACGGCGAGACTAGAATTCGGCGGTCCTCGCCTACATAGGTATGGTGGATCGTGACAAAGATGCACTAAACAACCTATAGAGACTCGATATAACTGTCGGCTATCAGAGAGGGATAAGAAAGACCTATTCGGATCCAACCTGATGCTACCACCAAACATACCCATCCTGGTGTTTCCCCCTCGAGACCAAACGAGGAAGTCAACCGAGGAACTCACACCGTTGGCAGTTTTATTTATTCAGTTATCGTTGCAGCAATTACTAGTTAGGTATAAATAGTCATCCTGATAGAATAAGCAGTGGGCACTTTTAGTTAACCAGTCCGTTGTAGTTGCAACACTTACTAGTCAGATACAATTAGCATGAGATATCCCAAAACCCAGCAGTTGTTGGTACTTTTATTTAGCCATTCCGTTGCAGTGAAGCTGATTACTAGTCATATCGGATACAATTCAAATTATAACGGTAAACTTTAGTTATAGTTGTCTATGATCGAGACCTGTGCTCCAAGTCGTCCATAACCGCGGACACGGCTTCTCGAAAAGATTTAACCCTGCAGGGGTGCACCAAAGTTTCCACACGCACCTACACCCTTGTTGTCGGATCAGGTAGGTATAAGATCACAAAACATACACCCAATGGTATGTCGACGGGGTTTCGGACACGCTTCCTGGACCCAAAGCAAGCAGGGCCACCCACTAAGTATACCATAGCAAGTCGGCCGGTCTCGAGACGGACTCGGGGTTTGCGCTGGTCAGAACGATCGGGAACCCAAAAGCTGGGCTTGTCGATCGCGAAAACACTCCGCTTACCTAAAAGACACGGCAAGATCGCACAATTTAAATAAAGCAAAAAGCATGGCATAAGTACAAAATAGTAATAAATCCCCAAACTACTTTGTGGCCCCAGTGCAAAGATTTGGAATCGGTACTAAATCGATGGGGTGCCCATACACCCACGTGGTTAGCGCTCGATCTCGGGCAGTGTCAAGAACTCGGGTCCCACGGGACACAAGTGGACGTTAACAACCAAATAACATCTATCGCCCAATGTGCCTCTGCATTTACCTACTTCAATTTTAGTTATTAAACAATAATTGAATTAAACGATAATTAAAGCCATGATCATCTCCAACATTAACACGGCAATACTCCAACAACTGTGGTACTAGGCGACACGCATAGCCGCTTGAGCAAGCGACTACGACGCGCAAGGCCAACTATCTACCAAACTACGGTGATAGGATGTGTCCAAGGCAATATAAGGCTGCACGGGATATCTGCATGCGAAAACTAGAGCATCGCAACACGTATAGCAATAGATCAACAGCGGAAATAAATACTATAAAAGTAAGATAGGTAGAAAGGGGGATGCTCGCCTGAAAACATTGTCGAAGGTTCATCCGAAGATCGGGTCGACACTCGCATCAACTCAACGGCCTTATCCGCGAAGAACCAAAACACTAGAATAAACACCGGATGCACTATTTAATACTATGACAGAAGATCGGGCATGATGCATGTATGATGTATGACATGGCAAAGGTGCGGTGCAATTAGGCAATATTAAGCGGAACCGGGGGTCCCGACAATTACTTAATAGGTTCGAGTTGTTTAGATACCCCACAATTTAAATGTTGTCTTAACATGGCAAAAAATACCACCGGTTCGATGCACGAATTTAAATGGGGCCGATATTAGACTAGATTTGCCCACATATGGCCCCATATTTAATTATGAGGTGAATCGGCATAATGCCCCCAAACCACACGATATGCATGCGAGTAGGAATGATTTACATGCAACAATTCATAATGTCATATATTATAAAATATAGGGTGTCGGATAGGGGTCACACATCGAATGGCGATCTTGGGGTTCACCGAGGGTTCGGGTTCGGTCTTCGGACACGAGGCTTCAGGGTTCGACCATCGGATTCATGTCGGCGATCTTGGCACTCCATGGAAGGGGACCTTGGGTCGAGCATCGCTGTCCCCGGATTCTGGATCCCGGTGGTTGATGTCGGTCTCGAGTGGCACCGACGGTAGACGAACTTGGCAGATCACGACGGTCTTGTCATCGATGAAGATCTTGTCGCTTTGTCCAGGTTCTCCATGTTCTGTTGCTCTTGGCATCGGTTTTTGTGGTACTTAGGTCTTTGGACGATCTTGTCGAGATCTTGCGGGATTTCCGTCAAACATGTGGTGAGCATCATGCTTAATTGGAAAACACCACAAACAAAAACACGAAGCTACGCGTGCATGCGGAGGGTGACCTCTTGTCTGAGGTGGTGAGAGGCGCCGGGCGGCTATGAAGGCCGAGGAAGGCGGCCTTGGACGAGGCGGGCGGCTCAGTCGGCAGCGCCATGCAGGACCGCGAGGTGAAGGGGCGCTGGTCGGCGAGGAGGCACGGAAGAGGAGGGCTCGAGGCGACGGCGGGCGGTCAGCGGTTGCAGAGGCGAGTGGCTGGAGGTGGGAAGGAGAGGCCAGCGGTGGCGGTGATGCTGAAGGAGGCCGACCGAGGCTTGGACTTCATGGACGGGAGGAGGCAGCGGCAGCGCCGAGGCGCTTGGGCTCGGCCTGACGCAGACCGAGGAAGGAAGGAGCGGCAGGCCGCCGAGCTTGGGCTCGGTGGCCTGCAGGAGGAGGGGGTGGTCGAGGTGACGGCGGAGGTTGGTGACGGAGGCGGGCGGCCGGGCTCCGGCCTGAGGAGCTCGAGGCTGAGGCTCGCTGGCCAGGAGGAGGCGGCAGCTAGCAGAGAGAACCTGTGGAGGCGTGGGTTGGTGGGGATGGGGAGCGGAGGAGAGAGGAGGAGAGAGAGGCGGCAGGGTGGTCAGGACTGGCGGGGTTGGGGAACGGGGATGAGTGGGGCGCTAGTGGGGATCGGGTCGATAGGGCGGGGCCGGTTCTAGGGAGTGGTGGCGTGGGTGTGTTGTGTGTTGGGTGCGTGTGTGAGGGCTAGCGGGTGAGGTGGAGGGGAGTGGGGGTGAGAGAGTTGGGGGTAGGTGAGGTGGCAGCGTGTGATTGGGTGGGGGAGAGATGAGAGATGAGGTGGCGAGAGGGGATTGGTCAGGGTGAGGTGGAGGGGGCTGGGTAGAATAGGTCTGGGTAGAAAAGATTTAGGTGGTTTTAGGATTAGATATTTTAGTCTAGGGTTTTCTTTTATTTAAAATAAATTTTGTAATTAGTTTTAGATGAATAAAAGATCCGGCTGGACCGACGGTTTGGTTTGAACAAAGGGGGAGGGTATTAATATAGAAAACAAAGTAGGTCTTTTAGCAAAATAGTTTTAATCAATTAGATGCATGCTGATGTCATGATGATGCAATGCACAAAATCTACGCGATTTTCTAGTAGTGGTTTTGCGGGATGCCACACACTGCATGTGTAGTACACTATAGTCGTTGACATGATATTCACGGAACACCTGAAAGGGCATGTATGCCCCCATGTGTGGTTTTGGTAATTAATGACAATCTCTATGGACTAATGTGTAAATTGAGTTTCACTTGTAGGTTTGTCCATTGGCATCGTGTGGGCCATGTGTTGGTCTCAAGGTTGGAAGATGAAGAAATGTCTAAGGGCTTTGTGCCCATTGGAATCATGAAAAAAGAAGGAGCTTGAAGGTTGATCAAGACAAGTGCAAAGATTTGCATCAAGATGGATCAACCTCAAGAAGGGATGAAGAAGGGCAAGCTCAAGATGCGCCTTCTCTAGAAGATCTCATGCTTGAATCTTGTCATCCTCATGATCATGGGGTGATGAAGACAAGTTCAAAGAATAGGTTTCCCCATGAAGTATGGGGGAGCAATTTGCAAGTCTTCATCAAGCAAGAGCGAGCAAGAGCAAACAAGAAAGATGTTCCCACTATAGAAGAACAAGACGGTCTACATCAAGTTCAAGTGGGATGCTCAAGGCAAAGGTATGTTCTTGATAGGGCTTCTCTTTTGCCGATCTCGTGTTGTTAGTTGGGAGACCGGGTTTAGGATAGATAGACGTACTATCAAGAGGGGCTCTCAAGCGGGTGTTTCGTTTGCATCGTTCGGAGAGAGATCAAACCTTTGCATTCATAGCATCATCTTTCTTGGTTGTTATTTGGTTATTGTCCATGAGAGGATCTAGAGCTTGTGGTCATCATCATAACAAGCTCTAGTTCATCATCTAATGATTTCACTTGTATATTTTATTGCGGTTTTTGATCTTGCGAGTTTTCCGGCTCCACACCTTGGGGGATACTTCACATATATATTCATGATAATTTCTCCCAAGGTGATACCCAATATTTCATCCCAAGGTTTTTGTTGGATTCTATTCGTCGTTATCTTTCCAACAAAATTGGTTTCATCCCGTTTAGAGTTCGGATGCAAAAGTTATTGCGTTTCTGGTTTTCTAGTTTCTGGAATTTCCCTGACCGGAAGTTTCGGCTTTCCATCGGAAGTTCCGCTAGGGAATTTTTGCCGCCGTAAGTTCCGGTGGAAGTTCTGGGTCTTCTTCCGCTCACGTTCAGTAACCTTCTGTTTTGGATGTGCTATTTGACGGAACTTCAGCCGGAATTTCAACCGGAAGTTCCGCTCCCACCGGAAGTTCCGGCCAGAGACCGGAAGTTCTGCTCAGGCCTAGTTGCCGCCAAAAGTTCCGGTTGAACTTCTGTCTCTTGTTCCGCTCACGTTCAGTAACCTTCTATTTTGGATATGTCTATTTGACGAAACTTCTATCGGAACTTCCACCGGAAGTTTCGCTCCCACCGGAAGTTCCGGTGGACCGGCGGAAGTTCCGGCCAGGACTCTTTTTTTTGTTTCTCGCTCCGCAGTTTTTGACCGTTGGCTGTGTGCCATCGGAACTTCCGGCCTCCCACCGGAAGTTCCGGCCAGGAGTCGCGAATGCCCATAACGGGCAGATCTGGGAGCCCTTTAAAAGGGGCTCCTCTTCCCTTCATGGGCACTAGCTTTTCTTCTTGGTTCTTGGCTTTCTCTCTCTCCTCCATTGTTAACCTTGAAGAAGCTTTCCCTCTCCCTTTCCCTTTCTATGATTCTTGCATTTTTTTGAGGGACTTGACAGAGGAGATCTAGATCTACAATCCCCCCAAGCTAATCCCTTCTTTGTGAAGGAATCATTGGGATCTAGATCTTGGAGAGTTTTGTGTTCTCCTCTTGTGCTCTTCCTCCCTTATTCCCCCAATAGCTTTTGTAGCTTTGTTGGAATTTGGGAGAGAAGGACTTGCCCTTGCATTTGGTGCATAGGTTTGAGTTCTCCTCGGAGATTCGTCGAGTTCAAGCTTGTGAGCTTGTTTCTCTTGGGTTCCTTGGAACCCTAGGCGGTTTGTCTGATTGGATTGTTGACCTCTTGTGGTCTTGTTGACCTTTTGTGGTCTTGTAGCCTTTTGTGGCGTTGTTGGCCTTTTGTGGCATTGTAGCTTGTTGTGGCTTTGTTGTTGGGAGCCTCCAATTGAGTTGTGGAGTTAGCCCCAATCTTGTACGGGTTCGGTGACCGCCCTCAAGCGTCCCATAGTGGAGCGAGTGCTCGCCTTTTGTGGTGCGCACTCGGGAGAATAGGATGAAACTTTTGTGGCGTCGGTGAGTTGCGTGCTTCCGCATCTGGGGTGAGGCCTTGGCACCTCTCCAACAGAGACGTAGCTTCTTTGGAAGTGATCTTCGGGAAACAAATCTTCGTCTCCACGTCCATCGGTTATCTCTCAACCGAGCCCTTTACTTATGCACTTTACATTGTGATAGCCATCGTGCTTGAAGTATTTATACCTTGCTATCACCTTGTTGCTTGTATTGCTTAGCATAGGTTGTTGGTGCACCTAGGTGAACTTAGTGGCTAGGTTTTGTGCTCAATAAATTAAACGTTAGTTTTATTCCGACTTTACTTGAGCCTAAACCGTAATTATTTTAAAAGCCTATTCACCCCCCTCTAGGCGACTTCCTTTGTACTTTCAACACCGTTCCGTAAATATCACATCCCTCAGAGTGGTACAACAGAAACAATTGCTGGTCCATATTACAAACATACATACATTATTATTATTACAATACCAGAAGTTCAAGACTTCAAAAGATTCAATTTACAAACCAAATATAAAGTGTTTCGGCGGAAGTTTTTGAAGTACAATTTCATCTCCGAATTGAGCTCAACAACTTATTATTATACAAGGTCCATGTCGCTCCGCTCAATTGGTTACTTATACTAAGGTAATTATTCTGACGCATGATGTTCTCATCCATAGACGACGCCGTAGTCCACCCCTTCTATAGCACCGTACATATCGGGCTCTTCATAGAAGACCTCCTCTTGCCTTTCAGTTGAATACATCGGGGTATCTTCTGGATCCTCAGAGACTAAGCAGGGGATCAAAGGAAAAGGTGAGTAACAACATTACCCAGTAAATTCATTATATTCAAGGTGCGAATTTTGATGCTCTATCTACCACCTCGGACTATAAGTCCTTGGCACTATGCAGTTTTCGTAAATCTTTCTTCAAAGATTGATTTTATTGCTAAAAACTATGCCCATCGGCCTTCACAGGTTTACCAGAACTTTCATGGAGTTCCTTTCCTACCGCGTTCGTAGCTCCTTCCATGAACAGGGAGTAAAAAGTTACAATTCTTACACTCTACAGAGGCGTGTTACTTTACCCATGAGATATCAACTCCTTGTTGCACAACCGGGCATACTTTCCCGTCCACACTTCCATGATGTGGGGCCCAGTAGGCGATCCAAGCCAATCACTGCCCTTTCCGCGACCCTATATGTCTGCACGATCCTTCGGGGCAGGCTCACCTCCGTTAAGCCCCCTTTCAGACAGGCTAAAACCCTGATGAGTTCCTGAAGACTCTATGAGCTGGTGATGCCCCTGGAAAGTACCATATAGGTCCGGCTAAACCTCCGACAACCACTCATAGATAATCTAGACACCAAAAACGTGGGGCCTAAGGGTGCCCACCCATATGGTGGATCCGCACAAGGAATCACCACGTCACGTTAAGGTCATCTTGCCTCCAAACGAAAGGAAAAGGATACATCTGACTTCTCCGTCCCATTCCAAATCTCATGGTTAACGCGTTATATACGGCGCTAGAATCACTGATGTCATGGGTTGTCAAATTCCTAGGTGATTATCATTGTTGCAAATAGAAACCTAAGTTCTTTTGCTCCACTATATCATCACTTAGGATGATGTCAACAATTTATTTATTTGAGAAAATAATGTTTTCTTTCCTTGAAACATAGATGATAACACACAGTTTATAAATACTTTGGTAAAGACTCTTCAAAGGACATGAGCAAGCGATGAACTTGCCTTGTAATTGCAAGGTAGTGAAGTCGGATGCTTGCACTGGACCTTGAGCTTCTATGTCTACAAAACGTCATTATTGCCCGGTAAGGATAACATTTAAAGAAGCAAAAAATGAACATGCATAATAATGTAATGCATTACTTATGATTTACTTTCTTTATGTGTTTTACCCATTATTTTAGTTTCCTGGAATATCTTTAGTAATTTAAGAATTTCCTTCTTAAGGAGCAACCTTGATATTTTATAAATACTATTTTTGTTGTTTATTTTTTTAATGTAATATATTATTTATAGACTTAAAGGCCATTTTTTATTTAATATAAATTCTTATATTTATTTATTTAATAATTCTTCTTAAGAATTAGCATTTAAATAAAAGAGAATTTATTTTGGTAACTCTAAATATTTATTTAGTATTTTTCTAAAATACTATAATAACAAAATATAATAAATGTTATTTTTATTGATTTTTATTCTTTTTCTTGAATTTTATAAAATTCCATAAGGAATATATATTATAAAATCCTTAACCAAAATTCATTTATTTAACAATGGTTTCTTAATTTAATCAAATAGGTTGGTTTATTATGAGTCTAAAAATAATATTATTTGTATACTTCAAACTTCTATTTTATTTTCTTGAATTTATTGAGTTTTAGGGGTATTTTGGTCTTTTGTTTAATTACTAAAGTTCCTTTTAGGGTTTTGGGCCAGCCCATTGGGCTTATTGGGCCCAACTTGGCCGAGGTGTCCTGGTCAAAAGTTCTCCCCGAAGGGGTACTGGCCCTATCGGCACAGTCCTCTGCCTCACCTTCTCTCGACCTCAACCCTTTCTCCTCATCGACCCCACGGTCGCTGACGTCGCCGCCGTGTTATTCCTGCCGCTGTGGTCTGCCCTGGCTACCGTCGTCGTGCATGGTGTGGATGTCGACCACACTCCATCGCTTGGTCCAATTCGATTTGAACCTGGGGCCCTCCTGCGGCCAGGCTAGCCCCGTCCCGAACCCTAGGGTTTAGGGTGGTGCCGGTGACGCCTTCGCCGCTGCCCCCAGTGGTGCTTTGGTTGTGGTGGTGGTGTTGCTCGTCTTCAGACGTTGATGTGGCCGCAGCCTCGGCTCGGTGCGGGTTGCAGCGCCCCTTGGGGTGTTGTCCGTGTCGTTGTGTGCATGTCGGCCTCTCTGCTTCCTGTTCTAATCTACAGCGAGGACCTACGGTGAGTTGATTTGGCTTTCCTCTTGTGGTTGTTTGTCTTATGCCCTCCTGATCTAGGTTGTGACTCTGCCTTGTATCACTGATTAGGGTCCATACATGTTCTAGGGTTCATCCCCCTGTTTAATTGAAAATGATGAATTGGACTGGTAGTGGTGCCTAGTGAGGATTGTGATCAACTGCACTACAGTGCTTACTGTCTTGATTTGATTAACTGATGTTATTGGTTATCTGATACTAGTGTTTCTATAGAATTTCCTCCAATTGGTAGTTGAGCTTGGTTAAGCTGATGGTATTACTATGAAACCTGACTGGTTGTGTTGATGCTTAGTGTGTTCATCTACTGTCAGTACACTAGTACTGACAATAGCACTATCAGTGATTATTCATTGCATCAGTAGATGTTGGCTTGTATGATTATCAACAAACTGAACTTAATCATTTGATTTTAATGATGCTCTGAAGATACATAAATATTCTTGATGATTTCTGAGTGTAGTTTCATGAAAATGATATCAATGGCTTGCCACTTTCTTTGTGGTAGTCTGTTAATGGTTTTACTTGGCTGATAGAACCTGTTCTTATGACACCATTTAACTATGGCACACAAGTTGTTGGTTTCTACAATTGGCTTGATTCTATTGATTTTATGATTGGATTAAATCAAGTTAAATGTAAATCTTCTTCTTAAACTAATTTTCCTGTGATGTTGGTTTGAGGCATAGGAACTTGTTTCCTATATTGATGTCCCTAATAGAAATGCTTAAGTATCATGGTTGTTTACTGGATCTTGGATCCTAATTGGCTAAGATGGTTGGTTTTCTCATAGCTTTATATTGATTCATAGAGTTTATGAAATCTGAGGTGCTACTCCATTAGGAGATGTGCCCAGAATTTTATAAGCTAAATGAAAACATGTTGGAATATATGAATTGTTTGGCATCACTAGGATCTATTATGTTGGTCTGAGATCCTGGTTGATTTGGTAGAATTATGTATGGCCTTTAGATTAAAAAATCCTCTATGATAGATTCACCCCACTTGGGTGATTACTGAGAGGTTAACTATAAAAAAACACATAATTTTCTGTTTAGATAAGATGAACAAATTATGTGAGAGTTTTATGATACTCACCACAACAGTTGAGTGGTTGTTGTGGTTGATCTGGTGATCTAATGTTGCTACCTTGGTTGCTGTCTTTATCTCGTTCTTCTCCTCCTGGTGCTGCTCCTGTTACTTTTGGCTCCTGGAAGCTTGGCCTTGATCTGCTCTTCACCTCCTAGATCCTACAACTTGGCCTTGCTATCCACCTGATCCACCCCCTCCTTATGTCACCATCTGGTGATACCAGGATGATCTTGTGTGTGTGCTTTGGCTGGTGATTTGGCTAGGCCTTGACAAGCTTGGTGTG
This sequence comes from Avena longiglumis, assembly GCA_030063025.1. NCBI lineage: Eukaryota > Viridiplantae > Streptophyta > Magnoliopsida > Poales > Poaceae > Avena > Avena longiglumis. The sequence continues at coordinate 586,760,557 of CP125975.1, forward strand.
TTCCTGGGGTGCTGTTTGAGATGAAAGAGTGAACAGCTGGAAGTTGTTCTACGGTTGTGTTACTCCTTTTGCTTGTGTGGCTGCTAATGCTGTGTTGACATCTCTCACCATGCATTTAGGTGAATGAGCTGCCTGTGTGTTTGGTACACCATTTGGATCAGATCAATGAGGTGTCTTTACCTTTTGATCTTTTAACCTTTTACTCTCCTGGTGAAACTAGTCTCTTTTACTTGTTGTTGAGAGCTGTGTTGTGGCTTATTGGTTTATGAAAGAATTGATTCTTTCATATTGGTGAAACTTGCCCCTTTTTATAACAATATCTCAATGATGAAACATGAACAGTGCACCTCACTGCTCTCTACTGAGAGTATTTTAACCACTAACCTTTACTTTACTTTTTGTTTGATTTTTTATTTGATTACAGGTACAAGTTTTGGATATTCAAGATTATAGTATAGGATCAGATAGATATATTGTAGTTTTTTTATTAATTAATTTGTAAAGATTTGTAATATCTCATTTATTCTTTTTGTAACATTCTTGTAATAATTTATTATTGAAATTTCATTTGTTGTAATTCCTCTGTTGTACTGAACCCTTCATGAGTTCATTATTGTAAAAGAAGAATGTATATGAAATGAAGATAAGAAATAAAGATTCATTTTCTTATCTGAATTTCTTTATATTAAATTCCATTTTATTTATTATATCTTAACATTATAACAAATGAGATTACTAAATTAGTTTATAATTCATTTCTTAATAACAATTCTTAATCTTTAATATAAATTCAACTTTCAAATTTGAATTCAAATTATCCTTTCCAAAACACAATTATCCAAAAAGATCATGTCAGAATTTATAACGATAACTCCCAATAGCTATCCCTACATACAGAGAGTGAAAGAACTCTGATCACTTTAGGTTTTTAGTTTGGAGAAAAATTTACCCGCATTTTACAAATGAATGCATGCATATGCACAAATTCCTAAATCTACCCTTCGTTGGTTCCTAAATGCTGGGATGTTACAATACCCTGATACATCGGAAACGTATCTATAATTTTTGATGTTCCATGCTTGTTTAGTATCTACTTTGCTTTGATTTGTATTTCTTTGAGGTGTTTTTATATATTTTATAGAAGTAACCTATTAACAATTTGCCACAGTGTCAGTTGCATGTTTTCTTCTGTTTTTGGTTCCAGAAAGGCAGAAAATCAATATTCTCGAAATTGGACGGGACAAAAGCCAAATTCAATAACTTTCAGTGGAGAACAAGAAGTCCAGAGGGGAGACGTAGAAGCATGCTAGAGCGGCCAAACCCCCCTAGGCGCGGTCAGGGGTGTGCCCCCTGGTCGCCTCCTCGGCCTCCCCCTTCGCCTATAAGAATCCCCCGATGCAGAAACCCTAAGTACCCGATCAATATTCCACAAAACCTTCTGTAGCCACCGCCACCGTTGTCCCTAGATCAGGGGGATCTGAACTTCCCGGCACCCTGCCGGAGGGGAGATCATCCCAAAGGCCTTCTCTCTGGTATGATGCGTGAGTAGTTCCACCTTGGACTATGGGTCCATGTAGTAGCTAGATGATTGTATCTCCTCCTTTGTGCTTTCATGTATAGATCTTCTGAGCTCCGTTCATGATCAAGATCTAATCTATTTGTAATCATGCATGTTGTGTTTGTGGGGATCCGATGGATATTGAGATTATTATGTTGGATTGGTTAATGGTTTTGTCTTTATGATTCTATCATGTCTGTGTTGTTTGTGATCTTGCATGCTCTCCGTTGTTAGTAGCTATCTTGGCCAGGTATTTGCTAGTGACTCCAAGAGGGGGTATTTATGCTCGATAGTGGGTTCATGCTGTTGGAATTATGCCCTAGAGGCAATAATAAAGATGTTAATATTATAATTCTTGTTCATGATAATGTTTATAATCCATGCTAGAATTGTATTAAGCGGAAACTTTAATACTTGTGTGGTTTGTGAACAACCCTAGCCACCCTGCTGCCCTCCTCTCTCTCCCTCCCGACTGCGTGTAGGCGAAGCCCTGCTGCAGAAACTCTCCACCACTTGCACCGCGCCGTCGCGTTGTAGATCCAATCCGTCTCTCCACCATACTTGCTGGACCGAGGAAGGAGGAGACGTCGAGTCTTGCGTGTGCATCTCACGGAGGCATCGCCACTTGTGGTGCTAGATCGGATCGGATCGCGAGGAGGAGAAGCGAGTACGACTACATCACCCACGTTCCGACGAACGTTCCGCTGTGCGAATATTAAAGGGTATGAAGATCTAATCCAGTCTCTCTCGTTGTTTGTATCTCCTAGATTAGATCTTGGCTTCCCTCTGTTCGCATCCGTAGAATTTTTTTGATTTACTATGCTGACAAGTACTTAGCGGACAAGAAGGCTGGCACCATCAAAGGTATATTTGATATACATGTTATTGATGTTTTCCTTACTAGCCCTCGTTGTAGTGCCTGGGTATTTGATACCGGTTCAGTTGCTAATATTTGTAACTCGAAGCAGAGCTACGGAATGAGCGGCTTGCGAGGATGAGGTGACGATGCTTGGCGTTGTAGCGGATCAAGAGTTGATGTGATGGCCGTCGGCACGCTCATAGTTTTACCTTGAGGATTAGTTTTAAACCTTAATAAATGTTATTATGTACTGCGTTGAGCATGAACATCATTTCGGATCGTGTTTATTGCAAGACGGTTATTCATTTAAATCGGAGAATAATGGTTGTTCTATTTATATGAGTAACATCTTTTATGGTCATGCACCTCTTGTGAATGGTTTATTTCTTATAAATCTCGAAAGGGATGAAACACACATCCATAACATTGAGGCTAAGAGATGCAAAGTAGATAGTGATAATACTACTTATTTGTGGCATTGTCGTCTAGGTCATATTGGTGTAAAGCGCATGAAGAAACTCCATTCTGATGGACTTTTGGAGTCTCTTGATTTTGAATCATTTGACACATGTGAACCATGCCTCATGGGCAAGATGATCAAAACCCCGTTCTCCGGTATGATGGAGCGAGCAACGGACTTGTTGGAAATCATACATACCGATGTATGCGGACCGATGAGTGTTTCGACGCGCGGTGGATATCGCTATTTTCTCACTTTTACCGATGACTTAAGTAGATATGGGTATATCTATTTAATGAAACATAAATCTGAAACGTTTGAAAAGTTCAAAGAATTTCATAATGAAGTGGAGAACCATCGTAACAGAAAGATTAAGTTTCTACGATCCGATCGTGGAGGTGAATATTTGAGTTATGATTTTCTCACGCATCTTAAAGCAAGTGGAATCGTTTCACAACTCACGCCACCCGGAACACCACATCGCAATGGTGTGTACGAGCAGCGGAATCGAACCCTATTAGATATGGTCCGATCAATGATGTCTCTTCTTGATTTGTCGTTATCATTTTGGGGTTATGCATTAGAAACCTGCATTCACTTTAAATAGGGCTCCATCTAAATCCGTTGAGACGACACCGTATGAACTGTGGTTTGGTGCTAAACCTAAGTTGTCGTTTCTTAAAGATTGGGGATGCGAAGCTTACGTCAAGAAGTAGATGACAAACAAGCAAGAAACCAAAGCGGAGAAATGCATCTTCATACGATACCCTAAGGAAACTATTGGGTATACCTTCTATCACGACCGAAGGCAAAGTGTTTGTCGTGAAGAACGGTTCCTTTCTTGAGAAGGAGTTTCTCTCGAAAGAAGTGAGTGGGAGGAAAGTAGAGCTTGCGAGGTTGTTGAACCTTCTCTTGAATTGGAGAGTAGCGCACACTGAAATTGTTCCAGTGCTTTACCAACAATAGAGGAAGCTAATGACAAGGATCATGAAGCTTGGACGATCTTGCATCTTGAGCGTCGCGGTCGACAAGGTCGTGCCCCTCCCGAGTGGTACGCAACCCTGTCTTATTTGTCTTGTTGGTAGAAGACGGTGAACCTATGAACTATGAGGAAGCGATGATGAGCCGGACTACGAGAAATGGTGGAAGCCATGAAATCCAATTGGGATCCATGAGCGAAAACCAAGTATGGACTTTGGTGGACCCTCCTAGCGACCGAAGGCCGTTGAGTGCAAATGGATTTTCAAGAAGAAAGCGGACGGATGGTAATGTTACCGTCTATAAAACGGCTTGTCGCATAAAGGTTTTCGACAAGTTCAAGGTGTTGACTACGATGAGACTTTCTCTCCGTAGCGATGTTTAAGTCCATTCGTATTTTATTAGCAATTGCTGCGTTTCATGATTATGAAATATGGCGATGGATGTCAAGGCTTTCCTCAATGGCAACATTGATGAAGAGTTGTATATGATGCAACCCGAAGGTTTTGTCGATCCTAAGGATGCTTGATAAAGTATGCAAACTCGACATTCTATTTATGGACTGAAGCAAGCATCACAGAGTTGGAACCTTCGTTTTGATCAAGTGATCAAGAGCTTTGGATTTGTTCCAAATTGCTACGAAGCTTGTATCTACAAGAAAGTGAGTGGGAGCTCGGTGCGTTTCTGGTACTATATGTGGATGACATATTGATTATTGGAAATGACATCAACATGCTTAACGATGTGAAGAGTTATTTGAACAAGTGTTTTTCAATGAAAGACCTAGGTGAAGCTGCTTATATATTGGGCATCAAAATCTATAGAGATAGACAAAGACGCTGATAGCTTTAAGCGAGTACATACCTAGACAAAGTTACGAAAAGGTGCAGAATGGATAAGGCAAAGAACGGTTCGATTGCCTATGTTGTCGGGTAAGATATTGAGCAAGGCTCGGTGTCCATTCTGTAAATGATAAGGAAGCTATGAGCAAAGTGCCTTATGCCTCGGCCATAGGTTCCATCATGTATGCCATCTTGTGTACTAGACCGGATGTGTCCAATGCTCTTAGTTTGACGAGATATCAAAGTGATCCAGAGTGGAACCTTTGGACAGCCGTGAAGAACATCCTAAAGTACCTAAATAGAACTAAAGAAATGTTCTTAGTCTATGGGGGTGATGAGCGACTTGTCGTAAAGGTTACGTCGATGCTAGTTTCGACACCGACAAGGATGATTCTAAATCTCGGGAGGATCGTTTATATTTTGAATGGAGGAGTGAGCTGGAGAAGCGCAAGCAAAGCGTGATCGCGGGATCTATGAGAAGCGGAATACATGGCTGCTGCGAAGCGTCAAGTGAAGGAGTTTGGATCGAAACTTCATCATTGAGCTTGGTGTGGTTCAAGTGCATTGGACCTTGGAGATATTGTGTGACAACATGGCGCCATAGCACTCGCTAAGGAACCAAGATATCATCCAAAGACCAAGCATATCAACCGCAAGTTTCATATAATCCGAGATTATATAGCGGATGGAGATCGAAGATTAGCAAAGTACATACGGATCTTAATGTCGCAGATCCATTGACTAAACCTCTTCCACGTGTAAAACATGATCAACACCTCGATTGCCATGGGTGTGAGATTGTTGCCAAATGTAAACTAGATTATTGACTCTAGTGCAAGTGGGAGACTGTTGGAATTATGCCCTAGAGGCAATAATAAAGATGTTATTATTATAATTCTTGTTCATGATAAAGTTTATATTCCATTCTAGAATTGTATTAAGCGGAAACTTTAATACTTGTGTGGTTTGTGAACAACACCGTGTCCCTAGTACGCCTCTATGGACTAGCTCATTGATCAATGATGGTTAAGGTTTCCTAACCATAGACATGAGTTGTCAATTGATAATGAGATCATATCATTGGGAGAATGATATGGTGGATAGACCCAAACTAAGCGAAGCAATTAGATCGTTTCATCGTGTTCATCTTTGCGAAGCTTTTCCTATGTCAAATATTGTATTCCTTAGACCATGAGATAATGCAACTCCCTGGTATCGGAAGAAAGCTTTGAGGTCATCAAACGTCATCCTATGAGAGGGTGATCATAAAGGTGTCTCTCAGGTGATCGGAAAGTACCTGTTGGGTTGTATGTATCGAGATGGGATTTGTCCCTCCCACGTCGGAGAGATATACTTCGGGCCCACTCGATAATCGATATCAACACCGCTTGCAAGCATGTGGTCAAGGAGTTAATCACAAAGTGATATCGGATTACGGAACGAGTAAAGTACTTGCTGTGAACGAGATTGAACTAGGTATGACGGTACCAACGATCGAATCTCGGGCAAGTAAAATATCGCGAGACGAAGGGAATATATATATGGGATTGATTGAATCCTGGCATCGTGGTTCATCCGATATGATCATCGATGAATGCGTGGGAGTCAATATGGGTTTCCAGACCCCGCTGTTGATTATTGATAGAAGATCATGTCCGCATATTCTCGAACCCGAAGGGTCACACACTTAACGTGTCTCGACGCTAGGAAAGATTGGATAATTGGTTTATGAGTTTTTGTTCGGAGTCTCGGATGGGATCCGGGACATCACGAGAGGTTCCGGAGTGGTCGGAGAATAAGATTCATATAAGGCGGTCAGTTTTGGAGTTCGGAATTGTTCCGGGTTAATCGGTATTGTACCGGAAGCTTCTAGAACCTTCCGGAAGGGGACCAACGTGGCCCCACCTTCCGGGAGGGGGCATGGGCCTATGAGGGAGTTCCCTGGCCGCATTGGTCCAGGGGCACAAGGCCCCATAGGTCCCAGCCGGCCAAACAAGGGATAAACCCTAGTTGGAGCTTCTAGAAGGGGGGGGGGGGTTCCTTGCCCCCCACTCCTCCCTCCTTGGCCGCCGACCTTGGGCTTGGGGGAGGGGTTAGGGCTGGGGCACACCACCCCCCCCACACACACCTCCTCCTCAACCCTAGCCGCACTGCTGCCCTCCTCTCTCTCTCCCTCCCGACTGCGCGTAGGCGAAGCCCTGCTGCAGAAACTCTCCACCACTTGCACCGCGTTGTCGCGTTGTAGATCCAATCCGTCTCTCCACCATACTTGCTGGACCGAGGAAGGAGGAGACGTCGAGGTGCTGCACGTGTGCATCTCACGGAGGCATCGCCACTTGTGGTGCTAGATCGGATCGGATCGCGAGGAGGAGAAGCGAGTACGACTACATCACCCACGTTAACGAGCGTTCATTGTCGAATCTTCAAGGGTATGAAGATCTAATCCAATCTCTCTCGTTGTTTGCATCTCCTATATTAGATCTTGGCTTCCCTCTGTTCGCATCCGTAGAATTTTTTTGATTTACTATGCCGCGAAACCCTTCACATGCCTCTAGTTTCCAAGGGAAGTGACAGAAATCTCTTCGGTTGTAGATGTGTTGTTTCCACTAGGGAGAAAACAACGGTCTCTTGTTCATGGAACATGTGGACTGTTTACCTTACACACTTTGCTTAAAAGCAGTTGTCTGTTGCTTGCAACTTAATACTGGAGGGGGTTCGGATGATAACCTGAAGGTGGACATCTAGTCATAGATGCAGTTCGATGGCGGTCTATGTATATTGTTGTATTTCCCAATCGAATCTCATAAGATATTTCTGACTAGTATTGCATTGTTATGCCTTGCTCAGTTCCTGTCAATTTCCCTGCTGTAATTTGTTTACCCTTCATGCCATGTTGTTTCTCTAAGAAGAGCACCTCTAGTGAACTATGGACCCCGGTCCAATCTTTACCATTGATACATCTTCCACTGTTACTTGTTTACTTGCTGCAAACCATTACCTTCCATACCATACGTTTAATCCTTTGTTACAGCAACTGGTGAGATTGACAACCTCACTGTTAGTTGGGGCAAAGTCTTGAGTTTGTGTTGTGCAAGTCTCCACGTTGCTAGCAACACATGTGTGATGTTTCCTTCCTCCTAATGGTTCGATAACCTCGGTTTCTTACTGAGGGAAGACTTGCTGCTGTGCTGCTTCACACCTTGCTCTTGGGGTTCCCAAAAAGCTCCATGTCAACCATGCTAGCCATACAAGTTTTTCTGGCGCCATTGAAGGGGACACAGCTTCGACTTTTTCCTCCCCGTCGAGCACCATCAAGTTTTTCTAGCGCCATTGCCGAGGAGGCTAAGGACGTCTTCACAAGGGGAGTCCTCCACCTCCTTTATCTTTGCTTTGTTTTTAGTTTGCTTTGTTTCTTTTGCTTGGTTTTGTTTGCCTCTTTTCAAAAACCCCAAAAAAAATTAGTCTAGCTTGGTTTGCTTGCTATATTCAAAAACACAAAAAAATTAGTTCCTACTCTAGTTGCTACCATGTCTGGTTTTGGACCAACCTTTATTTCACCTATGGAAGAGATCTCCACTTTTAAGCAAAAAAGTGAAGCGAGTTTTAAAGAAGCTTGGTCTAGAATCTCCGCTTTACAAAGGGAAACTAAGCCTAAGATGAGTCTTAGCTTGGTTATTGATAGTTTCTACCGCGGTATTGCTCTTTGTTATAGATATGCTTTGGATGCTGTGGCTGGGAAATATATTTTGCTATGTACTGAGGATGAAGCTTTTGATGCCATAAAATTTTGATTATGATTTACGGTACACCTGGCAAGTCTGATTCCTCTTTCACAAATATTTTTGCTAGGTTGAACACTCTTGAGACCGGTATTGCTGCTATGAATAGGTGCTATCACACGCTTAGGGCTTACCTTGATTATGTTCCAATAAATTCTGAGCCTTCAAAGTGGTTTCCCACAATCAAAGTCTCTATAAATGCTACACTTTTTGATGCTCGCTGTGATATCATGTCTGAATTTTGCCTCATGCCTAAATATATTTATGATCCCTTGAGTCTTTGGAGGCTTACTGAAGGAGGAGAGGAAATATCTCTTACTAATAATACCACTTTATTACCCATTGGAATAGCTGAAGGTGTGTTTACAAAAATCTCAGGGAAAATGGTGACTACTGATTATCTTGTTATTGAATGTGTAGGCAAAGGACATATTGCACTTGGAAGATCCCTACTGAAACACCTTGGAGCAGTAATAGATGTGGGAAAAGGAATTATGCACTTTGCTCCTCCAGTGAGCAACAATATTTTCCCTAAAGAGAAGAATAAAGGTAATAAAGGAAAGAACAAGAAGGTTGCTTCATCATTTGAAAATACTTGATTCTTCTTGCTTCTTGTGCCTAACTTAAAGGCGTTAAAGAAAAGTACTTGGGAGATAACCCAAGAGTTTCTTTCAGTATTGGAAGTTATTACTTCAGTAATGACCTCTCCTTATCCTTTTTTTTTGCTTTTTGTGCCAAGAATGACCTCTAATGAGAGGGAAGTAAGATTTGGGGAGTTGTTGTCCCGAAACAGATTTCTGTCCTCCACCATAGAAATTAGTGAGGAGTCTCTGTAACTCGGATTTAGATCAAAATTTACGAATAAATGTCCCAGTATGTTAGATAACTTTCATTAGTTCAACACTTTTTGATTTGAGTAACAGAAGATTTTCGAAAAAATCGGTTTCTACCTGCTGGTATGTTTTGATAGATTTCTGCCATTATTTGCATTTGCTTCTTATTGATTCCTTTTTGAGTTCTCTTTTGGGGAATTGAGCTTTTTGAAGGATTTACTACAGTAGATTCTGTTTTATTGAAAATTATTGCTGTTCCAAAGCTTTGCCAGAGGTCTAATATCTTTTGAATACACTAATGTTGCTAATGAAGATTGTGTGAAGTTTTATATGAAGGGAAAATTTCAGGTGTAGAGAGAGAGAATGATGTAATGAGATGAATAATGGACAAAAGCTCAAGCTTGGGGATGCCACCATGGTGTCATCCAATAAATATCCAAGAGGTACAAGCGTCAAAGCTTGGGGTTGCCCAAGGCATCCCCTTCTTCATCAGTAAAAAGCTCAGGTCTGTCTAGACACTTTGTTTTTATTGTTTCATGCACAGTTGTGTTGTTCTTGGAGCGTCTTAGTTTTCATTTGCTTTGCTTAGTTTTTTAGTTTTCTTTAGTAGTTTGTACCCCCGCTTTCGCTGTGTTTTGTTGCAAATAAGTTGCTTGGTGTTCGAAAGGACTAGTAAGTTCTTGCTTGTAAGTGCAAGAGGAGCTTGCATTGACTGTGACTTAGACTTTAGCATGACATGCTAGGTGTTGTTTTGACTTTATGCTTAGTGATTATTGTTGTAGCATGTCTTGTTCCAAACAATTGGGATTTCTTAGTGTGCCTTGAAGAAATTATGCGTTGTTTTAGCATGTAAAAGCATAGTATTGTGGTATTCTCCTTTGATGCTTTGTTTGGGTTGACTTGGCACATGCTCACACCATATTATGACTATGACAAGTCACCATAGCCTCTATGATCATTTAGTCCTTGACTTGTAGTACCACTCTATGCTTTGTTTAGTAATGCTTTGTTGCTCTGCATGATTATGGCCATTATGCTCTCTTAGTTGGTTACTCCCAGTCTTTTGCTAGCCTCCACTTGTATGAGTAAGCTCTACTCATGCTTCCAACTCCCAAGAAACCAAGTTTTTCCCAAAGCGTCCACTATAAACTCCTATGCATGGTGTGTTACACCATTCCAAGTATATTCTTGTTTTCAGCTATCTTCTAATTAAAACTATTTTTTATGTGAAAACTTAGTGATTAAAGCCCTCACAAACTTGATGGCACATTTTATATTCTTTGCCCCTAATAAACTTGAACCATTGTGTCGTCTATGTTGTATATGTCTGCACTTATACGTTGGAATTAGCAGAACCATGTTATCATGGGGAACGTTTTCAACATTGCACTTGTACTTTGTACTCAGTTGATATCATGCTCTTTTGTCTATGAATGTCACCGGTGTGAAATAAAGAGGAAGATTGTAAGTCCATGGAGTTTGTATTCTGTGTTAGAGAAATGCCTGGGCCTCTAGCCTAAGACATGCCTAATCATGGTGGAAACTTACAGCATCACCATAGTGAGCTATCTATGAAGCATCATCGATAAAAAGCTATGCATATAGTAAATAAAAATATCGCTGATATGCTCATTGTCTGCTTGCCTTGTCATTTTGGTTATGGGATAGCTCCTATACCATGTGCAAGGGGTACCCCGTTGGTTGTTCTCTATGATATGCAAATACTTACAATGACAAGAACTTACAGGTGACTGAAGTTGAGTAGCATGAGGTGTGACCCTCGTATTCAAGGGACTTGAGATTGCCAACTTATACTTTGTCAAGCATATACTCCATAGTTAGTTCACTTTAACCTTAATCACTTCAAGATGCTTATGATAGGGGCAATGAGGGCTGAAAGCTAACAAGTACCATAATTTTTGGAAGCTCTTTTTGAAACTTGAAATCATTGCTTCCTTTATAAAAGGCCTTTATTCCACCATTATTGAGTCTCCACCTTCTACCTTTAGGCACCATTAAGAGAGCATAGTTGCCATCTTGTGTGCAGTGTCCCAAAACTTATTGATTGATGCATATTATGATATTACTTGTTCTTGTGCTACTTGTTTCTAGTCACCCTTGTGAACTTTGAAGGTGTCCTATGCATCTATTTGCTACTCTATGAGGGACAAGCTGATTGCCACTTTGCTATGTTTTCTGTATGTAAAACAAACAAACGTTTTTCAATGCATGTTATTCATGATCTTTGTTTGTAGCCTTTCATGTTGCATGCATAGTTACTATGTTCTATTGTTAGAACTCCATCTTTCGTGCACATGTTTAGAGTTCTTTGATCCCATCTTTCAATGCTTGCAAATGGTTAGATCTTCATTGTGAAGGTGCATCTCACCTCAAAAATTATTCTTTTTATCACTTACCTACTTGGGGACGAGTAGGAGTTAAGCTTGGGGATGCTTGATATGTCGGAAACGTATCTATAATTTTTGATGTTCCATGCTTGTTTAGTATCTACTTTGCTTTGCTTTGTCTTTCTTTGAGGTGTTTTTATATCTTTTATCGAACTAACCTATTAACAAGTTGCCACAGTGCCAGTTGCCTATTTTCTTCTGTTTTTGGTTCCAGAAAGGCAGAAAATAAATATTCTCGAAATTGGACGAGACAAAAGCCAAAGTCAATAACTTTCCGTGGGGAACAAGAAGTCCAGAGCGGAGACGGAGAAGCGTGCCAGGGCGGCCAAACCCCCCTAGGCGTGGCCAGGGGTGGACCTGCACCTAGGCAGGGTGTGGCCCCCCCTGTGGCCTCCTCGGCCTCTCCCTTTGCCTATAAGAAGCCCCCAATGCAGAAACCCTAAGTACCCGATCAATATTCCACAAAACCTTCTGTAGCCGCCGCCATCGTAGTCCCTAGATCAGGGGGATCTGAAGTTCTTCCCGGCACCCTGCCAGAGGGGAGATCATCCCGGAGGCCTTCCCTCTGGTATGATGCGTGAGTAGTTCTACCTTGGACTATGGGTCCATGTAGTAGATAGATGATTGTATCTCCTCCTTTTTGCTTTCATGTATAGATCTTGTGAGCTCCGTTCATGATCAAGATCTAATCTATTTGTAATCATGCATGTTGTGTTTGCGGGGATCCGATGGATATTGAGATTATTATGTTGGATTGGTTAATGGTTTTGTCTTTATGATTCTATCATGTCTGTGTTGATTGTGATCTTGCATGCTCTCCGTTGTTAGTATCTATCTTGGCCGAGTAGTTGCTAGTGACTCCAAGAGGGGGTATTTATTCTCGATAGTGGGTTCATGCCTCTAGTTTCCAAGGGAAGTGGTAGAAATCTCTTCCGTTGTAGATGTGCGGTTGCCACTAGGGAGAAAACAACGGTCTCTTGTTCATGGAACATGTGGACTGTTTACCTTACACACTTTGCTTAAAAGAAGTTGTCTGTTGTTTGCAACTTAATACTAGAGGGGGTTCGGATGATAACCTAAAGGTGGACTTCTAGTCATAGATGCAGTTGGATGGCGGTCTATGTATATTGTTGTATTGCCCAATCGAATCTCATAGGATCTTTCTGACTAGTATTGCATTGTTATGCCTTGCTCAGTTCCTGTCAATTTCCCTGTTGTAATTTGTTTACCCTTCATGCCATGTTGTTTATCTAAGAAGAGCACCTCTAGTGAACTATGGATCCCGGTCCAATCTTTACCATTGATACATCTTCCATTGTTACTTGTTTACCTGCTGCAAACCATTACCTTCCACACCATACGTTTAATCCTTTGTTACAGCATACCGGTGAGCTTGACAACCTCACTGATTCGTTGGGGCAAAGTCTTGAGTTTGTGTTGTGCAGGTCTCCACGTTGCTAGCAACACCTGTATGACGTTTCCTTCCTCCTACTGGTTCGATAACCTCGGGTTTTTAATGAGGGAAGACTTGCTGCTATGCTGCTTCACACCTTGATCTTGGGGTTCCCAACAGGCTCCACGTCAACTGTTCTAGCCATCATACCCCAATAAAACACACTTGGTGGAACGAAAAGTCAATTTGTGCTTGTTATAGGGACTGAAATACCCCAAGGAAACACACTTGGTGGAATGAAAAGTCAATTTGTGCTTGTTATAGGGACGGAGATTAGGCCAACAAGCGCAGCCAAAAACTCTAAGAGATTCATAGTTGGGTTTAGTATCAAGGAGACGTTCAACATGGGTGGAAAAGTTCACAACTTTGCTAGGAAGAAGATTAATGAGAAATGTAGTTATAAAAAAACCTTCATCGGGTTATAGCCACTCTCGGTGAGGATGTCGCCAACGCCGAGTCTGTCCTAGTAGGCATGCCGCCCGTCGCGATTCCATGTCCCGCCGTAGGGATGGCGTGTCGGTCCATTCTACCCCTGACGCACGGCGAAAACATCAATGAGGTGATCCATCTTGGGCGACGTTGGCTGGTGGCTGGCGTCTAATGTTCCACCCGCACGGGAGGCACGAGAAGATTGTTCTTGCCTAGCTAGGACCATCGTCTCTTTCATAGTGAGTTTGCGCAGACGGGCGACCGTGTGCTATAAAAGGCAATTATTTACTTCAGTAGGTTTTAATAGATTGAGTTGGTTTCAACTGAAACTACTATAATTTCCTTTGTGGAAATTCCTTTATGATTTAATTGTCAAATACCACCTAAAAAAGGGGTTTTGAACTAAGGCTTGGGTCTATATGGGTGTGTTTGGTTTGTGACCAAGATTGCCCCACCAAATATTTGGCTAGCCAAAATTTTGGTTGAGACTTTGCTTGCCCACAAGTTGGCCAATATTGGCTAAAAAATTGAACTAGAGTTGGTAGTGGAGCATTGGCATGCCAAAAAATTGGCAACAATACAAACAAAAGCCAACCTTTTGGTCATGACCAAAATATTGGTAGGGTACATTTTGGTCACAATCCAAACACACCCTATGATATCAATGTACAAAAATGATATCAACAGATAGGTATTGAAATTACAAAGCCAACAAAAGTGATTTCATGATTTTATCAATTTTCCTTAATTAGTTATGATTATTCTAGTGGGCATAACACTAGTTTAGGTGAATAAATCACCAGAAATTATTTGTAGCTCAAATAAATATTTCTTCAGAGGGTTTTGTATATCTTTGAATTTGTGATTTTTAAGAGTTGGAATCACTTCAATATAATTACCAGGATGTCCTTGGGAAAATCCCAAAGTCGGTTCTGCAAGCTTTTTATCTTTTTCACTAGATTTAAAATACGGGAGATCTTGATATGAATCCAAATTCACATGATAGGTAGGTTTAATACCTTTCTGAAGAAATTGAATTCATCAATTTATGAGTTGTAGATCTACAAAGGTTATTTATTTGGTGGAATCACCCTACACATAGGATGTTAATTCACCAAAAAACACCAGAGGGTCAATAAATCTTAATATTATGATTTTTGTTAGGTATTGGTGTACCACTTCAATGGGAGTTAGGTTCCACTAAAAAGGAGTTGTACATATTCCTAGAGAAATATCTAAATCCAAATCTAGATTGAGTTTATTATTTTGCTATAGCAGAACTATGGCTCTACTAGGCAGGCGATCAAGACTAACTGATAGATATATGAACTAACTTTCATAGGGACTTTGATTTATACCATTTGGGTATGCACAACTCACTATGGAAATTATATAGCGAAAATAAGATACATTTTAGTGGATTTAATGCCAGTAAATAATGAAATTTATATTTGGAAAAGGACCAGTTCTACATGTTGCACAAAACAGATGGGAATAAGTAGAAATTTAGATATGTAAAAAATATGGTTGTTTCCATTTTTATTTGAATTAAAACTAAGCAGCTATTTAATAGATCTAGAATAATAGAAAAGGAAAAAGGGGAATAGAGGGAACGCGCCAGATCCAGACCTCACTATGCCGCAGAGCAACTCAGTCGGCCCAACCCGGTTGGATCCTGGAGCGGGAGCGAAATTTGAAGCTGACGAGCGGGGCCCGTTTGTCAGCGAGAGGCGGCCCGCGAAGGGGTATCTAGCGATTTTAGGACATTGGATCAGGCGATCGATGATGTTGGATTGTCTTCTTCCTCGCGAACGGAGGAGCCGGGAGGAAACCCTAGCTGACGGCGGTGACGCCTAGGGATCTCACTAGGGCGTGGGAGAGTCGGCGGGAAGAGGATGATGCGACACGGTGCACCGCGGCAAGCCCAACGATGGGAGGCAGTAGCGGTCTCCGTGCAGAGACGTGGTAGCGTGCATCTGCAACGCGGCCAGCTTCGGGAGCTCGCCGGAGATGGCTCAAGGGGGCTTGCATGTCCACGGGGAAGTGAAAGAGAGGACCCAGAGAAGTTCTGGGGACATGCAGAGGTACTGGGCACAGTGGAGGATGCTCGGGGAGGACAAGCTCGCGGGCGGAGCTCCGCTCGGGTTTTCACCAGTGGCGGCACCTCTAGGGTTCCTGCAGCGGGGGAGGAGCACGAGAAGGTAGGTTAGGTCTAGGGAGGCATAACAAAATGAAGAAAGAGAGCAGGGGGTTCTAGGTCGATGGCAAGCTCGACTTTTCGAGGGAGGCCGAGAAGGGAGCTCCTGCTTCTCAATGGCGAGGGAGAGTGAGGGAGCTAGATCTAGAGCTCAGGGAGTGTAGGTGGAGGGTGAGGGAGTAAAAGGGGGCAGTGGCAGGAGCTGCAAGAGCCTCTAGCCTAATAAACAAGGAGGAGGGTGTCTGGTGGTATAGGTACAAGGGGAGCTTGGAGGGAGGGAGGTGGCCATCTGTTGGACAGCAGGGGTGGTGGAGAGGTCCTAGGTGGGGCTCTGGTCGAGCATAGGGCACATAGAGAGAGATTGCATGCATCAAGGGTAATAAATAGCAAGATTTGCTTGTCCCACACTTTTTCTTATTCTCCAAACATAAGAGACAAAAGGGGGCATAGATGCTACAGGGCTAGGGCTACAGTTCTGGTCGACCTGAGGGTGTTAGGGTGTAGTGGTGGTTAAGGATGGTTTGATTTAGGGTTGTCTCAAGTTTTGTCAAGATAGCACCTATTTGTTATATTGATGATCATGAAGGGATTTCTTGATTCTTGACCTTGGCAAGATGATCCAATGATACTAATAGGTAGATATGGTCAAGGAACACCTCTAGGATTTATTTGGGGATTATTTTTTGATTTTAGATCCTTTTTATCTCAAATGTTTAAAAGTGCTAAATCTGTCTTATTGATTTATTTCTGAAAATTTGCATTGGACAAAGTGAGTTTTTGGTTTTGGATGGTCCCAAATATGAATTCACAATTTGGAGATTTTTCCCAAGATTTATTGAGGTGTAAAACTATTTAAAACATTTATTATTCCATTTCTACCATTTAAGAAAAAGGGCAAAAGGAATTAATATAACTCTTAAAAGTATTTATTTTTGACGTGGGATGATAGGTATGATATATAGGCTTCAAATGTGTTTAAATATGGACAAGTGTTTTAGAGAAATACAAACTTTCCTTTGTAGGAGTTTTGGAGTTGTTGCCTGATAAGAGAATTAGATAGTTTTTGAATCAATTAAATATGGATAATATATGGTAAATTTATATCTCCATGGTAGATGTTGTCCATCATAAGTATCCATCATTTGATACCTTGTTTTTTGAGAAACCAACATGATTTTTGGTAGAGAACAAGGAATAAAGGATCTAGGGCAAGGTTATTTTTATACCATCAAAACCTTGTTGGATCTTGGAGCTCAGAGATCCTCTTGGGTCATGGGATATATGTATGGATAGAACAAGTTATGTAGATCACCAGGGTACAGAGGTTTAGGGTTGATCATGATTGAGATCTACAAGGATTGATGCCAAACTTTGAATAAAATAAGGGTGCCAAAACCGATTATCAACAAGCCTTCAAAACCGTGGGGGTTTTAGGAGCACAAGGATCCAATTGGAGAAAATAAAGTAGTGATTGATAGACCTTCATGACTAGAGCACAACCATACCAAGGGTTGGTCAAGAGGAGATGGTATGAAGATGCGAGCTTCTGCTGAAGTAGGCATGTTGATAAGGTTTACAGGAAAGATTATTATCTTGCGTGGAAAACCATCAAGAACAAGTGGTTCAAGGGATGATTTTGTCAAGAGAAAGAGTGGGGTTTGGAATTCTTTATGATGTTCTGCAAGATAGTTCAAGTGCATTTCCAAAAATGTACAAAGGTTGGGAAATGCAAGGACTCAAAGATGTGATGTTGAGAACATTTCTAGACTTAGCCATTTTGGCAGATTTGGGGTTTTAGACTAGATTACATAGAGTAGATGATTTTGATAGAGTGCTAGGTTCCAAACTCATGGCCAAGTGGATGATGTTGGTGTGTTGATGGAGTATCAAAGATCCATGCTTAGATTTTGTCTTCATTGAGTTGGACACTATCAGAGGGGATTAACCCATGATTGATATGATTAAGAGATGAGAGGGTTACTTTAGTGACTAGAGACCAGTTCAAACTTAGGAGATTTGCTTAGGATTTGTATTCTTGGTTTAGCTTGATTCTAAAGGATGAGCTCCTAGGGTGGCTCATGCTACTTCCTAAGCAATCAAGTTAATCCGCAGATCGAAGCAATTCATCAAATAGCAGATCAAGGCAATTCATCTTAACAACTTCTCAAGCTACTACTGAAGTTACATCAAGCCTAGCTTGAGGTAGGGATGGGTATTTTGAAAGATTGTGTTTTTGGAGGAAGATGAGAGCCTGTTGGTACTTCTACCAAGAGTAGATTTCAAAAGATTTTATAAAAAGGTTTGGGAAAACTAGAGGTAAGGATAGTTGAAAGTTCTGTCTTGGAAACATAAGGAGATTGTATCATATAGATCTCCATAGTTTTGGTAAATAGAAGCTAAGAAATAATTGTTATAAAAAGGACATCTTGGCTCAGGTTTTGAAATGCCAGAATATTTGAGCATACGTAAAGTGAGTCAGGACAGTTTTTGTGAAGTAGCTTTTTGTCAACTGAGGGTGAGGTAAGGAATATGTCAACTGCTACACTTTCATATGCATAAGCACAAACAAAAAACAAGCAACACTGCATCACTAAATAAGAAAAGTTTTAGTTTCCAACCTAATTTTTACATTCTGAACATCTAATCATGGTTGCTAAAATTGAGATGTTACAATTAAGATTTATACATTAAAAAGGGTTGTGTGCACGAATCGATGCAGAGACTGGAGCTCAACTCACCATTTCATAAAAAAAAAAGTATATTTTCTATCAAAATTGATATGCATAGGAATTATAATATACCCATTTGAATAAGTGACTTGAATTAGTCTAAATACGTATATATATCTAGCGAAATCTTACGAATCCGAATCCAAGTCTCGGGACGAGGGAGGGAGTATATTCTCTGAACTACCTGCTAAATTTTAAACTTTGTTGGGTAAAATATGCCTCTGAAATAAATTTTACTGGCTTGCTTGCTTGCGTGCCGCCGTAAACAAGATTGACTCGGAAAAACCACGAGAGTTGAGCTGTTGCATCAAACCCTCGTCGCGCTCATCGTCCCCTCCCCTCCGCACCCCGGCCACAGCTCCCGTCTCCGTCCGCATCTAAGATTCGCCACTCGCCGGCGACGTCGGCGGCCATGGGCGGCGACTGGCAGGAGCTGGCCCAGTCCGCGGTCATCGGCCTCATCTTCGCCTTCCTCGTCGCCAAGCTCATCTCCGTCGTCCTCGCCTTCAAGGAGGACAACCTCCGCATCACCCGCTCCGCCCCAGCTCCCCCCGCCGCGCCCTCCACCTCCCCCGCGCCGGACGACGCCCCCTCCACCTCGGCGGACCCGCTCCTCGACGGCGGCGGCTCGAGCGACGGCGACAGCGACTGGGAGGGCGTCGAGAGCACGGAGCTGGACGAGGACTTCAGCGCTGCATCCGCCTTCGTCGCGGCCTCCGCCGCCTCCGGCACCAGCGTCCCCGACGAGGCGCAGCTCAGGCTCTACGGCCTCTACAAGATCGCCACCGAGGGGCCCTGCACCGCGCCGCAGCCCTCCGCCCTCAAGCTCAAGGCCCGCGCCAAGTGGTAGATCCCCTCCCTTGCCTTGCTCAGTTTCGTGACGAATCTGGATCGAGATTCTGCTATAATTTGGGGTTTAGCCTTACTTTTTGGGGGGGATCAGGGCTTAGGAAATTCGTTGGGTTTGACTCATGTCTAAATTTAGCTTACCATATATTACTAGGTAATTTCTCATCAGATGTTGGAAATTTAGAATTGGTGATGTTTGAAGCTTATAGTTGATGCTACTAGGTAATATAGTGGTGCTTACTTTCTAGCTAGAATTGACATTGGGAACTTAGGGTTGGTGATGTTGGCACTTGCAGACCAGAAAGGAGTAGAAATTGCATCTAGCTTCTTCTACGAGCTTTTGGCCAATTGATTGAAATTGATTGGCTGTTTGCATTGGCTTCTTCTACGAGCCCTGCTTATTTTCATTGATAGAAGAGAGAAAACTGTACAAGCCTAAAAAAAGGCAGAGAACAGAACCAAAAAGAACTAAAGAGCTAGAGAAAACAAAAGGCCTATTCCAGCCCTCGCAGTTGAACTCAAATCACAAAATAAGAGCAGTCTGCACTAGAGCCACCTCGTCTCTAACAATAGCAGCAACCGACACTTTGCTGAGCTCTTTGCCCTAAAAAACTCTTCTCCCTCTTTCCTTCCAGATTTGCCAAACAGTGTAGCAGGCAAGAGTGATAGTTTCCTTGTTTGCATTGTTTGTCTGTGCTACTTCTGCCTGACCAATTGACCATCCAAGTAATTTTATTTGAAGACCATCATCTATTTTGACAAATAAAATTGAATAAAGTTCTATATTTTGTCTGAAGTTTTGACAAATATTGTGCTCTAGAACTCAAATATCTGCTGTTTACATAGCACATCCATTAGCAGTAGACCTTTGGAAAGTCGATCCAGTTTATTTGCTTTTACTCCTCCCTTCTCAATTTGGAAAGTCCATCCGGTTTACCAAGTATCCTTATTGGCTGAACACTTATTTGCAAGGAATGCTTGGAATAAATTGGGTGCTATGCCTACAGAAGAAGCTATGGAGGAGTACATTACAATTGTTGATGAGATATTTCCTAATTGGGCTGATGGCTCCAGTGCAGTAAGCTCTATAAGGCCTCATTAGCTACACACTCGCTACATGTTTTCATAGGAATTTCAGTCAGTGTGTTTGCTCTATTTGATAATCTATTTGACATGATTTCAGAAAAAGAGAGACGGGGATAACACAATGTCTGCCTCAGGCTCGAAGGGACCAATGGGACCTGTATTTAGCAGTTTAATGTACGAGGAAGATCAAGGAAATGAATCGTAAGTTTTTTCAAACCAATGACATCTAGCACCTTCCTCCTGTGCATTAATGTTGCCTTGATGATGCGTAGCCTTTTCACACCAATGACATCTAGCACCTTCCTCCTGTGCATTAATGTTGCCTTGATGATGCGTAGCCAAGTTCACCTATCCTCCCTTTGTACATCATTTCTTTTGTTAACTGATAAACTGTAGTAAATAAAATCGAGATGATTCATTATTCAGTATGGAACTAGTTGTCTCCATGATGATGCTATAAACTTAATTTATTTTATCTAATTAGTACTTTACCTGAACAACTGTTTCTAGAACTACATTGAACTTTATTTGTGCCTGCAGAGAACTTGGTGACATCCATGTTTCAGCGAGGGAAGGAGCAATTGACGACGTAAAGAAGCATCTGGCTGCTGGTGTTCAAGTCAACATAAGAGGTTTGTGTGTGTAGAGCTTCCATGTTTATGTCCTTGATGTAGCATGACTCATTTAGGCATAGTTTGGTTTCAGATAGTGAAGAAAGAACTCCGTTGCATTGGGCTGTGGACCGTGGCCATCTAAATGCTGTCGAGGTTCTTGTCAATTCAAATGCAGATGTGAATGCTCAGGTATCTGCTTTTATTTGCACGCTTCACTCGTTGCATTCTTAAATTCCTGGGCAGCGTTATATACTAGCTAAACATGAACTGAACCTTGTTTCTTTCTTCCGTATTCAGGACAACGAAGGGCAGACCGCGCTTCACTACGCCGTCCTCTGTGAGAGAGAAGATATTGCTGAACTGCTCGTCAAGCATCAGGCCGACCTTCAGATCAAGGATGGTGACGGGAACACCCCATGGGACCTATGCTCCTTGGCCTGGCCTTTCATGAAGCAGGCAAACTGACAGCACAAATGCACTTGGCAACACATGTCGACGCCTACTGCTACCAAGAAAGTTGAAACACACTGTCTGCTTGATTAGCTGAACCAGATGAGCTGTTTTACCAAACCTCATCGAATACATATAGGCTGTTGCCAAAACTCTAAAGATGTTGCAGTACGTGCTAGTGCAGGGAGAGGCATCTTGTAGTATTGTTTCATACGGTTTACACTGTTAGTGTACGTCTTTGTGCTGCACGCTGATGGTTCGCTTGAAATGATAATCAGGGCTCTTGGCCTCCTATTGTCAATATAGTACATTTATACATATCTTAATGTGCCGTCAGTTTTCCTCTCACGGGAGACTGAACTTATTCCTTTAGAAATTTTAGACATTTTACATGCAAATTTCATGATGAATTTCTAGGTCATCGTTTGGTTTTTCTCGAATCAGGCTTTCGCCCCGCTTTATAAATTAAGCACACGGTGAGACCGCTTCTAGACCAGACAGCATGACGCCCAAAAAACATGCTGGGGCGATAGCACAGTCAAGCCCAAACAAAAAGAAAGAGAACTAAAAAGGAAACAAATGCCAACATCGGCAGATTGATGAATCAAAGACGGCTCTCTACCGCTACGCCCTTCGGAAAGGTCCCACCATGCTCCTTCCATTCCGAACCGCCATGTACCAAGCAGCACCTTCAACAACGACAACGACGCTACTGCCCGGACTAGTCCTAGGGTTTCACCCGGTACACGGAGAGGGGTGGGGAGGAGGTACCCGACGCCCTTCAGGAAGGAGAGGCGTCAGCGCATCAGTGCTAGCCAGGGCCGACAGGGATTTCGCCCACCCCCAAAGAACCACCGTCCTGGACGGTTCGAAGAGCTCCACCCAACCCACCGCCAACCAGCACGGGCCACCATGGAAAAGGTGCCACCTTCATCATCTCAGTTTGGACATCGACACGAGGCCTCGAGTCCCGAGCAAGAGGGCATTGGTACCGGGGGTAGTAGCATCGCAGCCGCGCGGGAGGGAACTACCTCCACCGCCATGGCAGTAGCCGACCGGACGTGGCAACAGGGGCACACCAGGTTTCAGGCCCAGCCAGGCCCACAAAGCCCTCGTCGTCACGTTGCAGCTAGGGCAGCCGCGAATTCCACCACCAACCCAGATCCTCCGCTGCCCCTCCTCCACCTCTAGGGAGCCACACAGGAGCACACCAGGGCAAGCCCATCCCAACCCAGATGGGTCCCAAACGGGCCTAGATCTGGGCTGAGATGCACACCATGGATGCAACTCCTAGATGCCCCGTCGCCAGCACAAGCAAGCATGCAGGGCAACGCTGCCCAACCGGCCGCGCCTCCACCCACCCCGACCGCGGGAGCCACACCGCCGAGCAGGACCGCCGCCGCCGAGAGACACCGCCATCATCCAGGGCTCGCACCCCCTTTCACACACTAGGTAAAGGCCGCCCCGCCACCGCCAGCCCCGCCCGGGCAGAGCCTAGCGGTCCACGCCGGCGGCAGCGGTAGGAGAGAAGGAAGGAAGAGGCTTTGGGCGGGGCGCTAGGAGGTGGCCGCTCATCGCCCGGGGGGGGGGGGGAGCGAGCCACGGGGTTTTTTCGTACATGTTTTTTCGTCCAATCCATCGTTTGGATTTCACCTTGCTCTCACGGGAGACTGAACTTATTCATACTATCTAGCGAAACAATGCATTTTGGTCAACGCATAGTTCAAGTATAATAATCTCCTTCAAGGAGTGGCAGTCGTCGGTCGTGTGCGTGGCGGGCTTCCCCTCCCTGGTGTGGAACACACGGGGTTAGTTGAGGAGAGCGACTGGGTCGAATTTCGGCCTCGCCTTGTAGTTGCCGCTGTCGCGGTGTTCGCCTCTGTCGTGGCGGAAGCTCTTGGGGTCGCGTAGCGTGTAGCCAGTATTGGCGACGAAGTCGACTCGCCCGTCACCGCGGCGCTTGCCGGTGAGGTGAGTGTTGCTGTAGCATAGCTCGGGTCGCCTCCGTTATCGTGGCCGCTTGGGCGGCGATTTACACCCGACTCGTCGTCGGTTTCTTGGTTCGGTGCGATGAACCAGCATACCACTGCATGATGTAGTATACTATAGTCGTGGACATAACACCAATGAAACACCGTTCATTAGTATTACATCCCTCAGAATGGCACAACAGAAATACAGCGGGTCCAAGACATGACTATAGGTTACAACTCAACTCTTTACACAAGATCCAGAGAATACTCTAGGTTAAATAGAGAGAAAAAACTTCTTACAAAGAAGAATCAGAAATAAGTAACTCCAAATTATAATACTATTAAGACTAATATCTTATCTAATGGTCTGGCATTGTTGCTATTGCAATAGACTACAGAAATAGGTTCTATGACTAGAGATTATATCCCTATCTAATCAGTAGCTTCGTCTTCACTTGAGCTGATGTATATGTTGACTTTCTTGACTTCATTGAAGAGCTTTAGCTTTTGATGATGATTCCTGGAGCATAGCTTGATGTAGTCATCGTCTGTACTGGCTTTAGAACCTAGCAAGGGTTAAGAAGATACTTTGAGTACGAGCGTACTTAGCAAATTCACTAGAAAAGGAGTGTTTGATGCACTATAACTACAGCCACAGACAGTAGGTCATAGGCAATGCAAGTTTTCGTAAACATTTCTTCAAAGATTGCTTTTATTCTGAAAACTATGTCCATCAGCCTTCACGGGTTTACCAGAACTTTCATGGAGTTCCTTTCCCAGACGTCGACTCCTTCCCGAGCAGGTAACAAATTCTGTTCTTACACTCAGAGGTGCGTCATTTTACCCATGAGAGATCTTAGCTTTGTTGCACATCCGAATTGCAGGTTCGTTCACACTTCCTTGGTGTGAGGCCCAGACTAAGATCCAAGCCAATCACTGCCTTCTCCGTGACCCCTCATGTCTCTTTGGTGTATGCCAGCCCACCTATTGAATTACGGTAATGGCAGTACAGACCATTCAGATGCCGGAACTATCGTGGGACGTTGAGGTCTCCCACCCATATGCTGCATATCCTCTACGAATTACCATAAATAATATGCACGCTATGAGTGATAACAGCCACGACCCACACATCCAGCTCCATGCGAGAGGGAAAAGATACAGCTGACTTCTCCGTCCCATTCCAAATCTCATGGTCAACGCATAATATACGGCGCAAGAATCACTGGCGACATTGGTTGTGAAGTCCTAGATAATATGTTCCTTTACCACCGGAACTCTTATAGTAGGTTATTACCTCATGGTAAATAACATATAATCACATTATTATGAAAATAGTGTTTTCTGTCCTTTTTCAAATGCAGGTGATGACAACACTGGATTTGCAAAATACTTTACAGAGAATAATCAAAGGACATGAGCAAGTGTGAACTTGCCTTTTGTGATTGCAAGATTATGCACTCACGGTCTTCAAGACAATATAAGATCCAATAGCTGAAATCTGCATCATTGGTCCAGTAAGGACTAATGTTTAAAGAAGCAAGATGCTTTTATGCATAGGTAATGTAATGCAAGTTGATAAACGCGAATCCCGAGAATAACGTTGTTCTAGGGTTTGGATACTGGAAAGGTTTTCCTTGGAATGTGTCGCCCTTTTAGATTAAGTTTCACGCATGTGCTTCTTATTAAGGCTTGTGAGTGTGTGGGAAACAACATGTATTTATACAACAACAACATACACACATATGGAATGCTACTCAAGGTTGCTTACATCTTAATTGTTCACCTTCAAGTTTTACTTGGCAAGTAATGTCACTTATAACGAATTTAAGTATTAACAATCTTATTATACAAGTAAACTATAAAGTAAGATGTTTACTATTAATTGTCATATGTTGATTGAAGTGGCAAAATGAATAACTTTTGAAGAAAATCTTACTCAACTAAGTGGAAGAATTTAAGCTTTTAGGTTAAGCTTATGAGGTGTTCTTTTTAGTTATAGTCCTTAGGTCAGAAAGAATTGCCTTTACTAGAATAATGAAATTAGTAGTATTTGAGACTTATCTATCTTGTTTTTTAACTGGGTTGGTTTGGTATTTAAGATGCTTTATAACTTAATTATAACATACCAAAGTTAACTATAAAGTATATAATAAAGTCTTTAGCATTATACTTAAATCTTGTTCACCTTATAGTGTTTCTTTAAAGTTACTTAAGAATGGCATTACTTTTATTGGAGTAGTGGTTTCTTTACATTATAATGGTATAAAGGGATTTATCTCCCTATAAGGGTGTGGTTAATGTTTGTGAATAAGTAAACACTATTATTCACTTCTTATGAGCTCACTTATAGTGTTTTGATTTGTTTATAAACTTGTGGGTATAATAAAGAAATGGTTTTTATTTTATTATAATTATTTTTGGAGATTTTAGATTGAATAAGGATTCTTTTATAAAATAATTTATACTTATGGTTAAAACATAATTTAATAAAATTATATTAAAATGTCTTGAAGCATTTTAACTTCATATTATCCATATTTAAGACTAATACTATTTATTAGATTTAATTAGTTTATTTTTAGAACTATTTACAACTTTTATTTACCTTAATATGAATTATTAATTAAGGAGATCGGTTTAAATTCAAGTTATAAAAGTGTTTAACTTTTTATTTAACTTAAAAGTGGAATATCACATTTTTAACATGTAGGTTTTACTTTTGTGATCATTTTGGTATATTACATTTATTTTTGTGATTTATAAATAATAAGATATGATTTTAATAAGGTTTATTACTATATAAATAGTTAATAAATAATAAATATTTAATTAAGAGGAATAATAATGCATGATTATAGTTTTAAACTCTAATTCTTATTTTTCTAAGATTTTCGGTATTTTATTTAGATTTTTAACATTTACCATTATTAAAATATTAATTATCAAAGTATTAAAACTTTATAAAGTATTTATTAAATAATATTTATTTAAATAATTATTATAATAATATTTAATAATAGTTTTATGTTGTAGATTTTATTTTTCTAAACAATTTCATATATTATATGTATTTTTGTGATTTATAAAACAAAAGTTATTAATTAAACAAGTTTTAATTCCTTTATTATATTTCAGGAAATATTTATATTTGAATTAATATTGTTTTACCAATTTACTAAACATACACATAACTTTTTATACCTAGCCTAAACCTACCCAAGCCACTGACCAGTGGGCCGCATGCCACAACATCCTTTAGGTTAGTGAACACATTTGTTACTGGCCTTATTTCTACCCGCAGCTAATGACAGGTGGGGCCAATGCCACGTTAGATGCCACACGGGCAAGGACCGGGTCAAGTTTTGGACCAAGTCAACCCTGATGCGTGCATTGTGTCATGGTGACATCAGCACGGCCTCCACCACCAGATGGTGGTCACCGGCGGCGAGCCGGAGCTTCCCAGTGACTGTGGATGGTTGGGTTAGAACCGTGAGGGCAAGGCGATCTTAGAGGTGGTGTCTATGCTATGATTTAGTCGCCGGAGTTGCTCCGGTGATGATCTACTGCGGCGGCGTTCATCGGCTCGACGGCGAACTCGAGCTACGGACAATACTAGGAAGCGCAGTTAGGGTTGTTCGATGCGGAAACTTACCCCCGACGTGATGGTGTGGTCGGCGATGCAAATGGTGACCGGAGGCGAGCTCAAGGTCGCCGATTCCGGCCGACGGATGCGGTGGAAATTGATAAAATTCGCTTGACTCCGCACTCCCTTTGATTCCATCTTGCTCTCAGATGATAAACATGCGGTGGCGCTTCTCCTCGACCCCACCACGCCTGTCAAGGTGGACTACAACGAAGGCTAGCCGAAGCTCGCCGGCGGCGGCATGTGTTCATTAGGGAAGACAAAGAGGAAGAGGATGGGCGAGTGGGTGAGGACGAGACGTAGCGTCGCAGTGGTGTTCTTTTCCCCCAGGGTGACATCGGCGGCTGCATGAATCGCGGCTCATCAACGGCGTGCGGCGGAGCACTTGCTAGCGAGCTGTTGGGAATATGCCCTAGAGGCAATCATGTATGATGATATTTCCCATTGTATTCATAAAGTTATTAAGTAGTCCTTGTATAAACATCTGATGTGTATCATTGAATATGTGATTCAGTTGTGGAACTATGCATTCATGTTGTTTGTACTAAATATCCTTGGTCATTGAGGTTGTGCTGGACACACAACTTAGACCAATGTGAAAGTTGGCTTGATGACTCGGTTCCACTTGTCATGGGCATGGAGATGCTATTCCAACTTACACAGACTAGGCTAAAGAGTTTAGCGAGTCGGATTGACCCATATTGAGGTACAACGAACCAAGTTGTCATTTGTATATCTCAATCAATGTAATCCTTAGACCTGAGGTTGTTGCATAGTTCGAGTTGAGGATCACCGACTTAGGTTCTGTCAAACGCTGATCCAATGGCGCGATTATAAAGGCGGGTTGGTCTGAGAATCAAGCTGCGTGATGTGAATAACCAAGAAGGAATTTTGCCCCTCCACTCGGAGAGATATTCTCTGGGCCCTCTCGTGAGATATGATTTGGAAAGCATGGCCATGCATGACTCGGTTAAGTGTTAACCGAGGCGATCGACTAAGAGTTAGTCGGGTGAATCACTTATCTCGGATCGAGAAGAGAGTCGGACTATTTAAGGGATGACATATATTCGCCTATAGTCTGACAAGGTATATCGTGAGGCAAAAGGGACTCAGACGTAAGTCGCATTGGAAAGGCAAGTCGTCATGACTCTTTGGTACTTGGGAATCGATGCGTTACGCTAGGGAGCGATGCCGATTGATCGATTGAGTTGGACTCTAATCGTGTCCAAGTAACCATGAGCTCTTGGGGTCACACACTTAAGAGCGGGAGCGAGTTCGGATTGGATCCGAATCATATGATCTGGTTGGGTTGGACCTAAACCAGATTAGGGCCGAGTTAGTGAGTTGGACTCACGGTGACTAGTTTTATATGGGCTTTAGTGAATGGGTCGCCAGCGAGCCCACGTTCACTCCCTATATATAGTGGACGGCATTAACCATGAAAGGTTAATCGTTGTTCGGTTAGGTTATTCCATGTGTTGGAAACCCTAGCTCCACAGCCCGACACGTAACGAACCTAGCGATTCGCCGGCGCTCCTCCTTATGCGTGGATACCAGCGGAGGTCTTGTCACGATCGCACCAGACGATCGGATCGTGAGGATCGCCTTGCATCAACTGACGCGCTTCATCAGTAATCCGCAACCGCGCGTCTAGTGGTAAACCTCGTGGCCTTCTACCTCAGCTAGATCTTGGGATCACCACGTTAGAGGAAAAGTTTTTGTTTTATCTCTGCGTGGCCCAACACGAGCAGCTTCCAGTCGACGAGGAAGACGACGACAGAAGTTTCACAGAAAACCCCCTGGCATTCTTCAGATTTGCTTCGCAGTCCCTCCCCGGCCCCATTAGTCAGCCAGAGAGAAATACATGTCGGGCTGGTTGTTAGGATGCTACTGGGCTTTGATTGGCTGCTGTGGTTGCTCGTGGGCGATGGATAAGAAGAGGAGAAATGGGCCGCATGCCAGATGCTGGTTCCTTTATTTTTTTCTTTCTGTTTTGATTTTCGATTTTCTGTTTCATTTTTAGATTTTAATTTTGCACAATTGGTTAAAGGTTTCTTTATAGAAATTACTTGCTAAGTGTTTGCAACAGTAATGTGGTGTATTTAGAATCATATAATGATCTTTTATTATATATTGTTATAATTTTTATTTTCTTTTACTAGATCCTTTTTATTATTATTATTTGTGAGGGCCTTTAATATGAATTTAATTGGGCATAAATTCATAAAATTATTGTAGAATGTATTACTATTAACTAATGAGTTAAAGTTTGAATTGAAAATGCTTTACCATAAGTTCTTAGAAGATTTAATATTCACAAGTTTATTTTATTGATGTGAATAAAGATTAATGGTTAATCACATTGTCTATGTTTGTGATCTTTAATAACATCACCATTCAAAGTAAAATAATGGATTTGTTTTCTAGGATAACTTATGAGAAAGAATTGATGAAGATGGTTCCTAAGCACCTATGATAATGATGGTTGAGAATGTCCAAGGTGTGCTGAAATGATTAATGTTGGAAATTATTTCTATCAACCATTGTGGAAACAAGATGATAGGTCAACCATAGAAGATGGATATTAGGTTTGGTCTTAGATTTAGGGTTTAGTGCTTAACAAGGATTCCTATATTCCATACTTCATAATTTTGGACTTCTGATTAAGGAATTCCTTTCCTAGATATACTACTTCTCTATGTCCATCATCATGTGCTAACATGATGAGCTTTGCTTTTACAAGAATATTCTTATCCACCTTTTATGCTTCTAAAATCATTTATAAATCCAATGAGCTTGTCATCAAAGCCCTTTCATAATCTTCTCATATTCTCCCTTAAGCATCCTTCACTAATATCACTTTAATAGATGTACACCTCAAATCCTACTTCACTTCAAGTGCTTAGTACTTCCAAAGAGGAAAATACTACTTCTTTAATTCAATGTTGCTCTAACATTATTTTAATCATACTATCTTGTCTCTACTTGACTCCAAAATCTAACATTCCAACCTCACATTATATTAATGTGACTTGTAATGACTAATCTAGGATAATATATCTATACTATGGTTCAATCATGGTGTGTCCACCAATGTCACTTATACATGGTATAAGCATTCAATATTGGTGATTAAGGCATGATCATGATGATCCTTTGATCCTTTATGGTTTAGGTTTCTAGTTGGCTAAACAAGGCTTCATCAATACAACATTATAGTTGTATTATAATCATCTTCTGTTTAGCTCTATTGGATTAAGAGATATAATTAATTGACTATACCTACTTGATCCAATAGGACTACTCCTAGTAACTTATCTTCAGACTTCATCCTTGTAATCTTCTTTGTTACCATATTGATTTGATTTCCTCCAATCACTCCCATCCTATAGATAACACCTAAAACTAGCATCACTATTTACCTCTTCTGACTTCTTTCTTTATAAGCCTTAAGTGAATGGTATAATAAGTACAAAAGTTGATAGGTCAAGAATTGATAGGTTAATAATTGGTGAGTCAATAGTTGATTACTCAATATTGATGAACAACAATTATAAGGATAGGATTCAATAAAGATGATAACGATTGATATGGAAAGAAAGATATATGGTGAATGATCTTAACTTTGGTTTCTTTCCTACTCAATATCACTAGAGAGTTAATGTTAGGTATTTCCATGATACTCATGGTATAAGTATATGAGGTTAAGATATAGTTGTTACATTCTTATTATTTGGGTTATATTTATAATTTAGTATTCATGAATGATTATAATGAATATTATGATATGATCACCTAAGGATCAAATATAAATCATTAAGTAATATAACAGGGTTTAATTTTTTACATTTGATCTACCCTTAGATCAAATCATGTTTACCCAAAATAAGGTTTTAGCAAAGGTCATATTGAAACTTATCGCAGTCAACTTGATGACCTACTTCAATTCCATCAAGTTAAGAGAAGCTTCAATCTCTTTGACAAGTTTTTATTTAAAAGCGCGAAAATTATTCAGATTTTCTATGCATGAATGCAATGCACACATATGTGTTCAGCTTATTCCTAAGCTCTAATGCTGGGATGTAACAGACTCTCCTCCTTAAAGTAAAGTTCGTCCTCGAAGTTCGCACACTCTTTCGTTTCAGAATGAGGAATTGTCTTGTTTTGGTTACGACATTTCTCAACTCCATGGTAACCTTAAATGGAAATAATTATATTATTCCATATCGAGATCCTTTCCTCGAATTCCTACCATACTTGGCAATCTTCAGCTTGTTGTCTCCAATACTCCAAAGTTCCTTTTACTTTACTCCCTTAGGGACATGTCCTTATTATGAACTTCTTAAATAGGGGTCTCTTCTTTAGTTTATTATTCTTATTAAATATCCTAACCCAACTCCTTAACTTAATCTTCAATCTTCCTGATTATACTATGCAAGGTCTAGGAAGTTTCACTAAAACAAGTTTTAAATTTTATTATTAAATAGTGTGGTCAAAAGACTATATTTGATTTGTCATTGTATGAGTTGTACTGGTAGTCCTTCCAAAAATTGGATTTGAACATATTTAGTCCATACCTGTTGGAATTTCTTGTTCTCTACACATACCCAAATGGATGTGTTTTATTCCCTATTAAGGATTTCTTAAGAGTTGTTTCCTTTAGAATTGATCTGTTAAGACTATTATGTGTTATTACTTCAAGATTTTACCTTATTAAGCTTTAGACAATCTATTATTATCACCATAACTACTTCTTCAGCTTCCTTATATTAATTGCTTTAAGGTTTGAGTACTGCTACCTTGAAGTACACTTCGATCTTTCATCCAGACATACTTCCGAAAATAATTCAATGATTATGATTTTCTTTTAACCTTAAAAAAATAAGGCTTAATGTTGGCAAAGGTTAGTATTTCCTCGCCAACCTTTACTTAGAAATTCGGATAACAAAACTTCCATAGATTGTTTACTCTCCCCCTTAGGGTTTACTAATGGTCTCTAAACTGCATAAATAGTAACCATTGGCTTTATAATTTGATTGTTGGTTTTATATAGCTTGTTCTTTACCTAGTTAGGGTCTCTTGAAAGATTGTACGGTGTATCCACACAATTGTGGATCTCCGAAGCGAATCTTTCAGCATTATTTGTCTTACTTACTATCCGGACATTTTCGCTTTGATGCACCTGACTTTGCGAAGCGTTTTAGAAACCCGTCGTTTAATATTTTTCACTCCTTTAGGTCTTACTTAGCTTAGGCCAAGTTTTATGCTCTTTATGCAACTTGTAAGATGATCTGGTTAACTATGTCAACCATCACCGGCTGCGGACAAGATACCAACTGTGGATTAATTACCACTCTGGATCAAATATCAATTGCGGATTATTACCAGCTGCGAACCATCCTAGGGTATATGTATTACCCTATGGTTTCTGACATCCTTATGGCATTCTCTCTGAATTGTCAGAGCTTTAATACCATTTTGGTTCCAAAACTTCTTCTTTACACTTATTCATGATACTTCCATGAACTTGGTATAACTAGTGCATTACTTATTTAGCAACATTACCTACTTTGATTGAACCTTAAATCATTACTTCTTGTTGCTCCATATTTTTTTACACTAATCTTCCTTCTTATTGCTGATTAGTAATGAGCTGAGATTGATCCATCCTTCAAATTGCGTTGATATTCCATATATTTGGCTTTACCCTTCATGTAGGTCTTCATATTGGTCTTCGGAACTCGTCACTCCCTTACACGAATTCCCATTCCTATCTAGGTCTATAACATCAAGTAGTAACTAGATGTTGCAACATGCATTTGCACATCAGGTCAGACTTCATGTACAGATCTAGTCAATCAAAAAAATCCAAGAAAAACAAATAAATCCAAATGTGGTACATATAACACACAATATTCTAAGCCTAGAATATAGTAGTTGAGTATAATATCTCTAGAATGCCGGCTTAGTTGTGTAGTATATGACACCTCCTCATATAGGTTTACATTGTGATAATTAGCACATAGAGTCAAACTATTCTTTATCTCAATATTTGCCCAAATTGTTCAAGTGCAACAGGATAATACAAGCAAAGTGGTCTCAATTTGGTTTTGACTAACCTTTGGTCTCACCTTTGGAATGATTAACTATATTCAACCTCTCTTTATTAGCCAACTAACCTCACATGATCTCTCCAAGTGACTAATCAGATTCTTTTGAACCCCTGAGATTGAAGGTTATCACTATTTAACGACACCTTTGACTTCAATCATGATTCTACCAAGTTATCTTCTTACTCTATCTAAAGATAATTTACTAATTACTTATCATAATTACACTTATATGATGGTTTCGGAGCTAATCTCACCATGGTCTTATTATGTTTTACCTGTACGTCATGATTTAAGAGTTAATCTAGTCATAATGACTTTGTTTCACCTTACTCTATTATTAAGTCTTATCATAATTTCACTTCATCACGTAAAATTCTCAAGTGAATTCCACATGATTACTACCCATTACATCCACATTTATCCTAATGATATTCATCATGTTGTCTTTGGTTATCAACTGACGCTAAGATTTTACTGTTCTTACTTAAATTCTAGGATTAGGCTACACCATTAAGACCACTTCAATGAATGTCTTACACTTTTCTATAGCATCTTGGTGGTTTATGTCTCCCTCGGAGGACACTAAAGAACACTATACTTGAGAAAAGATAAATAATTACTCCTAAGAAAGAATGACTCATGTATCTGACTTAGGTGTGAAAAGATTATCCTCAAGTGGATACTCATCACAAGTCATAAGAATATTTGGTTTAGATAAGATGGCTTCCTACAATCACTATCCAACCTACAGATCTTCCTAAAAGGTTTTCAATCCTAAGGTCAAAGCATATGCTTTGATACCAACTGCGGTGACCTAGCATACTACTGCATGATGTAGTATACTATAGTCGTGGACATAACACCAATGAAACAACGTTCATTAGTATTACATCCCTCAGAATGGCACACCAGAAACACAGCGGGTCCAAGACATGACTATAGGTTACAACTCAACTCTTTACACAAGAACCAGAGAACACGCTAGGTTAAAGAGAGAGAAAAAACTTCTTACAAAGAAGAATCAGAAATAAATAACTCCAAATTATAATACTATTAAGACTAATATCTTATCTAATGGTCTGGCATTGCTGCTATTGCAATACACTACAGAAATAGGTTCTATGGCTAGAGATTATATCCCTATCTAATCAGTAGCTTCGTCTTCACTCGAGCTGATGTATATGTTAACTTTCTTGACTTCATTGAAGAGCTTTAGATCATGATGATGATTCTTGGAGCATAGCTTGATGTAGTCATCGTCTGTACTGGATTTAGAACCTAGCAAGGGTTAAGAATATACTTTGAGTACGAGCGTACTCAGCAAATTCACTAGAAAAGGAGTGTTTGATGCACTATAACTACAGACACAGACCGTAGGTCGTAGGCAATGCAAGTTTTCGTAAACATTTCTTCAAAGATTGCTTTTATTCTGAAAACTATGTCCGTCAGCCTTCACGGGTTTACCAGAACTTTCATGGAGTTTCTTTCCCGCCGCGTTCGCAGCTCCTTCCCGAAACATGGAGTAACAAGTTACAGTTCTTACACTCTACAGAGGTGCGTCACTTTACCCATGAGAGATCTTAGTTTTGTTGCACATCCGAATTGCAGGTTCGTTCACACTTCCTTGGTGTGAGGCCCAGACTAAGATCCAAGCCAATCACTGCCTTCTCCGTGACCCCGCATATCTCTTTGGTGTATGCCAACCCACCTATTGAATTACGGTAATGGCAGTACAGACCATTCAGATGCCGGAACTATCGTGGGACGTTGAGGGCTCCCACCCATATGCTGCATATCCTCTACGAATTACCATAAATAATATGCATTCTACGAATGATAATAGCCACGACCCGCACATCCAGCTCCATGCGAGAGGGAAAAGATACAGCTGACTTCTCCGTCCCATTCCAAATCTCATGGTCAACGCGTAATATACGGCGCAAGAATCACTGGCGATATTGGTTGTTAAGTCCTAGATAATATGTTCCTTTACCATTGGAACTCTTATGATAGGTTATTACCTCATGGTAAATAACCTATAATCACATTATTATGAAAATAGTGTTTTCTGTCCTTTTTCAAATGCAGGTGATGACAACACTGGATTTGCAAAATACTTTACAGAGAATAATCAAAGGACATGAGCAAGTGTGAACTTGCCTTTTGTGATTGTAAGATTATGCACTCACGGTCTTCAAGACAATATAAGATCCAATAGCTGAAATCTGCATCATTGGTCCGGTAAGGACTAATGTTTAAAGAAGCAAGATGCTTTTATGCATAGGTAATGTAATGCAAGTTGATAAACGTGAATCCCGAGAATAACGTTGTTCTAGGGTTTGGATACTGGAAAGGGTTTCCTTGGAATGTGTTGCCCTTTTAGATTAAGTTTCACGTATGTGCTTCTTATTAAGGCTTGTGAGTGTGTGGGAAACAACATGTATTTGTACAACAACAACAACACACACACATATGGAATGCTACTCAAGGTTGCTTACATCTTAATTGTTCATCTTCAAGTTTTACTTGGCAAGTAATGTCACTTATAATGAATTTAAGTATTAACAATCTTATTATACAAGTAAACTATAAAGTAAGATGTTTACTATTAATTGTCATATGTTGATTGAAGTGGCAAAATGAATAACTTTTGAAGAAAATCTTACTCAACTAAGTGGAAGCATTTAAGCTTTTAGGTTAAGCTTATGAGGTGTTCTTTTTAGTTATAGTCCTTAGCTCAGAAAGAATTGCCTTTACTGGAATAATGAAATTAGTAGTATTTGAGACTTATCTATCTTGGTTTTTAACTGGGTTGGTTTGGTATTTAAGATGCTTTATAACTTAATTATAACAGACCAAAGTTAACTATAAAGTATATAATAATGTCTTTAGCATTATACTTAAATCTTGTTCACCTTATAATGTTTATTTAAAGTTACTTAAGAATGGCAATACTTTTATTGGAGTAGTGGTTTCTTTACATTATAATGGTATAAAGGGATTTATCTCCCTATAAGGATGTGGTTAATGTTTGTGAATAAGTAAACACTATTATTCACTTCTTATGAACTCACTTATAGTGTTTTGATTTGTTTATAAACTTGTGGGTACAATAAAGAAATGGTTTTTATTTTATTATAATTATTTTTGGAGATTTTAGATTGAATAAGGATTCTTTTATAAAATAATTTATACTTATGGTTAAAAGATAATTTAATAAAATTATATTAAAATGTATTGAAGCATTTTAACTTCATATTATCCATATTTAAGACTAATACTATTTATTATATTTAATTAGTTTATTTTTAGAACTATTTACAAGTTTTATTTACCTTAATATGAATTATTAATTAAGGAGATCGGTTTAAATTCAAGTTATTAAAGTGTTTAACTTTTTATTTAACTTAAAGTGGAATATCACATTTTTAACATGTAGGTATTATTTTTGTGATCATTTTGGTATATTACATTTATTTTTGTGATTTATAAATAATAAGATATGATTTTAATAAGGTTTATTACTATATAAATACTTAATAAATAATAAATATTTAATTAGAGGAATAATAATGCATGATTATAGTTTTAAACTCTAATTCATATTTTTCTAAGATTTTTGGTATTTTATTTAGATTTTTAACATTTACCATTATTAAAATATTAATTATCAAAGTATTAAAACTTTATAAAGTATTTATTAAATAATTTTTATTTAAATAATTATTATAATAATATTGAATAATAGTTTTAAGTTGTAGATTTTATTTTTCTAAACAATTTCATATATTATATGTATTTTTCTAATTTATAAAAAAAAGTTATTAATTAAACAAGTTTTAATTCCTTTATTATATTTCAGGAAATATTTATATTTGAATTAATATTGTTTTACCAATTTACTAAACATACACAGAACTTTTTATACCTAGCCTAAACCTACCCAAGCCAGCGACGGTGGGCATGCCACATCATCCTTTAGGTTAGTGAACACATTTGTTACTGGCCTTATTTCTACCCGCAGCTAATGACAGGTGGGGCCAATGCCACGTTAGATGCCACACGGGCAAGGATCGGGTCAAGTTTTGGACCAGGTCAACCTTGACGCGTGCATGATGTCATGGTGACATCAGCACGGCCTCCACGGCGGCGAGCCGGAGCTTCCCAGTGACTGTGGATGGTTGGGTTAGAACCGTGAGGGCAAGGCGATCTTAGAGGTGGTGTATACGCTATGATTTAGTCGCCGGAGTTGCTCCGGTGATGAAATACTGCGGCGGCGTTCATCGGCTCGACGGCGAACTCGAGCTACGGACAATACTAGGAAGCGCAGTTAGGGTTGTTCGATGCGAAAACTTACCCCCGACGTGATGGTGTGGTCGACGATGCAAATGGTGACCGGAGGCGAGCTCAAGGTCGCCGATACCGGCCGGCGGCTGCGGTGGAAATTGATAAAATTCGCTTGACTCTGCACTCCCTTTGATTCCATCTTGCTCTCAGATGATAAACATGCGGTGGCGCTTCTCCTCGACCCCACCACGCCTGTCAAGGTGGACTACAACGACGGCTAGCCGAAGCTCGCCGGCGGCGGCATGTGTTCATTAGGGAAGACAGAGAGGAAGAGGATGGGCGAGTGTCTGAGGACGAGACGGAGCATCACGGTGGTGTTCTTATCCCCCAGGGTGACGTCGGCGGCTGCACGAATCGCGGCGCATCGGCGGGCGTCAGAAAGCACTTGCTGAAAGCGGCTTCGATGACGAGGAAGACGACGACGGAAGTTTCACGGAAAACCCCTGGCGTTCTTCAGATTTGCTTCGCAGTCCCTCCCCGGCCCCATTAGTCAGCCATAGAGAAATACATGTCGGGATGGTTATTGGGCTGCTACTGGGCTTCGATTGGCTCCTGTGGTTGCTCGTGGGCGATGGATAAGAAGAGGAGAAATGGGCCGCATGCCAGATGTTGGTTCCTTTATTTTTTTCTTTCTGTTTTGATTTTCTATTTTCTGTTTAATTTTTAGATTTTAATTTTGCACAATTGGTTAAAGGTTTATTTATAGAAATTACTTGCTAAGTGTTTGCAACAGTAATGTGGTGTATTTAGAATCATATAATGATCTTTTATTATATATTGTTATAATTTTTATTTTCTTTTACTAGATCCTTTTTATTATTATTATTATTTGTGAGGCCCTTTAATATGAATTTAATTGGGCATAAATTCATAAACTTATTATAGAATGTATTACTATTAACTAATGAGTTAAAGTTTGAATTGAAAATGCTTTACCATAAGTTCTTAGAAGATTTAATATTCACAAGTTTATTTTATTGATGTGAATAAAGATTAATGGTTAATCACATTGTATTTATGTTTGTGATCTTTAATAACATCACCATTCAAAGTAAAATAATGGATTTGTTTTCTAGGATAACTTATGATAAAGAATTGATGAAGATGGTTCCTAAGAACCTATGATAATGATGGTTGAGAATGTCCAAGGTGTGCTGAAATGATTAATGTTGGAAATTATTTCTATCAACCATTGTGGAAACAAGATGATAGCTCAACCATAGAAGATGGATATTAGGTTTGGTCTTAGGTTTAGGGTTTAGTGCTTAACAAGGATTCCTATATTCCATACTTCATAATTCTGGACTTCTGATTAAGGAATTCCTTTCCTAGATATACTACTTCTCTATGTTTCTAAAATCATGATGAGCTTTGCTTTTACAAGAATATTCTTATCCACCTTTTATGCTTCTAAAATCATTTATAAATCCAATGAGCTTGTCATTAAAGCCCTTTCATAATCTTCTCATATTCTCCCTTAAGCATCCTTCACTAATATCACTTTAATAGATGTACACCTCAAATCCTACTTCACTTCAAGTGCTTAGTATTTCCAAAGAGGAAAATACTACTTCTTTAATTCAATGTTGCTCTAACATTATTTTAATCATACTATCTTGTCTCTACTTGACTCCAATATCTAACATTCCAACCTCACATTATATTAATGTGACTTGTAATGACTAATCTAGGATAATATATCTATACTATGGTTCAATCATGTTTTATCCACCAATGTCACTTATACATGGTATAAGCATTCAATATTGGTGAGTAAGGCATGATCATGATGATCCTTTGATCCTTTATGGTTTAGGTTTCTAGTTGGCTAAACAAGGCTTCATCAATACAACATTACAGTTGTATTATAATCATCTTCTATTTAGCTCTATTGGATTAAGAGATATAATTCATTGACTATACCTACTTGATCCAATAGGACTACTCTTGGTAACTTATCTTCAGACTTCATCCTTGTAATCTTCTTTGTTACCATATTGATTTGATTTCCTCCAATCACTCCCATCCTATAGATAACACCTAAAACTAGCATCACTATTTACCTCTTCTGACTTCTTTCTTTATAAGCCTTAAGTGAATGGTATAATAAGTACAAGAGTTGATAGGTCAAGAATTGATAGGTTAATAATTGGTGAGTCAATAGTTGATTACTCAATATTGATGAACAACAATTATAAGGATAGGATTCAATAGAGATTATAAAGATTGAGATGGAAAGAAAGATATATGGTGAATGATCTTAACTTTGGTTTCTTTCCTACTCAATCTCACTAGAGTGTTAATGTTAGGTATTTCCATGATACTCTTGGTATAAGTAGATGAGGTTAAGATATAGTTGTTACATTCTTATTATTTGGGTTATATTTATAATTTAGTATTCATGAATGATTATAATGAATATTATGATATGATCACCTAAGGATCAAATATAAATCATTAAGTAATATAGTAGGGTTTAATTTTTTACATTTGATCTACCCTTAGATCAAATCATGTTTACCCAAAATAAGATTTTAGCGAAGGTCATATTGTCGCAGTCAACTTGATGATCTACTTCAATTCCATCAAGTTAAGAGAAGCTTCAATCTCTTTGACAAGTTTTTATTTAAAAGCGCGAAAATTATTCATATTTTCTATGCATGAATGCAATGCACACATATGTGTTCAGCTTATTCCTAAGCTCTAATGCTGGGATGTTACATTCGGGTCCTCCTCCGCATACCGTTTGGCGATCTCGAGGAGGTCTGGGATGTTTTCGATTGCCTTGTACACCCGCTTGAGCTTGGCGACCAGTGGTTCGTGGCGGCATGAGATCTTGAAGCAGTGAATCGCCGTCTCTGGGTGGATTCCAGCCGCATTGAACCATAGATCTTGCCACCTTTGGAGCCAGTTGCGGGTCGACTCACGGGGTCCCTGGACGCATCGCTCCGGGTCCTCGATGCTGGTGGCTGATGTCTACACACTTCTATTCTTGTAGACAGTTTTTGGGCCTCCAAGGGCAGAGGTTTGTAGAACAACAACAAGTTTCCCTTAAGTGGATCACCCAAGGTTTATCATACTCAGGGAGGAAGTGGTCAAAGGTATTTCCTCTCAAGCAACCCTGCAATCAAGATAGAAGAAGTCTCTTGTGTCCCCAACACACCCAATACACTTGTCAGGTGCATAGGTGCACTAGTTCGACGAAGAGATAGTGAAATACAAGTGGTAACGGTGCCAGAAAAGAGCTTGACAGTGAGGTAAAGACTAAAGGCAACAAGAAGGAAGCAAGCAAATATGCAACAGATCTAGTAGCAAATGGTGTTTTAATGCTTAGAAACAAGGCCTAGGGATCATACTTTCACTAGTGAACACTCTCTCCTATAAATATACTCTCTTCATGATACTACTCTTAACTACTCTCCGGTTGTACACTCTAATCCATGGTAGGGCTATAACAACACTCCTCAAAGTCCGCCTTCCCCAATCTAGATAACCCCACACTGTCACCTTGAGCGCTAGATGGTTCCAACAAACACCACAATTTCATAGAGACATCCAAATCCAAATATAACTCATAACAAATACTCAATCTAGCCAAAGTGCCACACATAGTATTCCCGTTGTCACTTTCACACACGTGGGGAAAAGCATAGATCTATTAAAGCATAAAGAGTATTTATGTATACTCAAGCCTAAGTACCACCATGGCGTGCACACTGTCACTTTCACAGACATGGGGAGAGAAGAGATCTAATGAAGTGTCGTGGTATTTCCGACGAGTACGCCATGGAGGGGTCCTCACAGTGCGTGTTTAGAGACGTGGGGTAAGGCGGACGATTGACGGGTACGAGGTAACACAGCTTACCCAGGTTCAGATCCCACAACGGTGGCGGAATCCTACTCCTGCTATAAGTCACTATAAGGGCAATGAGCCGAGTTACAGATATAGGTTCGCTATGCGAGGTTGTCTGATTTTGTATGAGATTGTGCCCTAAAGGCTCCCATATGCCCGACTTATATAGTCGTCAGGTCCTAGGGTTACAGGGAAAAGTCCTAGCCGGACAGGTTATAGAGTCCTACACCGTCTATCACTAGTCTTGTGTATCTTGTACTCCAAGGCTCCGGGTACGCTGGTGACTCCACCGTCGCCTTCCTTTATCCGGCATGAGCCTCCCTTCTGGATCCATCTAACTGGGCCGCCTAGCAGGCCATAGGCCATGCTACCAACTATGGGCCACCCGGGTTAGTCGGATAAGAGACATGCTATAAGGATACCCATATAGCATATCCCCAACAGTAGCCCCCGGAGAACTCTGAGATCTTGCGTCGTATTGCCTCTTCACGTTGAATGCTCCGTCTAGATGGACGTCGGCAAATCGTCAAGCAATATCTTGTAGTCCTCCCAAAAAACCCTGCAAGGCTTTTCTCCGTCTTTGATTTGTAAGCCGGATAAATGCTGAATCTTCCATCGTACTCTTCCGTAGTCGGATTAAATCCGTCCATGCCGGAATCTTCGATGCGACGGCTCATCTACCCGTGTCATCTAGGACGGCGTAGGCTTAGGTCAGCGATGCCTCGTAACTCACACATGCAGAGAACGCAATCATATCTGATTTTCCCGCGCGAGCGATACGAACCGTTGGCGGCGACGGTTGGAGACGTGGCGGAATTACCGCGCACGTTCACGAACACGTCGTCTACGCGGCAACCGTCCGATCAGCTGCACGAATCTTGACGCAGAGTATGATAAATAGTTATCGTGGGACATTTTCCACTTTTTACCTCATTCCTCTCGCGTCATCGTCTTCTTCCTCCAGCCGCACGCCTCCTCGAGCTCTCCGCGAGAAACCTCGAAAACCCTAGCCTCCCTCTGCGCCAGTCGCATCCTTCCAGCTCTCCATGGCCAGCAGCAGCTCCTCCCCATCGATGGTGGCGTCGAGCGAAGCCACGGCGAAGCCGGCGTGCTCCGTCGTCATGCCCCCAGAGGGCCTGGTCATCCCCGCATCGGCGGTGATCGAAACTACCGGCGGCGACCATAATCTGGCGGCGCTAGAGCCTCTGGAAGAAGAGCCAGACTCGCACAAGGGCGACTAGCGCGGCTCGGACATCACCGACCGCGACATCTAGGAGATGGTCGCCGAAGGCTACCTCCCTGCGACGGAGGGGCTCGCCTGACGGGCGGCGTCGGCTGGCGAGGTGACACCTTCTCCCCAAGTCGGAGAAAAGGTGTACCTCAAGGCTCAGGTGGTACGCGGCGTTTCTTTGCCCATCTCCCACTTCTTTCTCTCCGTCTTGAACCACTACAAGGTCCAACCCGACAACCTCTCCCCCAATAGCATCTTAGTGCTTAGTAACTTCGCGGCACTTTGCGAGGGATACCTAGGGATAAGGCCTAGGTTAGACTTGTTCGTGTACTTCTTCACCATAAAACGTGAAGCCGGATATAGCAGGGAGGAGCTTAGGAACTGTGACACCATAAGCTTCAAGATTCGTCCTAGCCGGCGGTTCCCTGACATCGTCGGCCACGAGTCCTGCAAGAACTGGCAGCGGACGTACTTCTACGGCCCCGACATTCCTTTGGCGGGCCGAGAAGTGACGTACCCGGACTTTGCAGATGGAGCCGCCGCTGAAGTTTCTACATGGATATCCCATGCCTCCCTTCCCTCCGACCTCGACGCTTCTCGCGCAATAAGGCGGATCGAATGGTTCGTAGAGACAGGTTTTACCGGCTTGGACCTAGCCATGTGCTGGTTCATCAGGCGAATCCAACCTCTGCAGCACCGCGCGAAGTTCATGCACGAATATACCAGTGATCGAAGGGATTCCCTCCGGATCTCTGTGGATAACTTCTCGAGCGACTCCGTCAAGCTCCGCCTGAAGGACATCGTCAAGGTGAACGATAAGAAGCGTGGCTTCACCATCACCTATGACATGTTCGTAGACGGCACGTGCCCAAAGGTAGGTATTTATTTTCCGTGTACGACATTGCTCCAATTTTTCCGTCTTGCCAATACCATCTCATCTAACACGGTGATTTCTTACTTAACAGCTTAGCGATCTAGACGAGGGCAACCTGGCTGCCCAAATCTACGATCCGAAGATGAAGGAAGTCACGGTCGTGTCCGACGACGATGTCCCGTTGGCGCGAAAGCGGAAGAGCTCCACCTCTGACGCTGCCGACGGAGGCAAGAAGAAGAAGACGGAGGGTGGAGCCTCCAAGAAGACTACCGCCGCCCTGGAGGCGCAAAAGAAAAGATCCACCAGGATTTTTGCCAAAGCACCCCCATTAGTGTGAGCTTCTCATTCTCCAACATTGTCTGTTTTTATCTGTCTTGTTCCTGTGCTTATGCACTTTGCACGTTTCAGGAAGAAAGCCACAACCAGCCTCAAGAAGACCTCCAAGACTTTGGGGGCTTCTAGAAATATCAAAGATATGCTGCATCGCGACTCCTCCCCCGCCATCGCCCCTGCTACTCCTGCCGTCAAGCCTTCCTCTGCCCCGACAAGCTCTCAAGCCCAGGAGGCACCAGGCCCTTCCGCCATGGAAGTGGACTCTGGCGCTTCTACCGAACTCGCTGTTGTCGGCGAGCAGGCGACGCAGGAGAGCGCTGCTCTTCAAATGGCTGAAGCTCCGGCTAAGGATGCCATCGGTAGAGGCAAGGCGGCAGTGGGAGCTGGTACTTCTGCCGAAGGCGACGCCCCTACTCCCCAGAAACCCTTCGAGTTCCCGAAGATAGTTTACCCGGCGCTCCTGCCGAGTAACACAACTATGGTTCCTGGAGGAGTGCCGTCATCTCCGACGTGCGGTATTGAGGAGCTGCTCCGACAAGCAGATATCTTGCGAGGAAATAGCATTTCCTTTGGCAAGCTGCTGGCCGAGAGTGCTACAAACCTCAAGATTATTGCACTTGTAAGTTTTACTTTGCCTTTTGCATTTCATTATGAGTATCCCACTGTAGCCCCCGAGGATGTAGACGGAAAACCATAGGTTTTGCATCTGTATGCTCTAAGAGAGACTAAGTTAGAAAGAACTCGCACTGTAGCCCCAAGCATTTAGTTGGAAGAAACTATTCCGACTAGATGCTTTAAGAGTAGCATACGCAGTGTTTATAATTTTCAATACTGTAGCCCCCAAGCCTCTAGTTGTAACTGAATTAGTTCCTACTAGATGCTTAAAGAAAAGCTAAGCATATTGCTAAGTTAAAAATTCTCGCTGTAGCCCCCGAGCGTCTAGGTGGAAAAAAATCCGACTAGATGCTCCAAGTAGACCAAACAACGGTTTAACTTTCTACTTGTTTTCACAGAACGAGAATGATCGGAGGGGCATGGCCAACGGCAAGTACCAGAAGATGCACGTAGATCTAGAAGCCGAAAAGGGTAAAACTGCCATCTT
This sequence comes from Avena longiglumis, assembly GCA_030063025.1. Lineage (NCBI taxonomy): Eukaryota > Viridiplantae > Streptophyta > Magnoliopsida > Poales > Poaceae > Avena > Avena longiglumis. The sequence goes on from CP125975.1 coordinate 586,805,553, forward strand.
GAAGGAACAGATCGTGAAAAACAAGAGTCTATTTTCTTTTTGCGCATTTCCGTCTTATTTTTATGCCCACAATCTCCGAGTACTCATTGTGTACTTTGTTTTCTCCGACTTTGCAGAACATGTCGCCAAGGCCAAGGATATTGTCGAGCAGTCCAAGCACATCCAGCAGATGGACATCGAGAACAAAATCCTTAAGAAGGAGAGGGAAGAGATGCTGAAGATGCACGAGGATTCCATGAAAGCCCTGCAGGATTCCGCCTCCGCGGAAATCAATCGCTTGAAGGAGGAGCTTGCGATCTTAAAAGATCAGAAGCAAGCTGCTGATGAGCAAAACGAAAGCCACAACGAGGCGTTTAAGCTTCTCCAACAGGAGAAGGTATCCTTGGCGGACACCGTCTGGCAGGCCAAGGCCAGCATCTTCAGTAAGTTTCCTCCGCCTTGTCTTTCTGTAGTCTAGATACTTAGAGTTTGTGGAACTCATGCGCTCCTTGTCGGAATTTTTAGCGCCTATGGGTTTAACCCGCTCGCCTCCTTTGGACAAGGAATGCATGGTTCTTACTGGCAACTTCATCAACACCGCCATCACCCACTCCAAGGAGATTGCCAAGCCCCTCCAGATATACATCAAGGCCTCGGACTCCGTGACGAAGTACTCGGAGATTCTGCGCTGAGCCCCCGAGCGTGTTACAAGCTGGAAAGCTTCATGTGCACGGGCTGGCACGAGGATGGCGCTTTCAATGGTGAAGGCACACTACGAAGATGCCGACATCGACACGGTGACCTCTGGCATCCCCGACGTTGACGATGATGGCAAAGAGATTGATCACGACACCATCTTGTCATCACTCGCGGGGTATGACACCAGAGTTGCCGAGTTGGTGGACATCGATGTGTTTGTGCCCATGAACACCATCGACAGCGTCAACCAATATTCCTCCGAGTCTCGTCATAGCGCCGATGTTGAGGGCGATTCTCCGGCTGGGGACGATGCTGCTTCCAAGTCTCCTGCGCCCAAAGAGTGAAAAACACTATGTAATATTTGTTTTGCCTTTGGTATATGCGCGGAAAAAACTTGATGATGTAACTTAAGGCGGAAAACAATAGTTGTTATGTCCTCCTACTTAAGAACTTAGCTCCCAGCATGTATATTTTGTTTTAAGCAAGTGCTGGCTTATCCATTACTTTGGTTCTAATGCTTGACTTTTCGTGAGTCGGAAGACTTGTCGTCGGAACCATGCGCTTAGGTGATGATGCCCAATGGCACCGTCCATAACCTGAGCACAAAATCGTCAACAATAAGTGCCGAAAGTCACTACTCCAGAATCCACATAAAAACGACAAAGAACGTGTAGACCAGAAAACTTAAGCTAACGCCCGTAGGAAGAATTTTCACAAATGCAAACGCAAAGCTTGTGCATAAAGGTTTATATGATCTAAAAATGAACACTAAAGGAGGTAAAAGACTCAGAAATATGAGTGAACCAAAGGGCTTTATTTCATTGATCATATAAGAGATACACAATTAGATAAAAAATGCTAAGTGTAAAAAGGACGTAGCTGTGCTATGTTCCATGGCCGATCAAGCTCCGGGTAGTCATCATCCGGGTCACGTCGCCTACGCTTATGATCCTCGTTGGGTCTATCCTTTAGTTCACGATTGTCAACAAGGTAGTAAGACCCATTGAGCAGCGCCTTGCTTATGATGAACGGTCCTTCCCATGGCGGGGATAATTTGTGTGACTTTTTCTGCTTAAGTCGGAGCACCAAATCCCCCTCTTTAAACGAGCGATGCCGAACGCGGTGACTATGGTAGCTGCGTAGCTTCTGCTGGTAGATGGCGGATCTTTGGCATGCCAAAACGCGCTCCTCCTCGAGAAGGTCCACATCTAGGCGTCTGGATTCTTCAACGTCATCCTCGTCGTAGGCGGCAATTCTTGGTGCATCGTGGAGGATGTCGGAAGGCAGGATGGCTTCTGCTCCATATACCATGAAGTAAGGGGTGTAGCCGGTAGATCTGTTAGGTGTAGTTCGTAAAACCCACAACACAGATGGCAATTATTTCGCCTAGGCTCCAGTTGCTCTATGTAGCGGTGCCTCCAGAAGTGGCTTGATTCCCTGCAGAATTAATCCATTGGCTCGCTCAATCTGACCGTTGTATTGTGGGTGTGCCACAGATGCAAGGTCAAGTCGGATGCCTTTCTCCCAGCAATACGCCTCCACTTCTCCGAGTGATAAATTTCTGCCATTGTCGGTGATAATGCTATGTGGGAGACCAAATCTTACTACTAGATCCCTGACAAACCTAAGGGCAGTTGCCCCATCAAGCTTTCTAATGGGTTTAGCTTCTATCCATTTGGTGAATTTGTCAACTTCTACAAGAAGATGCGTAAATCCACACGGTGCCGTCTGTAACGGTCCCACCATGTCTAGCCCCCTGACCGCAAATGGCCAAGTTATTGGTATTGTTCGTAGTTCTTCAGCAGGAACATGTGGTTGTCGAGCATAATACTTGCATCCTATGCATGTCTCAACCAGCTTGTCAGCGTCCGCCTTCGCTGTCAGCCAGTAGAATCCTTGCCGGAAGGCTTTTGCGACCAACGATCCAGGAGCGGCGTGATGCCCACAATCTCCGAGATGGATTTCGCGTAGGATTTCCATACCTTCTAGCTGGGAAACACACCTTAGGTATACACCAGTAGTGCTCCTTTTGTAGAGTTGCCCATTGATTATGGTATAACCCTTTGCTCGTCGTACTATTTGCCGTCTTTCGACTTTGTCGTCGGGCAAAGTTCCGTGTTCAAGGTATTCCATGAACGATTTTGTCCAAGCCGGAGGGACCTTAGTCACTATGTTGATGAAGCTCTATCCGGATTGTCGATGTCGGCTCCCTTCACGGATGGTGTGCGCAGGTGCTCGAGGAAAACTCCTGGCGAAATTCGCTTGCGCCCTGATCCTAGCTTAGACAGCAGATCAACCGCCTCGTTTTGTTCCCTAGGCACATACTTCACTTCGTAGCCCAAAAAACTCGTGGCTATCTCGTCCACTTCGTCTCGATATGCTGCCGTCATAGGGTTCCGCGCATTCCAGGTGCCAGCCACCTGCTGGGCAACCAAGTCGGAATCTCCACAGCAAACTATGCGCTTGATGCCAATATCCTTGGCTACACGTAGTCCGTGAATGAGTGCTTCATACTCCGCCATGTTGTTTGTAGCCTCGAAGTGGATCTGCAGAACGTAGTGTAGCTTGTCTCCTGTTGGTGACTGTAGCAACACACCAGCCCCCGAGCCATTGAGAAACTTTGATCCGTCAAAGTGCATCACCCAGTACTCTGGTTCTGGCAACGGAGTAGCATCTGGCATCTCCGTCCAATCTGCAATAAAATCCGCCAAGGCTTGTGACTTGATAGCGTTGCGTCTCTTGTAGGTGATCTCGAAGGCGGCAAGTTCAATGCACCACTTCGCGACCCTTCCTGTGGCGTCGCTGTTATTGATAATGTCGAACAGTGTTGTCTTGCTCACCACTGTGATTGGGTGCTCCTGGAAGTAATGTCTCAGCTTCCAAGAAGCGAGGAATACTCCATAAGCTATCTTTTGGTAGTGCGGGTAACGCTGCTTGGACTTTGTCAAGACCTCTCTTACGTAGTAAACTGGTCGTTGAACTCCATGCTCATAGCCTGGTTCCTTCCGCTCTACGACGACGATGATGCTGATAACCCGGTTGGTTGTCGCCATGTAAATTAACAGGGGCTCACCAGGCTCGGGTGCTGCAAGGATGATCGCTGAGGAAAGAATCTCCTTGAGCCGCTTCAATGCTGCATCTGCTTCGTCCGTCCACGTGAATTTGTCCGCCTTCTTCAGCAACTTGTACAGCGGCAAAGCCTTCTCTCCAAGTCGGCTGATGAACCGACTAACTGCTGCAACACAACCTGTTAGTCTTTGAATGTCCATTAGGCATGTCGGACAGTTTATGTTTAAGATGGCCTTGATTTTCTCCGGGTTGACCTCGATTCCGCGCTGGGAAACGATGAAGCCCAACAATGTGCCGGCTGGAACCCCGAAGACGCACTTCTTAGGGTTGAGCATCATGTTGTATTTCCAGAGATTATCAAAGGTTTTTTCAAGTCGGAGATTAAGTCGTTGGATTTTTTAGACATCACCGCGATATCATCCACATAGGCGTGAACGTTCCAACCAATTTGGTCGTGGAGGCAACGTTGCATTGTCCGCTGGTAGGTAGCACCCGCGTTTTCATCCCAAAGGGCATCATGACATAGCAAAACGTGCCGTATGGGGTAGTGAACGAAGTGGCCAATTGGTCCGACTTCCTCATCTTGATCTGGTGGTATCCTGAGTATGCATCGAGAAAACACAAAAGTTCCGAGCCAGCCGTCGAGTCAATGACTTGGTCAATGCGAGGCAAAGCAAATGGATCTTTGGGACACGCTTTGTTCAAGCCGGTGTAATCAACGCACATTCTTAATTCATTGGTTCCCTTTTTGGGGACAAGTACAGGATTGGCCACCCATCGGGTGTGAAGGACTTCTCGGATAAACTCAGCCTTAAGTAACCTAGCTATCTCTTTGCCAATGGCGCGTCTCTTCTCATCTCCGAAGCGTCGTAGAGGTTGTTTCACTGGTTTGCATTTTGGATCTATGTTGAGGCTGTGCTTGGCAAGTTCCCTAGGTACACCTTTCATGTCGGCAGGTTGCCAGGCAAAGATGTCCCTATTCTCACGAAGGAACTCGACGAGCGCGCTTTCCTATTTAGGATCTAGGTTTGTCCCAATGGCGACGGTGTTGGAGGCATCGCCTACCACAAGTTCCACCGGCTTGGTTTCGATGGCGGCCTTCAACGCAGGAGCGAAGTCGGAGATCTGCTTCTTCGACGCGGGCATCTCTGATTCATTGACCTTGCTCTGGATCTCTTTGAATTCTTCGCTATAGAGGACAGCTTCTGCAACGGCTGCTTCATTGATCTCGCAGTAGCTTGCCTTGGTAAAGCTTCCGGATACGGTGATGACACCGTTTGGTACGGGTATCTTGAGCTTGTTGTAGACGAAGCATGGCTTGGCCATGAACGTGTGGAATATGTCACGGTCGAATATGACGTGGTACACGCTCTTGAAGGGGACCACCTCAAAGGTCATGCGCTCTTGGCGGTAATTATTAACATCGCCAAAGGCTACCTGAAGTGTAATACACCCAAGGGACCGAGCCTCCTGACCAGGAACTACGCCGTGGAAAACGGTGTTGATCCGCCTTAGGTTTGCCTCCGTCAAGTTCATCTTCTACAGTGTATCCAGGTACATGATGTTGATGCTGCTTCCACTATACACCATGCACTTGGTGAACTCCACGCCGTCAATCAATGGGTTGATGACCATGGCGTACTGGTTCTCCGTGGGCACAAGGTCTGGGTGGTCCTTCCTATCCCAAGTTATTGGAACCTCCTACCAGCGCAGGTACTGGGGAACTGGGGGAGAGTGGCCATCAGGATCCTTAGAGAGGTCTTCTGTTGTCGGACGGTGGGGGTGCCAAGGAAAGTGTGGTAGACTGGGGCCTTCTTTGCGAAGGGGTTCTTGCCCTTGTCGTCGCTCTTGGCGGCGTGCTTGGGGTCAACGTCCTCGTCCATGTCACTTGAATCCTTGGACTCCTCATCCTTCTTCTTCCCCTTGCCCTTGCCTCGTGGTCTGTTCTTCCGACTTCGCTTGTAGCCGGACTCCGGGTCTTCCTTGAGGTCATTGACGAACTTGCAGTGTCGATTGGTATGGGTGGCCTTGCCGTTGGCGTCGAGGTGTACGAGGAACGGCATATCGCGGTACTCCTCGTATGTTTGGGGAACACAGATCGGTGCCGGGGTGGTTTCACTTCCTCGTTGCTGCTCGCGGCCAGCTCCCCTTCCTCAGCCACGTTGTCCGCCTTCGCCTCGTCCTTCAAAAGTTATAGCGACCATGTCGGTAGATTGCTTTTCTTCTGGAGTGGTTTTCCGCTTTGTACTGCTGTTCCTCCGAGCTTGAGTTGGAACGGCTGTTGCCGACAATGAGCCACGAGCATCGTCGTCGGCAGCTGCGAACTCACTAGCCAACTGAATCATCTGGTTCAAGTCAAGCTGGTGATTGTCCTGCAAGCGCTTCAGCTTATGTCGGAGCAACGTGCCCCTTTCCAACCCATCGATGAAGGCGTCCATGGCGGTCTAAGCATGCACTCCTGCTAAGGAATTTTTCATATCCAGCCATCGGGAGAGGTAGGCGCGAGATGTCTCGTCTTTCTCTTGCACGCACCGTTGTAGATCGCCCACAGTGCAGGGATGCTTGTATGTACCCTCAAAGTTCTTGGTGAACGCTTCTTGCATGTCCAGCCAGTTGTAGATAGATTTCTCCGGCAAGTCGTCGATCCATTGACTGGCCGTGCCCGCCAACATTAACGGGAGGTACTTGACGACGACGTTGGGGTTGCCTCCGGCAATATCCACCGCGTTGCCCTAGTCCTGCAACCATGTGGCTGGCTTGGCGGTGCCGTCATATGGTTTGATGGTCTTGTCAATCCGGCAACCTTTGGGGTAAGTTGCGGACCGTATTGCAGGTCCAAAGCAACGTGGTCCCAGGTATGATCCTTCCCGGGCCTCGTGAATCTTATCGATCCGCGAACATGCATCATATGGCTCTGGGTTCTTCTTCTTTTTGTCAATAGGGGATGGGCTGCGCGAATGACGCGGGCCTCCTCCGCCATGGTGACTACTTGGCGGCGACGGAGGCGGAGGTGGCGGTGGGTTAGCCTTCTTGTTGTTACCCTCCTGTGACGCCTCACGCCTGTCATGGTTGCTTGTCGGACGTGGAGGGTCATGGTGCGACCTGCTCTTGTGTCCTTGGTGGCGCTCTTCATCGTGACGGGTCTGTGCTGCATTGTCGCGGATGACGATGCCGCACTGCTTTGGTGGGGGCATATCCGTACGATGGTGAGCCTTGTGGTCTTCCTGACGTCAGGGGGATCGGGGCGGTGGCGATGGGCGACGAGGTCGGGCTTTTTCTCCATGGTCGGAGGATATGGGGATAGCATCCTTCCTGTTGCGCACATCCCTCCGTCTTTGTTCTGAGGAACCCGTCCATGACCCGACATATTGAGGAGATCTGTCCCTTGGCGGTTTGTACTGTCTAGATCGGCAGAGCGCTGGGTCAGACTCAAGCCTCTGAGAGGTGGCCTTTTCCTGCTGCTTTACCGCCTTGGCCACTAGGTCATAGACCTGTTCTACTGCCTCAGGCGATCTATCCTGCTCTAGAAGGGTCTTGGCGACGGAGGGGTTAAGGAGTGGGGTGGGCATCACCTGCTTGCCTTCACTGTCAATGTATGGCTTGGCTTGTGCCGACTCCGAGGGAGCCCATCCTAGGTTGCGCCGTACACCAGGATCGTTGATGACGCGAGCCGGAGCTTTCTTAGCCTTCTGCTGCTGTAGCAGAGTCTTGCACTCGGCCTCCATTGCTCTAGCTTTCTCTATGGACTTCTGCGCGTTGACCAGATCTCGATCTAGTTTAGCGCCTTGCTCCGCGATGGCTTGCGCCTCCTCCAGCAGCTGCTGGCTCTTCTCGTCAAGCCGAGTCACATTCCGGATATGAGCAACGGTTAGTGGCTCGACGAGGAGGTTGCCGTACATCACTCTATCAGCTGGAGTAACTTGGGCTGCTGCAGACGTAGATGCTGGAGGCGGCAAGTTTGCGGTGTTGTTGTTACTCGGGCCGGTGCCGAGTTCCTGCGGCTGCTGCACTGGGTTGGGCGGAGGAGGCATGACCTTTGCGCGATCATCGTCAACAGCAATAAGTGGCCCCTTCCCCTTTTCCAGCGCGTTAGGCGGAGCTTGACCGGATTGTTCTTCATCCATTGTCGTCCCAATGGTGACGAATACCCCTCGGGACATGACGGTGTTGTTAGCTTAATCGTCGCGCGAGTACTCCTCCTCCATCTCCCGCATAGCAGAGTCTAGCTCCTCTAGACTAAAGTCTATCTCCTCCGAGTCTGCACTGAAATCTGCATAAAGCGCGTCAATGACAGAATCGGAGGGTGCCAGGACTTCCTCGATGACGGGCGGTGGAGGTGCAATGGCCTCGACGATGACTGGAGGTGGTGGCGCTGCTATGACGATGGCGGCCGGAGGCGGAGGTGGTGGTGGCTGAATCGGAGGGGCTCCGCCAATGAGCGCAAGCGCTGTCTGAGCTGCCGCTTCGGCCTCCGCATAGTTGTTGACGGTGTTCACCATGCCTTCGAAGGTAAGGCGTCCTGACGCCTGCTACCGTCTAAGAGAATGTAGGAGAAGCGTGCCATGGTGCAGTCCTTCCACAAAGTGATAGATGGCATCATTATTGGGGTAGTGGTCCAGATCGGCTCATATACGGAGCCATATGGCCAGGTAGTCGCGGGGGTCTTCGCCTTCTCTCTGAACGCAGCGCGCCAGATCAAAGATGGTAACCACGCCGACGAACTTAGATCTCTGTTGTCCAGACGCGCGGACGAAGCCGGCGGATTTGTAGTGATCTTCCACCTTTATATCCTGCACATGGGCGGTTTGGGTGGGCCTTGAATTTTTCCGATCTTTGCCGGCGAACTCCGAGGAGAGATCCGACATCGATCCTTCCGCGAACGTATCCTGCCCGTGGGCGGTCCGTGCGGGTCTTGATGATCCTCCAACTCCCAGGGAACTAGTGCCCGAGTCGGTTTCGCCGATGAAGAGGTGGATGTCTCCGATAGGAACGATCGAACACCGCGTAGGGTTCGTCTTTGCCGGGATCCAGAACTTGTCAGGAGGGACGATCGGAACATTGACGGAGAAGAGAACACGGCCGATGGCTATGGTTTCGCCGATTCCCGCGAAGATCTTGGTCCTCGCCCGCTGAAGAGCTTGAAGCGCCTCTTGCCCCACGGTGGGCGCCAACTTTCGTGGTATTGCCGACGAGTACGCCATGGAGGGGTCCTCACAGTGCGTGTTTAGAGACGTGGGGTAAGGCGGACGGTTGACGGGTACGAGGTAACACAGCTTACCCAGGTTCAGATCCCACAACAGTGGCGGAATCCTACTCCTGCTATAAGTCACTATAAGGGCAATACGCCAAGTTACAGAGATAGGTTCGCTGTGCGAGGTTGTCTGATGTTGTATGAGATTGTGCCCTAAAGGCTCCCATAGGCCCGACTTATATAGTCGCCAGGTCCTAGGGTTACAAGGAAAAGTCCTAGCCGGACAGGTTACAGAGTCCTACACCGTCTATCACTAGTCTTGTGTATCTTGTACTCCAAGGCTCCGGGTACGCTGGTGACTCCACCGTCGCCTTCCTTTATCCGGCATAGGCCTCCCTTCTGGATCCATCTAATTGGGCCGCCCAGCAGGCCATAGGCCATGCTACCGACTATGGGCCAGCCGGGTTAGTCGGATAAGAGACATGCTATAAGGATACCCATATAGCATATCCCCAACATGAAGCACTTGAGTAGCAAGGTAGATCTACTTGGTTACAAAGCTCATGACCACAAGATCATGCATAGAGAGAGAGATGAACACATAGCTACCGGTAGAGCCCTTAGCCCTGAGGAAGAACTACTCCCTCCTCATCATGGGAATCAACAATGGTGATGAATATGGCGATGGAGATCGATGGAGATGGCTCCGAGGGCACTTCCCCATCCCGGAAGGGTGCCGGAACAGAGACTTTCTGTCCCCCGAATCTCCCCTTCAGTGGCGGCGGCGCAACAGAGGTTTTCGTGAATTTCTTCTGGATGCCCTAGGGTTTTTGTGTCGGATGCTTCTTATAGGCGCAGGAATCAAGGTCGGTGGGGGTCCAGGGGGCCCACACCCCCTGTGGGCGCCCCAGGGCTTGCCCGCACCTAGGGGGGTGCGGCCATCCTGTGGCCCCCCTTCGGCTCTACTTCGTGGTTCGGTGTTGCTCCGGGAAATAATAACTTTGGCTTTTGTCCCGTCTAATTCTGAGAATATTGATTTTCTGCCTTTCTGGAACAAAAAACAGAAGAAAACATGCAACTGACACTATTGCAACTTGTTAATAGGTTAGTTCCAGAAACGATATAAAAACACCTCAAAGTGCAGACAAAGCAAAGCAAAGTAGATACTAAACAAGCATGGAACATCAAAAATTATAGATACGTTTCCAACGTATCAACATCCCCAAGATTAACTCCTGCTCGTCCTCGAGTAGGTAAGTGATAAAAGAATAATTTTTGAGGTGACATGCACCCTCATAATAAAGATCCAACTATTTGCATGCATTGAAAGCTGGGATCAAAGAACTATAACCATGTGCATGAAAGATGGAGTTCTAACAATAGGACATAGTAACTATGCATGCAACATAAAAGGCTACAAATAAAGATCATAAATAACATGCGTTGAAAAATATTTGTTTGTTTCACATACAGAAAACATAGCATAGTGGCAATCAGCTTGTCCCTCATAGAGTAGCAAATAGATGCACAGGACACCTTCAAAGTTCACAAGGGTGACTAGAAACAAATAGCACAAGAACAAGTAATATCACAATATGCATCAATTAATAAGCTTTAAAACACTGCACACAGAATGACAACTATGCTCTCTTAATGGTGCCTAAAGGTAGAAGGTGGAGACTCAATAATGGTGGAAGAAAGGCCTTTTTATAAAGGAAGCAGGGATTACAAGTTTCAAAAAGAGCTTTCAAAAATTATGGTACTTGTTAGCTTTCAGCCCTCATTGCCCCTATCATACGCATCTTGAAGTGATTAAGGTTAAAGTGGCAAAGATGGAGTATATCACTAGAGGAAAAAGGGCCATCCGTTCGCCACCCCTGGGAGCATTAGTCCCGGTTGCGCCACCAACCGGGACTAATCTTTAACTGCGTCCGGTTGGAGCGGGCACGGCGAGGGCATGGGTCCCGGTTGGTAAGGGCATGCGTCCCGGTTGGAACCACCAAGGACTAAAGGTTTGGCCACACGTGGCTCGCACGCTTTAGTCCCGGTTGCTGGCTTCAACCGACTAAAGACCCTTGCCCTCTATAAATGCAACCCCTCTGCCTCCACTCTGTTTTTTGAATGGTGTAAGGTGTGAGGTGTGTGCTAGTTTTTCTCATGCATGCATTGAAGGTGTTTGTTGAAATGTTTGAGTGAAAAATCCAGTTGAATTTCTCATAGAACAAAAATATAGAAGGTGTCCGAGACGCACTTGAGCTTTCTCCTCTTTATTTCCCTCGATCGAGGTTAGAAATCCTATCTTTTCTAGGTCATTGATACAATTCATGTGTCGGTGTGAATTGGTTATTTCACTATTTATGATGTCCTGTTTTTTGATAAACTTACTTATATGATGCAGATGAACGGTCGGGAATGGATGTACGGTGACCGGCGGGTAGCCGGGTATATCAAAGGCGTGGATAAATTTATCGATGTGGCTACGGCAAACAAAGAGAATGGATTTATACGTTGTCCATGTGTTCAATGTCGGAACAACAAGGAGTACTCTTCCTCGAAAATCATTCGCGGCAACCTGATTATGAAAGGTTTCATGCCCAACTATAATTGCTGGACCAAGCACGGGGAAAGAGGGGTTATGATGGAAGATGGTGAAGAAGAAGATGATGATAACAACTATCATCATATGTTTCCTGAATACGGTGATCTTGCTATGGAAGACAATGGAGAGGAAAAAAGGTGAAGAACGGGCATCGATGAGCGGTGATGAACTTGGTAGGGTCATTTCGATGCAAAGCGTGAAAGCGAAAATGAGAAGTTGAAGTTAGAGGGCATGTTAGAAGATCACAAGAAATTGTTGTACCCAAATTGTGAAGATGGCAGCACAAAGCTCGGTACCATTTGGAATTGTTGCGATGGAAGGCAGAGTGTGGTCTAACCGACTCCTCATTTGAAAAGATCTTGAAAATAATGAAGTGAAGTTTCCAAAACATAACGAACTTCCCGAGAGTACCTCTGAAGCAAAGAAGACTCTCCTCTGGGATTAGATGTGCAAAAGATACATGCATGCATTAATGATCGCATCCTCTACATGTAAGGAGTATGAGAATTTAGATAAATGCCGGTATGCAAGCGTTGCGGTATAAGATCGAGGAGATGACCTGGTGATGTTGAGGGAGAGCCCCTAAGAGGGTTCTGCTAAGGTTATGTGGTATGCTCCTATAATACCAAGGTTGAAACGCATGTTCGAAACAAAGAGCATGCCAGGTTGTTGCGATGGCACAAAGAAGACCGTAAGAAAGACGGGAGTTGAGACACCACCTGATGGGTCACAGTGGAGAAAAATCGAGAGACTTCCTGGACTTTGCGGTGGCAAGGAACTTATGGTTTGGTCTAAGTACGGATGGCATGAATCCTTTTGGGGAGCAGAGCTGCGATCCACACACTGGCCCGTGACTCTATGTATCTACAACCTGCCTCCTTGGTTGTGCATGAAGCGTAAGTTCATTATGATGCGTGCTCATCCAAGGCCGAAGCAACCGGCAACGCGACATTGATGTGTACCTTAGGCCATTAGTTGAAGAACTCTTACGGTTGTGGGGCAAACCAGGTGTGCGTCGTGGGATGAGAACAAACAGGAGCCATTTAATCTACGAGGGTTGTTATTCGTAACCATCAATGATTGGCCTGCTCTTAGTAACCTTCGTGATGGATAAACAAAGGATATAAGGCATGCACCCACTGTTTAGATAAGACCGAAGGTACATATTTGCATAAATGCAAGAAGGTTGTGTTCCTAGCGAATCGACGATTTCTTCCGACCAATCATCCCGTAAGAAAGAAAGGCAAACATTTCAAAGGTGAGGCAGATCACCGGAAGAAGCCTGAACTCCCAGCTGGTGATGATGTATTTGGTATGGTCAAGGACATAGAAGTAATCTTTGGAAAGGGTCCCGGCGGTCAATCAGTTCCGAACGACGTCGCTACAGGACACGCACCCATGTGGAAGAAGAAATATATATTTTGGGAGCTGCCATATTGGAAAGTCCTGCGTGTCCGCTCTTCAATCGACGTGATGCACGTGACGAAGAATCTCTGTGTGAACCTGCTAGGATTCCTAGGCGTGTATGGGAAGACAAAAGATACACCTGAAGCACGGGAGGACCAACAAATTATGAAAGATCCAAAGAACATGCATACAGATAACAAGACGGATAAAGGCGTCACTTAAGTCGTGCCTATGCTCTTACCAAAGCGAGAAGGAAATCTTTTTGAAGTCCTTTACGGTATCAAGGTGCCATCGGGCTTTTCATCTAATATAAAGGGATAATAAATATGGTAGAAAAAGTTCCAAAACCTGAAGTCTCATGATCACGTGATTATGACGCGATTGCTTCCGATTGCATTGAGGGGCTTCTACCGTAAAATGTTCGAGTACCCATTGTGAAGCTGTGTGCATTCCTCAATGCAATATCTCGAAGGTAATCAATCCAGATATTCGCCAAGGTTCTGAAGGATGTGGTACAATGTCTTGTTAGTTTTGAATTGGTGTTCCCACCATCCTTCTTCAATATTATGACGCATCTCTGGTTCATCTAGTGGAAGAGATTGCCATTCTCGGTCCGGTATTTCTGCACAATATGTTCCCCTTTGAGAGGTTCATGGGAGTCTTAAAGAAATATGTTCATAACCGTGCTAGACTGAAGGAAGCATCTCCAAGGGATATGGAGCAGAGGAGGTCATTGAGTTTTGTGTTGACTTTATTCGACCTTAAGCCGATTGGTGTTTCGACTCGCGGCATGAGGGAAGACTAAGTGGAAAAAGGCACTGGAAAGAAAGCACCGATATGTAGGGACGATTCTTTCACTAAAGCACACTACAGCTTCTACATAATTCCACCTTGGCAGCTCCGTATATGGAGGAACACAAGAATATTGTACGCTCAAAAACCGGGGAAGCTGAATCATGGATTCTGAGATGAACACATGAAGTCTGTCGGTGGTTGGATGCGGACACATCTCTTGAATGACACCACTGTTGGAGATCAGCTATACTTGTTGGCCGCGTCACCATCTTCTACTGTATTGAATTTCCAAGGGTACGAAATAAATGGGAATACATTCTACACGATCGCCCAAGATAAAAAGAGCACCAACCAAAATAGTGGTGTCCGCTTTGATGCAATAGACAAGAATGGACAAAAGGACACATATTATGGTTACATAGAGGAGATATGGGAACTAGACTATGGAGTCTCTTTTAAGGTCCCTTTGTTTCGCTGCAAATGGGTCAACCTGAATGGGGAAGGGGTAAAGATAGACCAGTTGTACGGAATGACAACAGTGGATCTCAACAATCTTGCTTATAGCGATGAACCATTCGTCCTAGCCAATGATGTGTCTCAGGTTTTCTATGTGAAGGACATGTCCTCCAGACCGAAAAAAAGAAAAAAAATATGCAAACGAATACATCATATGATGATCCAAAGCGTCACATAGTTATTTCAGAAAAAGAAACATCGTGGGAATCGAGGGCAAGATGGACATGTCAAGATTATAATAAGTTTGATGAAATTCCGCCCTTCACAAAGGAACTGACCCAAGCAATCCGTTAAGTAAAGAAGATGCTCCATGGTTACGTCTGAAGCGGTCATAAGGAATGACATATGCCAAGAAGTTCATGCTCATATTATGTAACTCTAGTTCATGTCTTTCGCGGTTTGTGGCTTGACCGAAGGATATCTTTCGCGGTTTGTGGCCTTTAGTCCCGGTTTTGTAGTCTCGTTTTAATATTAATAAATGTCTTGAGTGTTAGTCCCATTTTGTGGCTGGACCGGAGTGCCTCTATGACCGTTTCTCGGAGATGCCGGGAGGCTGGGCTCGTCGGCATCTCCGAACTGGCCGCATGATGGTGTCCTCGCCTCGAAAACCATCTTGCAGCTTGTAACTTCACTAACTAGATCAATACGCCTCAGAGCTAACTAATTTCACATATTAGGAGTGCCTCTATGACCGATTCTCGGAGATGCCGGAGGCGAGGCTCGTCGGCATCTCCTCGAAACTGGCCGCAGTGGTGTCCTGCTCTCGAAAACCATCTTGCAGCTTGTAACTTCACTAACTAGATCAATACGCCTCGAGCTAACTAATTTCACATATTAGGAGTGCCTCTATGACCAGTTCTCGGAGATGCCGGAGGACTGGGCTCGTCGGCATCTCCTCGAAACTGGCCGAGTGGTGTCCTCTCGAAAACCATCTTGCAGCTTGTAACTTCACTAACTAGATCAATACGCCTCGGAGCTAACTAATTTCACATATTAGAGTGCCTCTGACCAGTTTCTCGGAGATGCCGGAGGACCGGGCTCGTCGGCATCTCCTCAAACTGGCCGCAGTGGTGTCCTGCTCTCGAAAACCATCTTGCAGCTTGTAACTTCACTAACTAGATCAATACGCCACGGAGCTAACTAATTTCACATATTAGAGTGCCTCTATGACCGATTTCTCGGAGATGCCGGGAGGACTGGGCTCGCGGCATCTCCGAACTGGCCGTAGTGGTGTCCTCTCTCTAAAACCATCTTGGAGATGCCTCAAACTGGCTGGAGGACTGGACTCACAAGGATGCATATTTATAGTACAAGCAGCTCGGCATAATGTCGACACTCACGACATAATGTCGACACTCACCTATTATTAGTGCCGACTCATTTTAGTCGGTTGGTGTCTCCAACCGACTAAGGTTCATCTTTAGTCCCGTTGGTGACACCATCCGGGACAAGGTACAAGCCGCACGACATAATGTCGACACTCACCCCTATTATTAGTGTTGTCGCCCACTGCCAAGAATCCCTTTAGTCCCGGTTTGTGACTACATCCGGACTAAATGTGCCGAACAATGATCATGTGTGTGTGGACATTGGTATGTAGAACAATGTTGCGGAGGAAGTTTTCCTTTTGTCGCACGGAAAATCCTTTTCCATTTTCCGAGCGCAAAAACGGGTCGCTTTGTGAAGTAACCACCAAAATGCCGTTTCGAATGCTACCGTCCTATTTTCCTAAAATACTAGACCACCTTACATGGACTATATCCCAACCGGTACAAATCGGGACTAAATATGAACCCTCTCTTTATATAGGCATTTCTCTATTTATTAGGTAACACTTAAGACATTTATTAATATTAAAAACCGGACAAATCGGGACTAGCTAACACTGTGCCTAAAGCCGCCTTTAGTCATAATCATGCTTAGTCCTATAGCACGCAGCTTCAGGTCTTCATCGCCGTCATCATCATCGCCATCACACCGCCACCGGGATCCTCACCATCCATGGCATATACCAGGGCCATTCCAGCCTTGGATTCACGGCGGTGGGAGAGGGTCTCTGGAAGACGATGCCGCCACCGCCGACAATGTGGGGCCTGTGGAGGGTGGACTCGTGGGCACCGTGAGGCGAGGATGGTCTCCCGGCGATGTAGCGCATCACTTCGATGATAGTACGGTTCTCCCACCACAGACGACGGCCGACTTCGTTGTTGTTCACCGGTGGTGGGCCATCACCCTCGTACCTGGCGAGCTCCCTTTCCCGCCTATTAGCGAAGAAGGCATTCCAGTGTCATAGTTGTCGGATCCCACTGGGATCCATCCGCTGCTCCGGCGTGAGCTCGTGGTAGAAGTGGTTTGTGATGGCCGCCTGGCGTGCGGAACCTTGAAGGACAGGAGGGACAGGAACCCCTCCAGCACAAGATCCAGCCGGCGGCGGTACCGGTGGACAAGGGTAGTTGAGGCGCACGCCTCGGTCTCCTCGAGGGTCGAATGGCCCGAGGCGTTGTCCATTGTTCTAAGAGAGGAAGTTGTGGATGTGTGGATAGCCATGACACGATCACCCTAAATATAGAGGAAAGGGCGGGAAAACTTGGCGTGAAGCTTTGGGAAATGGCGGAATATCTTTAGTCCCTTAGTGACTACATCCGGGACTAAAAGCTCTAGTAGAAAGGAAAGGGCGAAAACTTGGCGGAAGAGGTGGGAAATGGCGGAAAATATTTTAGTCCCGGTTTGTGACTACATCCGGACTAAATGTGTGAACAATGATCATGTTTCAAAAAACCTTCATAAAATTACCTATCATGTTCGAGGTTTCATGGCTTTCGGTCCAAATGACCGATGTTATGTCTTGAATCACGGCATAGTTTGTGATGTTGTGCCCATATTATGCATGTGTGGACATTGGTATGGAGAACAATGTTGCAGAGGAAGTTTTCCTTTTGTCGCACGGAAAAGCCCTTTTCCATTTTCCGAGCGCAAAAGGGTCGTTTTGTGAAGTAACCACCAAAATGCCGCTTGAGAATGCTACCGTCCTATTTTCCTAAAATACTAGACCACCTTACATGGACTATATCCCAACCGGTACATCTCAAACCTTTTCGCCCATCCCGGTAAAAGGAAAATGTCTGCGAATCGGAAGTGGGTCCGGTTGTACTAGGTGTACATGATCTATCGCCCGTGATTTTTGAAAAATCATTTTAGACTCGCAATATGTGGTTTCTTCAGAGATCCAATGCAAGTTCTAACGATGCTCGCCCCTATCTTCATGCACACCGGTTCGACCATAGTTAGAAATTCAAATAATTCAAAACAGGCATAATAAATTCAAAAAATCCGAACAATGAAAATCCTTGGTGGTGTCATATTATGTTACATAGTTGAAAGGAAAATACGACTTGGTATATTGATCATGTTTCAAAAAACCTTCACAAAATTACCTATCATGTTCGAGGTTTCATGGCTTTCGGTCCAAATGACCGATGTTATGTCTTGAATCACGGCATAGTTTGTGATGTTGTGCCCATATTATGCATGTGTGTGGACATTGGTATGGAGAACAATGTTGCAGAGGAAGTTTTCCTTTTGTCGCACGGAAAAGCCCTTTTCCATTTTCCGAGCGCAAAAACGGGTCGCTTTGTGAAGTAACCACCAAAATTCCGCTTCGTAATGCTACCGTCCTATTTTCCTAAAATACTAGACCACCTTACATGGACTATATCCCAACCGTACATCTCAAACCTTTTCGTCCATCCCCGGTAAAGGATAAATGTCCGCCGAATCGGCAGGAAGTGGGTCCGCTTTGTACTATGTACATGATCTATCGCCGTGATTTTTGAAAAATCATTTTAGACTCGCAATATGTGGTTTCTTCAGATCCAATGCAAGTTCTAACGATGCCCGCCCCTATCTTCATGCACACCGTTCGACCATAGTTAGAAATTCAAATAATTCAAAACGGCATAATAAATTCAAAAAAATCCGAACAATGAAAATCCTTCGTGGTGTCATATTATGTTACATAGTTGAAAGGAAAAATACCAGACTTGGTATATTGATCATGTTTCAAAAAACCTTCACAAAATGACCTATCATGTTCGAGGTTTCATGGCTTTGGTCCAAATGACCGATGTTATGTCTTGAATCACGGCATAGTTTGTGATGTTGTGCCCATATTATGCATGTGTGTGTACATTGGTATGTAGAACAATGTTGCAGAGGAAGTTTTCCTTTTGTCGCACGGAAAAGCCCTTTTCCATTTTCCGAGCGCAAAAAACGGGTCGCTTTTGTGAATTAACCACCAAAATGCCGCTTCGTAATGCTACCGTCCTATTTTCCTAAAATACTAGACCACCTTACATGGACTATATCCCAACCGTACATCTCAAACCTTTTCGCCCATCCACGTAAAAGGATAAATGTCCGCGAAATCGGCAGGAAGTGGGTCCGTTTGTACTACAGTACATGATCTATCGCCTGTGATTTTTGAAAAAATCATTTTAGACTCGCAATATGTGGTTTCTTCAGATCCAATGCAAGTTCTAACGATGCTCGTCCCCTATCTTCATGCACACCAGTTCGACCATAGTTAGAAATTCAGATAATTCAAAACGGGCATAATAAATTCAAAAAAAAATCCGAACAATGAAAATCCTTCGCGTGGTGTCATATTATGTTACATAGTTGAAAGGAAAATACCAGACTTGGTATATTGATTATGTTTCAAAAAAACCTTCACAAAATGACCTATCATGTTCGAGGTTTCATGGCTTTCATTCAAATGACCGATGTTATGTCTTGAATCACGGCATAGTTTGTGATGTTGTGCCCATATTATGCATGTGTGTGGACATTGGTATGTAGAACAATGTTGCAGGAGGAAGTTTTCCTTTTGTCGCATCGGAAAAGCCCTTTTCCATTTTCCGAGCGCAAAAAGCGGTCGCTTGTGAAGTAACCACCAAAATGCCGCTTCGAATGCTACCGCTATTTTCCTAAAATACTAGACCACCTTACATGGACTATATCCCAACCGGTACATCTCAAACCTTTTCGTCCATCCCGTAAAAAGAACAAATGTCTGTAGAATCGGTAGGAAGTGGGTCGGTTTGTACTAGTGTACATGATCTATCGCCCGTGATTTTTGAAAAATCATTTTAGACTCGCAATATGTGGTTTCTTCAGAGATCCAATGCAAGTTCTAACGATGCCCGTCCCCTATCTTCATGCACACCGGTTCGACCATAGTTAGAAATTCAGATAATTCAAAACGGGCATAATAAATTCAAAAAAACCGGCATATAAGTTAAAAATCCAAACACTTCTTATGTTTAAAGTTTTTCTAAATTCCAAATTGATATTAAAAAAATATAAGTTAATTCATTTTTAATTGTAAATGGTTCATATTTTAAATGGTTACATAAATTATTTTTAAAATGTAAATGTTTTTGAATTATTTATTTAAATCCAAACACTTTTTATGTTTAAATTTTTCTAAATTCCAAATTAATATTCAAAAATATAAGTTAATTCATTTTAAAAGGTTACATTAATTATTTTTAAAATAGAATATGTTTTTGAATTATTTATTCAAATCCATACACTTCTTATATTTAAAGTTTTTCTAAATTCCAAATTAATATTCAAAAATATAAGTTAATTCATTTTAAAAGGTTACATTAATTATTTTTAAAATAGAATATGTTTTTGAATTATTTATTCAAAACCATACACTTCTTATATTTAAAGTTTTTCTAAATTCCAAATTAATATTCAAAAATATAAGTTAATTCATTTTAAAAGGTTACATTAATTATTTTTAAAACAGAAAATGTTTTTGAATTATTTATTTAAATCCAAACACTTTTTATGTTTAATTTTTTTCTAAATTCCAAATTAATATTCAAAAATATAAGTTAATTCATTTTAAAAGGTTACATTAATTATTTTTTAAAAATAGAATATGTTTTTGAATTATTTATTCAAATCCATACACTTCTTATATTTAAAGTTTTTATAAATTCCAAATTAATATTCAAAAATATAAGTTAATTCATTTTAAAAGGTTACATTAATTATTTTTTAAAAATAGAATATGTTTTTGAATTATTTATTCAAATCCATACACTTCTTATATTTAAAGTTTTTCTAAATTCCAAATTGATATTAAAAAAATATAAGTTAATTCATTTTTAATTGTAAATGGTTCATATTTTAAATGGTTACATTAATTATTTTTCAAAATGTAAAATGGTTTCGAATTATTTATTCAAATCCAAACACTTTTTATGTTTAAAGTTTTTCTAAATTCCAAATTAATTATCATTTAAAAAACATTACAAATTTAAACCCCAAAATAAAAAAAGGCGGGAACAGAGAGAAAATAACTGAAAAAATTTGAAAACAGGGGAATACGTCCTGTTGGAGCCACCAACCGACGGAAGAGTCCTCGCTGCCTTCACCGCTGAAAATTGATTATAGGTCCCGGTTGGTGGCTCCAACCGGGATGCACCTTTAGTCCCGGTTGGAGCCACGAACCAGGACTAAAGGCCTTTAGTTATAACGCGTGCCTCCTCTTCTTCTTCCTTCCCCACTGCCTCGCCTGCCGCTTATCGCCGACGACGACGCCGCCAGTCGCCTCGCCACTGCCAAGGCCTCGTAGCGGTTCGCTGCCTCGCCCGCCACCTGCGTCTCTTCCTGCACGACCAAGCGCCGCCTGGCCTCTTCCCCGACGACCGGCCGCCTTCGCTCGCTTCCTGCCGACGATCCGCTTTTTCCCACCCGCTGCTGTCAGTACGACGCCCCTCCCCGCCTCTCTCGCCTCCCTCCTCTCTGCTGGTGGTGGTGCATCGTCCGCCGCTGCTTCTCCACCGCTGCCGTTTCCCCACCGCTGCCGTGCACGGCTCACCGACGTGGCCACGGTGGCTTGGCCGATGTGGCCTAGGGCCCAAAGACTCAAGGATGTGGCTAGGTTCTGTCTTGGTAAAAAACCCAACCCTTTGTTGATGTCATATTGACACAAGAATTCAATTTTAAATGATTTAATAATTCCGAAATTGATATAAACTTGTAAATTCAATATCTTTTTATTTATAAGTCGAAAAATACAAATAATATATCAAATTGTTCAGAAAAATGAAACCTATCTATTTAACCTATAATCATGCATTGTTAAACAATTTAAATGACAAGTATAATTAGAAGAACAAATGCACCCTCTCATATGTTCCGAGTTTCCCGAGTTAGGGTTTTCACCCGGAACCCCGATTAAATCGTCGAGCATGTCTTAGGGTTACATTCCAATGCAAATTAACTTGTCATATAATCATACTTGCTTGAGCATTGCATCGATGCCATGTGTTGATTGTTTCCTTTCTTTTCGTGTTTCGATTATTAGGTTTATTATTAGTTAGGTATTATTAGGTTTATTAATTAGTTTGGTATTATTGGTCTTCGACCCCACCGGTCACCAATGTGGTAGCCCTGCACGATTCACATTGTCGATCATCGTGGTAGATAAGGAATCATTAATACCCTTAGGTGCATGTGGGTTCGACGATGTGCCTTCGCCAGGCATTCAACCCTCTTAAATCGATTCCAATATGGTATTTTGTTAGTATCTAGTGTTACCTATCTGTGGATAGTTTCCTTTTGTACCCTTATACTCATGTTCCTCTCATATGCATCGGAGGTTTCTCCGAACTAGGTTACACCCCGAACTCCTAATATTGATTTTAGTTGATTTTAGCTAGAGTTACCTATCTACTACATGGTTTCCTTTTGTAGCTAGGTTTAGGTTTCTCTTCATTTTTATTATTGTGTATGTATATTTTAGGGTTTCTCCTTAACTTTCTCCTTTAGCCGCTTTGACTTATTCGCTTTTCCACCTATGCGTAAAATATGGACCCACACGCCGAGACGAAGAAAAGGAAGAGTTGATCCAAGGTGTGATCTGTGGGGAAGATAATTTAGACGTATGAACGTTTACGAACAACTCCGTGAGGGTGATCCTCTTTTACCGGAGTAGACAACTTGTTTGAGGTTGAAGGTGTTGCCTTCATGGGAGAAGGCGATGCCTTGTGTAACCGAGAAGACTTCGCCCGCGAGGTGCATGTAATATAAATCAATTCATTAATTAATCATCTGCTATCTATATAGAAATAGTAACGACGATCTTTCTTCTTTTAGCCCTCCGGATCGAAGGAATCTACTGAAAAGAGCAGACGAGGCCCAACCAAAAAGTTGGAAGACCATGAGAGGTTCAGGATCGAAGATGTCGTCAGAACGGCAGACCGAGCTCAAGTTGTCGCAACCAAATTTGTGGCACAATGCGGAGTAATCGTTAGGGACTTAATCCCGATCACCATTATAAATTGGAATAGGCCTGCTAATGCAGATGAAGAGGGAACATGTTTATTTGTCCCTAACCACGCCAAAGATTTACTGTGGAAGAGGCTCATGGTTAATTTCAAACTACCGAAGATAGAGCTGGATCCAAATGCGAGGATCCAGTTGAGGACGCCTTACACAACATGGGAGAGCCATGGAGGCTAAGGTCGTGGAGTGGGCTTTGAAGAAGATGGCCCAAGATGTTTCACCAATCGGAAGAAAAGATTGCACCTTGACTATGTCGTGAAAGAGAAGACTCGGATTTCAAGAAGACTCGCCGTTTGAAGATAAAACCATTCTGGGCTGAGTTTGTGGAATACAAGACATCGAAAAGCTAAGGAAATGTCTCAAAGAATAAGCTGAATGTCGCTAACAAGAAGTATCACCATACTATGGGGCAAGGTGGCTCTGGTGGCATTCCTAAGTGGGAGAAACTTGAGCAGAACTGCGTGATAAAAATATCACCCTGCAGATGCATTTATTGGGTAGAACATGCAAGGAATTGGTTTTACGGCATGGGGCACGTTGGACTCGGAAGGAGGTGTATATATACCATACGACATAAAGAAGACCCTTGCCAATCGAGAGGATGAGAAAAGAAAGAAGGTTAAAGATGGGGACTTCATTCCCGATAGAGAGAATGATGAGCTCACACTCGCCTTGGAAATAAGGAACATGATGGACGAACACGAGGCACAATAGGCTCCCAATCATGGAGGACTGGGTTTCAAGAGAGGAAGAAATATCCGATAGAAGCCGCCGAGGAGTAAGGATGTAGGCGGTTGAAGCAGAAGTCGAAAGAGCGAATGCGTTTAATTGAAGAACGATTAAAGCAACAACAAGATGAAATTAACTCACTTAAAGAGCAGTACTACCGGCGCCCATCTCAAGAAAGACACCGCATTCGATGCTACCGCCTATCGAATAATCGAAAAAGCTGGTGGCTTCCACCGAGGTCCCGGTGATGACAATGGCGATGCCGATGATGCACCGACGATGGCTCACATTGGCTACCCAGTGGATGATATCACGAGATGACACATCGCGAGCTACATGTCAAAGTTGTGAACATATCAATGAAGGTGGCTACGGCTATGCCTTACCAATTGGACCCACACCAACTTACCACGGTCGTCCGGTTCGAGAGGGCTACGCTGTTGTCGGCGTGGATGAAATCATGCCCACCTTTGAGGTTTTGGATCTTCACTACCCTGCCGGTGAAGGGATGTGATCGTTGGTGACGCAAAAACGCCACCATTCTATGGCCGAAGGATTGTATCGTGCTTCAAATCACACGCCAAGGCCATCTTCGCCGCCTCACCTGCTCCGCCGAGGTCGCCGCCGCCGCTGCAGCCGCCTTCGCCGCTCACCCGCCCGCCGCCTCACCCGCCTCCGGTGCAGCCATCGCCAAGGAGCCATCGCCGCGCCAGATAAAAAGCGTAAGCGCATCGCCATCAGGCCGTAAGCGATCGCCAAACGTAAACAAGAGCCTCTTCCAAAAGTACCAACGGTTCCTCCCAAGAGAGCTTATGATCAGATCAAGAGGAGATCGCGGCGATCGTTGATGCGAAACGACATTGTTAAGCTAAGTCGAGGCGGCCGAAAGAGCCGAGTTCCCAAAGACCAAAGAAGAAAAAGCCAAAGTGTTGAAAATGCTAAAGACTCTTCATCAACCCGAGCCAAAGCTGTCATCGACTATGAGCGTTCTATTCTCAAGTCACATGCGCACAAAAGCCTCAAGAGCAAGATCGATGCAAGCGGAAATGTTGCCCAGCTGGAGAACAAGCAAAAGACTTGCGCCTCTCAAGGTGATTTCTCAAACCAATGTGGGTCGAGCAAATATAAATAAGAGCAAGATGATCCAGGTAGTTGCACACGGAGAAGCCGCTGCTCAAGGTATGAGTATTGCCCAAGACTTATCCCGCTTAGAGTTCTTCCCGTGAGTGAAGTAGCATACAAATACAAGACGGCAAACCTCTCACAAACCCGAGGAGGTAAATAATCTTTCAAAAAATGCGAAGATTGCATAATCGGTACATGCACGCCACAAGGGCGGGCTAACTGGATAGTGCCGAGGGTTACAAAAAGCATCATGGGAAAGAAAGTGATGACATGATATCCATTGAATTTGTTGAGCTATTTCAATTATTCAATCAAGACGCCTTGGACAAATCGCTCATCGCCTATTGTCTGTAAGTACTAATTGTAATTAACTTAGTCTCCAGCTATCTCACTTTGTTTATTGCATGTATATAATCATACCGTAATATGCGTAATGAAGATTCTCGAATGCAAGAGAGGACAAATCTATGATATTGGCTTCATTGACCCATATTGGGTTCATGAAGCTAATCTCAAAATAAGCCCCGTGATACGGAGGATAATATAGTACACGCGTTAAGGTTTCAAGAAACCAAAAGGGAAATACTTTTTCCTTACAACTTCGAGTGAGTGTTATTGTCTTGTATACACTTTCTATTTCGCTTACTCGATGTTAAGTATATAATTGATTAGTTATGCATTCGCAGCTTCCACTATATTCTGTTAATCATTCAACTTGACAAAGGGCGTGTACTAGTCATGGACTCGAAACATAAACCCCTTGAGACGTGGAAGGACATGCAGATGCTTCTCCAAATGTAATTCTAATCATTACGACACTATATCGGCAACGTTCGTGAATTTTATGATATCAAGTACTTAATAACTTCTTTTATTCGTTTTCTTCGCCGGGCAGCGCTTGGAAACGGTTCACCAACAAGGCTAGGGGTGTTCGGAAAGAGGAGCTTAAATTTCAACCACTAGATGTAAGCACCACTAGCTATATCCGCGCATCTCTTTGATTCTAGTTTTGATACAGTTATTGTCATGCTTGATTATTATTTTGATTGAACTATGTTCTCGTAAAGTGCCTGACGCAGGGACCAGGTAACAATCTATGTGGATACTATGTATGCGAGTTCATCCGGCAGACGTGCGATGAGAAGGGCAGAAATTTAGAGCAACTCCACGTATGTAAACAATTTCTA
The DNA here is from genome assembly GCA_030063025.1 of Avena longiglumis. NCBI lineage: Eukaryota > Viridiplantae > Streptophyta > Magnoliopsida > Poales > Poaceae > Avena > Avena longiglumis. The sequence continues at coordinate 586,831,216 of CP125975.1, forward strand.
TAGTTTTATTTTCAAACAAATTGTGTTTAGTTTCATTCATATAGATCGACTCCTTTTTAAATCAGATCGAACGTCACGGGACGGTCTTACGCCAAAGGATCGCAGACGAGCAATTCAGGAGGAATTGGCGGATTCTTGGATGCGAAGTCCTAAACCCGAAAGGGGAATACTATTCTGCGTGTATAGACAATAGGGATTGTAAAAATAGCAACTCGATCCGTGTATAGACAAGGGAATACTTTTGTATGTAGTGCATGAACTCGATCCGTGTATTGAATGTAATATTGTCATGATGATCTTGTGTAATACAAGGTTCCTTCATTGATAAGTGCAAAACACTAAATAAACAATAAAACAACCTAAATGAATTCTTCCGCGGCACAAAAGTGGTAAAATGCTGCCGCGGCAACAAAATGTGCAAAATGAATTCTCTGCCGGCAGAAATGAGCTAAATCTCGCAGCGGCAAAGAGTTATTAGTCCCGGTTCGTTACGAACCGGGACTAATGCTCCACCCTCGCTTTGCTGCTGCCACGCTGCAGCACCCATTTGTCCCGGTTGGTGGGGCAACCGGGACTAATGGTTAGAGCTTTAGTCCCGATTGCCCCGTCCCGGTTGGGCAACCGGGACTAATGGCTCTTACCAACCGGGACGCATGGGCCGTTCTGCACTAGTGTATGCTTGACAAAGTATAAGTTGGCAATCTCAAGTCCCTTGAATACGAGGGCCAGACCTCATGCATACGCAAATTTAGTAACAGGTAAGTTCTTGTCATTGTAAGTATTTGCATATCATTGAGAACCGCCAACGGGGTACCTCTTGCACATGGTACATGAGCTTTCCCATAACCAAAATGACAAGGCAAGCAGACAATGAGCATCTCAGCAATCTTTTTATTTACTATATGCATAGCTTTTTATTGATGATGCTTCATAGATAGCTCACTATGGTGATGCTGCAAGTTTCCACCATGATTAGGCATGGCTTAGGCTAGCGGCCCAGGCGTTTCTCTAACACAGAATACTTACTCCATGGACTTACAAGTTCCATTTTTATTTCACACCATCCATACACAAAAGAGCATGATATCAACTGAGTACAAAGTGCAAGTGCAATATTGAAAACTTTCCCCGTGACAGCACAGTTCTGCTAATTCCAACTTATAAGTGCAAGAATATACAACAAAATTGTCACAATGGTTCAAGTTTATTAGGGGCAAAGAATATAAAGTGTGCCATCAAGTTCGTGAGGGATTTAATCACTAAGTTTTCACATAACAAAATAGTTTTTATTTGAATATAGATGAAAACAAGAATATATTTGAAATGGTGTAACACACCATGCATAGGAGTTTATAGTTGACACTTTGGAAAAACTTGGTTTCTTGGGAGTTGGAAGCATGAGTAGAGCTTACTCATACAAGTGGAGGCTAGGAAAATACTGGAAGCAACCAACTAAGAGATCATAATGGCCATAATCATGCAGAGCAACAAAACAATACTAATCAAAGCATAAAGTGGTACTACAAGTCAAGGACTAAATGATCATAGAGGCTATGGTGACTTGCCATAGTTATAACATGGTGTGAGCATGTACCAAATCAATCCAAATAAAGCATTAAAAGAGAATACCACAATACCAGTGGCGGGGCCAACATAGAACCATTGGGTGCAGATGACACCAATGAATTTTGCCAGTCGAGTATCATCGTATATATATTCAGCTCATTGAACCCAACAAAAAATTACGGCTGAACCCATCGAGTCCTCGGCTGAACTGGTGAAAAGCCTTTGGGCCCATGAAAAATATATTATATTAGCAGGCTAACAGCCCGTGCGCTCTAAAATCAGCTAAGAGCCTGCAAGTAATGATCTAAAATCTATGCTATACGTACATATATTCGGCTAGCTGCATGTTTTGCCGATTGGCTCGTCTTTCCGCTAGATTCGCTCGTCATAGCCGCAACAGCAAAAGAGAAAACACATCGCGGTTCTGAAACCCTCGTCTCTCTCGTCGCTCGGACGTTGCCGGCCGGAGCAGAGGCAAGCCGGACAGCCAGCAATCATAGTCCAAAACAATTGTAACATCCCTAAAATCATGTTTCAAACTCATGCATATCATCCATGCATCCATGATCATTTAGGGTTCCATTTCAAAACCATTTCAAAAACAGGAGCATATGTTGCTCATTATTTTATGTAAGTATGCTCTAGCCTTAGTGTTACTTTCTAATGAGAAAGATACTTATTTTATTCAGTAATGTTTTGAGTTCAAACTTAAGAATTTTTCAAAGCTTGGGCAAAGATTTCAAAACTAAGTATGAATATAAAACCAATTTTTTGCCTATTATTTATATCCCATAAAGGCATGGTTTTATTTTATTTTTCAATTGATCAAAGTGTTTTTGAGTAAACAGAAGTCTTTGACACACATTTGAGTACAAAGTTCACTATATAAAAATCTAGAGAAGATTTGAAATCAAACTTGTTTGAATTAGGGTTTGAAAATCATTCTAGAAAATCAAACAGAAAAAGAAAAGAAAAAGGAAAAAATAATAACTGGCGCCAGCCTTTTGGCCCAGCACTACTAACAGCCCACAAGCCCACCCGGGCCGTTTCCCCCTCTCCCCTCATTTCCTACCCCGAACACGCGTACCCACTCGCTGACGACTGGGCCCTCACTGCCATGTCACCCCTTCGTCCTCAATCAACGCCGACGACCACCGCCACCGCTGCTTCCCCAGTGATGCCGCGCTTAATTGCATTGATTCGGCGAGTGATTTCCGCCCCCGCTCTGGCTACATAAACCCCTCCCCCTCGCGACCATTTCCCCCAACAGAGCTAGCCAGAAGCGCCACCAGGCTGTCCGCAATTTTGCTCGCACCGCCGCATCGAAACTCCGCGGACGATTCCGGTAAGCTCCGTCCACCCCACTCGGTCTCGTTCATGCTAGCATGCTTCCTTCAACCACGCGACTCACGTCATGCATTTTCCTTGTCTGCTCGTGGCCTAGATCGACGGATTCTACAACCACCGCAGGTGCCCGACGCTTTCCTCAACTCCGGTGAGAAATCACGGTACGAATCGAGCGCCCCTTGATCTCTCCTTGAAACCGTCTTGCTCACTATGACTTTGCGCACCCCCTGATGCGTTTTATTCGTGCAAGGACGACGCAGAGCCTCCGCAACATTGATGTCTGCAACCACCCGACGCCGCACACGACTCCGACGAGCTCCAGCGACCACCTCTGCGCGCCCCGTCGCCAACGAAGCCTACCTCGAGCATCAGCAGCACACGGAGAGCACAGTAAGACCCTTCTCCCTCTCCTGCGCGACCTAGAATGTCGGCAACGACTCTGACAGAGCCGCCGCCGCCATTCGCCGCCGCTAGCGCCGCCCGTCTGTGGTCGATAGATCTGTGGCCGTAGGATCTAGATCCAACGTATAAGATTAGATCTGTGACGAAGAGGTAAGGAGCAGATCCGCCGCTGCTTTAGTTAGATCTAACGGTCATAAGCGCGATCCAGTGACGTTTATACCAACCAACCAGACGCTGCCGCGTGGCACGAGTTTCGTTTTAAAAATTTGAATTAGATCTAATAGATGTTTAAACTTGTTTAATTCATAACTTTTGATTCCACGTCCAAATTTGACAAATTTTATATCAATGGAATCAGGAGATAAAAACCTTTATGTTTATGCAATGTGTTTAAAGTTTAGCCTCTGTTAAAATGGTTGTTTTTGCAGAAACATTTGTAGGCATGAATTGAGTATAGTAATTATTTGGAAAATGTTTTGTTGTTCAAATAAAGTTTATTTAGCTTGTTTTGTACTTGTTTATGATTCAGTACAGTGCACTTGTCTTGTTTGGTGTAGAAAATCATCACATGGCATATTGCATGCATTCATGTATTTTTGCTTGTATTAATTGTGTATGTGATTTTTGTGCTATTATTTTATGTGTAGATTTTGGTGCAAATAGTGATTGTGATTGTGAGGATTGTAGCTACTCTCCAAACTACCAAGGCAAGTGGTGCTTCATGATATTATTCCTATGTTTTTCAACTATGCACTAGAAATACTTTGCTAGACTTGCATGAATATCTTGATCTATATGCTATGCTTGGGAAATCCTAGTAGTTGTATAATTGCTAGAAATTTCTAAGTTAAGATGCTTATCTATTCCATGCTTAGCCTAGCTAGTAGCAACCAAGGGTGGTTATATATTCATGCTATGATAAAATATTTCTAAGTCTTTGGACTTGTGTTTTGCTTAATAAAACAACTAAGTAAATGAAACACCTGGGTGGAATGGAAGGAATGGTTTATGTTGAGTGGTTACACAAGGCCCATTTCTATGGTTTACCTTGTGTATATCACTTGTGGAAAGCCACCCAGGAACAAAGGGATTTGAGATGCCATATGTTAAAAAGCTTCTAGTGCAGCCACTTGGCAATATGAGCTCTGCCTGGATCACATAGGTTGCAATAACTTAGCCATTTGGACAGTTGGTGGTAGTGGGATGATAGGTTGGAACACGTCCATTTGGTCTAAGGGAAGGCTTCTGAAAGGTCATGTCTTGGTGAAAATCAAGTCTTGTGGGGAAAGTGCACAACCTCTGCAGATGGAAGAATCTAAGTACTTAGCCATGTCCCTAGTATTGGACAACTTGAGCATCAAGACATGGAAGCTATCAAGAATCTTCTCATCCCAATTTCTAAGTAAAAACTTGTGGTTGAACAAGGGTGAAGGTTCCCCAATGTCTATTGGTGGTTCCTTGGGAAAGATTTTGACAAAGAAAAACTTAGTGTTTTCAACTAATAGGTAAAACCTATTTTGAGCAAAGCAAGCCTAAGCTACACTTAGCCAAAATGCATATAGTATTTAGTCTATCAATATTATACTAAGGTATCACTTTCCAATACTATTCCAATGTATTGACCCACTGTGGCTGTAACTTGTGATGTTGCAGATTATTCTGATGGTGATTAGGGGTTATGAGTCTACACTCAACATGCTTGCCTGTGGCACATGAAGATGAAGACTTATTTATCTTATTACATATTTAAACTCTTGTACTAGGCCTGTGGCCATGGAGTTGTAAAAGACTATGTTTGTCTCTGGAATGACTTGTAATAGTGACCTTTGTTTCTGTGTACTTCATCTTAAACTGTGGATGCTTAGCATTGATCCAGGGACTAGCATTGCAATCACAGGGATCTTTTCCTTTACAAAGTAGGGATCTTACAGATGGTATCAGAGCACTGTGTTGCCTGTAGGATTATGTCCCTAGGATTGGAAACCACTAAGGAATTTTTTTTAACAAACTTCCACACTTGTCTTTTCTTCTCGTAAACTTTTCTAATCTTCTTTCTCATCTCTATTTGTAGATGAACTCCATCAACAAAGCCGTGAAGAAGGGACCACTCATGACTATGACTTTGGAGTGTGAGACAGAATTCCCCAAGGCTCTCAAGGACCTCATGGTTGCCATGAGAATACATGGTGCAACTGTGTACAAAGGTTTTCCTGTGATGGATGAAGGAGTTGAGTACTGGTGGGTGCAACTTCACTTGTATAAAAACAAGGAAGACAACCACAAAGACTCAGGATTCTGCATGGTCACCAACTCAGTGATGCACACCACATTCTTTGATTCAGCAAGGGATGCAACTTGGAATGCCATCAAAGAACTTGGTGATAGAATCAAGTGCAGAATGCTTAACACCCAGAATGACCTTAGGGAAGAAAAGAAGCATACCCAAGAGTTAGAGGCTACCAACCAAAGTTTAAGGAAGGACATCATAGACTTAGCAATGGAGTCATGTGATCTAGATAAACATATTGCCTCTAGGGATGCCCTGTTAGCCAACTTGGCAAGTGAGATGGGATTGTAAACGTACTCCGTTAGTTGGACCACCACACTTATCATTTTATTTTCCAAATGTTGTTTAAAATAAGTTGAACCTTGGTTGTTTGTAATGGATCCATGTATGCCATGACTTGGTGTGTTTTGATTTCCAAAGATATGCATGTGATGCCTTGTCTTGTGAATTATCTTAAATTATGTTGATTCTAACTTTTTCTATCTTATTAAATAGATGTCTAATGTTACTATCAGCACGGCTGAAGAGTTCAAGGGAACTCGCTTTGGCACTCGTGTTATTGAGCTCACTAGTTTTCTCAATCTCCCACTTCCTACCATCATGATGCTTCCCCTCACCAAGTTTGAGAGGAAAGACCTTTGGGGTTTCAAGGTCAATCAGCCAGGACGCCAGACTAAGCCTACCACGAAGGCAATCATCTTCAAGCTCATGCATGATGACAAGGATAGAGGCCTAGAGGTAGTCATGCAAAATTTGCTTGGGCGTTTGCTAGGGAGACACTCTCGAGAGGTTAGAGGTACTCACCTCCACGCCTTCGGTAGACGTGATGAGGATGGTGAGGCCATTGACTTTGAGGATACTTCGAGAGAGACGGCGGAGCCGATTCGTCTATACCTCTAGGACATAGAGGTTCTTCTTAGGCACCTAGACACTGATAGGACCAACGTCATGCTTAGCAATGACGAACTCCAGGTGCAGCTTCGTGAGAAGGACAAGCTCTTCGCAGAGCAAGATGAGATAGTCAAGGATAGAAAGTTCAAGAGTCAAGAGAAGCGAGTTCAAGATAGGAACAAGAGGATTCTAGACATGACTGCAGAACTAGAGGCCAAGGACTTCGAGCTCGAGCATCAGCAAGGTGTGATTGAGAGGCTTCGTGCACAGAAGAGGGCTCTCAAAGCCAAAGTAGAGACCTTGACCACCAATGTCGATGAATACAAGACCGCTATGGAGAATGCATGTCTTACACTTGTTGATGAGGAGGTTGATGCAGAGGAGTAGTGATGACTACTCATATACCATTTATTTACCATGCTTTTGATTATTGAGTCGCAATGACCATCCAACATGTGGATGGCTTGCTATTGGTGTGTTTACTTTTCCAAAAACTTGTTGTTTGTGTTGTTGAAACTTTACTACTATGATGCATGATTGTGATTTGTTATGTGATGTATTGTGCATGTTAGCATCTATGGGTATCTCATTCTTATCCTTATTGAAAACCACAGATGCCTCCCGACGTGGCAATCCCAACCCTAATAACAACAACATCACCCCTGAGATGCAGCAAATGATGTCAGCTCAGACTCAGCTGATGCAAATGATGACTACTTTCATCCAGAATCAGAACAACAACAACAATAATAATAATAATAATAATAATAATAACAACAACAACAACAATCAGAACAACCCACCGGGTTTTGACATGCTTACCAGGTTCTTAAGGCTAAGGCCAGCAAAGTTCTCAGGAACTACTGATCCTATGGTGTCCAATGATTGGCTACGCTCTATGAACAAGGACTTGGTAACTGTTGGCTGTACTGATGAAGAGAAAGTCAGATTTTCAGCTCACTTGTTGGAAGGACCAGCAGCCACTTGGTGGGATAACTTCCAGATCACCACTCCCATTGAGGATGTAACATGGGCTATCTTTGAATATGGTTTCCGTACCTCTCACATCTCATCTGGAGTGACGAGTTTGAAGAACAAAAAGTTCCATAACTTGAAACAGCGCCACCGCAGCGTGGCTGAATATATTGAGGAGTTCAACAATCTGGCGCGATATGCACCGGATGAAGTTGACACTGATGCTAAGAGGAAGGAAAAGTTCCTTGAAGGGTTGAATGATGAATTGAACCTGCAGTTAGCTGTGGCCTATGTTCCCACATACCAGTCTCTTTGTGTCAAGGCTGCTATTTTGGAGAGCAAAATGAAACAAGTTGAAAGCAGGAAGAGGAAGCACTCTGACAAGCACAGCTCGGGATCGTCTCACAAGCGTTCTCATTATGATGATAGTGGGAGTTCTGGATCCCACAAGCATGGGAAGTTCAACAAGCATCACAACCACAACCGTCATCATGACAACAAGCACCACCGTAGTCATGACAATGACAAGTACAAAAATCACAAGAGTGGATATAAGAGCCACCACAATGGAAGTGGAAGTGGCAGTGGAAGCCAGCCTATCAAGAAGGATCTTAGTCAGGTTGAATGTTTCAAGTGCAAGAAGATGGGGCATTATGCAAATGAATGCCCAAAAAAGAAAGTTGAAGGACCCAACAAGATCAACCCCTTTCAAAAGGGACAAGTGAACCACAACAATGTGGAAGAAATCTATGAGGAACCTGATGTTGTTGTGGTAAGTTCAAACTCAATTCTGTTCCGGCATTTGTTCTCTTTGATACTGGTGCATCTCATTCATTCATATCAAGAGCATTTGTTGAAAGAAATGAACTACCGGTAGAAACTATTGGGTGTCCTATAAAAGTAAGTTCTCCTGGCGGAGAAATGATAGTGAATTCAGGTTGTCATGATCTAGTCATAGAGTTTGGGAAGTATAAGTTTCCCGTTAACCTGATAATCCTAAACTCCCAAGGATTGGATGTAATTTTGGGAATGGACTGGATGACTAAGCACAAGGGAGTGATAGATTGTGCCAACCATACTGTCTCACTCACAACTCCAGAAAACAAAAGGATCAGATTCAAGACCAACTTTGAAACAAAAAGGAGTAAGCTTAATTCTCTTAAGGGGGTTAGCATAGACAGTGTGCCAATTGTGAGTGAATATACGGATGTGTTTCCGGAAGAATTGCCGGGAATGCCACCAGATAGAGATGTGGAGTTTCTTATTGATTTGCTACCAGGATCTGGACCAATAGCAAAAAGACCGTACAAGATGTCTGTTGATGAGTTGAAAGAACTCAATAAGCAACTTGGAGAACAGTTGCAGAAAGGTTTTATCCAAACAAGTTCTTCATATTAGGGAGCACCAGTTTTGTTTGTGGAGAAGAAACATAGAAGTCAAAGGTTATGCATAGATTACCGTTCACTCAATGAGGTGACTATCAAGAACAAATACCCTTTGCCAAGAATCAATGACCTGTTTGATCAGTTAGAAGGAGCTTGTGTGTTCTCAAATATTGATCTCCGGTTAGGTTATTTCTAGCTCAAGATAAGGGAACAAGACATACCTAAGACAGCTTTCACCACAAGGTATGGATTGTATGAGTATACCGTGATGCCATTTGGTTTGACCAATGCACCAGCATACTTCATGAAATGATGAACAAGGTGTTCATGGAATTCCTTGATAAGTTTGTTGTTGTTTTCATCGATGACATTTTGATCTACTCCAAGAGAAAATATGAGCATGAAGGACATTTACGTTTGATACTTGAGAAGCTTAGAGAGCATAAGCTGTATGCCAAATTCAGCAAGTGTGAATTTTGGTTAAATGAAGTTGGTTTTCTTGGACACGTTGTGTCAGGAGATGGTGTAGCAGTTGATCCTGCTAAAGTTTCAGTTGTAACTGAATGGGAATCTCCCAAGTCAGTGAAAGAGGTTCGTAGTTTCCTTGGCTTGGCAGGATACTACAGAAGATTTATTGAGAATTTCTCCAAGGTAGCTAAGCCTATGACAGAATTGCTAAAGAAAGACAAGAAATTTTCTTGGTCTGAAGGTTGTGAACTCAACTTTCAAGGATTGAAGAAGAGACTAGTGACAACACCAGTCTTATGTCTGCCAGATTTGGAGAAAGATTTCCAAGTATATTGTGATGCATCTCATCATGGATTAGGTGCAGTACTTATGCAAGAAGGGAAAGTTGTGGCTTATGCCTCGAGACAACTCAAAACTCATGAAGTAAACTAGCCTACTCATGATTTAGAGTTAGCCTCTGTTGTCCATGCACTCAAAACATGGAGACATTATCTTTTGGGAAAGCGATGTGAAGTGTTCACAGATCACAAGAGTTTGAAGTATATCTTCACCCAGAAAGAAATTAACATGAGACAAAGAAGATGGCTAGAACTCATCAAGGACTATGACTTGAGTTTGCAATACCACCCCGGTAAGGCAAATGTTGTAGCGGATGCTCTAAGCCGGAAAGTTTTTGTGAATGGCCTTACTAAGGGAGAATTGCCAGATGATCTGTGTGCCCAATTTAGAGATCTCAGATTGGAGATTGTGCCTGAGGGACATCTCATGTCTTTGGATGTTCAACCCACTTTGTTGGACAAGATCAAAGAAGCCCAAAAGACAGATATGGAAATTGAAGAGATTAAGGAAAAGATTGGCAACGGAAGAGCCAAAGGATTCCATGAAGATGAATAGGGTACTTTATGGTATGGAAAACGTATCTGTGTTCCACAAGATCCGGAGCTTCGGAAACTGATTTTACAAGAAGCCCACAACTCACCATATTCCATTCATCCGGGTAACACCAAAATGTACATGGATATGAAAGAAAGATTTTGGTGGAATAATCTCAAGAAGGACATCGCCGAACATATTGCTTTGTGTGATGTATGTAGTAGAGTGAAAGCGGAACATCAGAAAACAGCAGGATTGTTACAACCACTACCTATTCCTGATTGGAAGTGGGACAATATTGGTATGGATTTCATCACCGGATTGCCAAGGACCAGGTCAGGATATGATTCTATTTGGGTAGTAGTGGATCGCCTAACTAAAGTGGCTCATTTCATACCCGTGAAGATAACCTACACAAGTGCTAAGTTAGCCAAAATCTATATGAGCGGAATTGTATGTCTACATGGAGTACCCAAGAGTATTGTGTCTGATAGGGGAACTCAATTCACTTCTCATTTTTGGAGACAGCTACATGAGTCATTGGGAACGAGGTTGGAATTCAGCACTGCATTTCATCCTCAGACTGATGACAGACAAAAAGGACCAATCAGATTCTTGAAGGTATGTTGAGGGCATGTGCTCTAGACTATGGAGCCAGTTGGGATGAAAGTCTACCTTACACAGAATTCTCTTACAATAACAGCTATCAAGCCAGTATTGAGATGGCACCATTTGAATTTCTCTATGGGAGAAAGTGTACCACCCCATTGCTATGGAATGGTGTGGGAGAAAGAAGTTTGTTCGGACCAGAACTAATCAAAGAGGATGAAGAGAAAGTCAAGCTAGTTAAGGACAGACTAAAGATAGCACAATCCCGACAAAAGAGCTACGCAGATCCTAAGCATAGAGAAGTCACCTATGAAGTAGGTGATAGAGCTTATCTTAGAGTGTCACCACTTCGTGGAGTGAAGAGGTTTGGTGTCAAAGGTAAATTGGCCCCAAGATATGTTGGACCATTCAAGATTCTGAGTCGTAAAGGAGAAGTAGCTTATGAGATTGAATTGCCAGAGTCTTTGTCAGCTGTTCATAATGTGTTTCATGTGAGTCAGCTTAAGAAATGCCATCCAGAAATGGAAGAGACTTCTTTGAAGGATATTATACCTTTGGAAGAGGTCCAATTGGAAAGTGATCTCACTTATGAGGAGAAACCTATCAAGAGCCTCCGCAACATTGACGTATGCAACCACCCGACGCCGCGCACGACTCCGACGAGCTCCAGCGACCACCTCTGCGCGCCCCTTCGCCAACGAAGCCTACCTCGAGCATCAACAGCACACGGCGAGCACAGTAAGCCCCCTCTCCCTCTCCCGCACGACCTAGAACATCGACAACGACTCTGACAGAGCCGCCGCCGCCAGCCGCCGCCGCTAGCGCCGCCTGTCTGTGGTCGATAGATCTGTGTCCGTAGGATCTAGATCCAACATATAAGATTAGATCTGTGACGAAGAGGTAAGGAGCAGATCTGGCAGCGTGTTTTAGTTAGATCTAACGGTTCGCAAGCGCGATCCAGCGCGAAGCGGTACCAACCAACCAGACGCTGCCGCGTGGCACGAGTTTCGTTTTAAAAATTTGAATTAGATCTAATAGATGTTTAAACTTGTTTAATTCATAACTTTTGATTCCCACATCCAAATTTGACAAATTTTATATCAATGGAATCAGGAGAGAAAAACCTTTCTGTTTATGCAATGTGTTTAAAGTTTAGCCTCTGTTAAAATGGTTGTTTTTGCAGAAACATTTGTAGGCATGAATTGAGTATAGTAATTATTTGGAAAATGTTTTGTTGTTCAAATAAAGTTTATTTAGCTTGTTTTGTACTTTTTTATGATTCAGTATAGTGCACTTGTCTTGTTTGGTGTAGAAAATCATCACATGGCATATTGCATGCATTCATGTATTTTTGCTTGTATTAATTGTGTATGTGATTTTGGTGCTATTATTTTATGTGTAGATTTTGGTGCAAATAGTGATTGTGATTGTGAGGATTGTAGATACTCTCCAAACTACCAAGGCAAGTGGTGCTTCATGATATTATTCCTATGTTTTTCAACTATGCACTAGAAATACTTTGCTAGACTTGCATGAATATCTTGATCTATATGCTATGCTTGGGAAATCCTAGTAGTTGTAGAATTGCTAGAAATTTCTGAGTTAAGATGCTTATCTATGCCATGCTTAGCCTAGCTAGTAGCAACCAAGGGTGGTTATATATTCATGCTATGATAAAATATTTCTAAGTCTTTGGACTTGTGTTTTGCTTAATAAAACAACTAAGTAAATGAAACACCTGGGTGGAATGGAAGGATTGGTTTATGTTGAGTGGTTACACAAGGCCCATTTCTATGGTTTAACTTGTGTATCCCACTTGTGGAAAGCCACCCAGGAACAAAGGGATTTGAGATGCCATATGTTAAGAAGCTTCTAGTGCAGCCACTTGGCAATATGGGCCCTGCCTGGATCACATAGGTTGCAATAACTTAGCCATTTGGACAGTTGGTGGTAGTGGGATGATAGGTTGGAACGCGTCCATTTGGTCTAAGGGAAGGCTTCTGAAAGATCCTGTCTTGGTGAAAATCAAGTCTTGTGGGGAAAGTGCACAACCTCTGCAGATGGAAGAATCTAAGTACTTAGCCATGTCCCTGATATTGGACAACTTGAGCATCAAGACATGGAAGCTATCAAGAATCTTCTCATCCCAATTTCTAAGTAAAAACTTGTGGTTGAACAAGGGTGAAGGTTCCCCAATGTCTATTGGTGGTTCCTTGGGAAAGATTTTGACAAATAAAAACTTAGTTTTTTCAACTAATAGGTAAAACCTATTTTGAGCAAAGAAAGCGTAATCTACACTTAGCCAAAATGCATATAGTATTTAGTCTATCAATATTCTACTAAGGTATCACTTGCCAATACTATTCCAATGTATTGACCCACTGTGACTGTAACTTGTGATGTTGCAGGTTATTCTGATGGTGATTAGGGTTTATGAGTCGACACTCAACATGCTTGCCTGTGGCACATGAAGATGAAGACTTATTTATCTTATTACATATTTAAACTCTTGTACTAGGCCTGTGGCCATGGAGTTGTAAAAGACTATGTTTTTCTCTGGAATGACTTTTAATAACGACCTTTGTTTCTGTGTACTTCATCTTAAACTGTGGATGCTAGCATTGATCCAGGGACTAGAATTGCAATCATAGGGATCTTTTCCTTTACAAAGGAGGGATCTTACAACAATTCAATCAGGCGGGATTCAGGTACCTGAGGTACGAGAGCAAATCCTTCTCCCTCTTGGCGTCTTGTGCAATTTTTTTCTAGTCCTAATGCTCTGATTGCTTTTCCCCTAATAATTTGATCCTAGGTCAAGGAACGGTATTACGGAAAATCAAAACGATCATTAGATTCAGGTAATGATGAAGGTAGTTCACGGCCATCCGTTAAATGCAAGCAATCAGATGTTGTGAATGCTAGTTTTCCAAAGCCTTCTGATCAGAGAGAGATTGATTTAGATGAACTGCCTTTTGATCCGGCTGATCGGAAGAGAATTTCCCTATACACCCATGATCCTAAGAAACAAGATGAGATTAGGAGAAGATACTTAACTAGGGGACCATATAGGCCACCAACGGATTTTAATTATCCACATAGGCTCATTGGTGATGACCAACGGAGATTTAATCCAGCATGGTTAAAGAAATATGGTGGTTTGCTCGAGTACACTGACAAGGTGGATAAGGCATTTTGTTTGTGTTTCTACCTTTTCAGAGATTGCAATGAGGGACAAGCTGAAAATGATGCATTTGCAATTGAAGACTAGGATGGATGGAACAAGAAATCTAGACTGGATACTCATGTGGGTAAGGGTAAGGTTAATAGCTTCCATATTGTTGTAGTAAAAAGATGTGATGCATTGATGAATCAGGATCAATCAATTCAGATTGCTCTCAATAAGCAAACTGATCTTACTAAAAAGAAAAATCGTATTCGGCTTAATGCTTCAATTGATTCAGTTAGATACTTGTTGAGTCAAGGCTTAGATTTTCGGGGCCATGATGAATAAAAAGAGTCAAAAAATAAGGGGAATTATCGAGAGTTGGTGAAAACTTTGGCAAATCAGAATGATGACATACGGAAGGTAGTTCTTGAGAATGCCCCAGAAAATCTTCAGTGGATATGTGGAGATATTCAGAAGGAACTTATTAGTTATTTTGCAAAGGTAAAATCAACATAAAATTATGTTGTACACTAGTTATGTTCTCTTGCAAGTTATAAGTGATCTCTAATGTGTTTGTTAATATTTGTGCAGATAACACTAAATTCTATCACCGAAGAAATTGGAGGTGATGTGTTTAGTCTGTTGACTGATGAGGCGGCTGATGTTTCCGACAAAGAGCAAATGGCGGTTGTCTTGAGATATCTTAGCAAGCATGGATGCATTGTTGAACGGTTAGTTGGAGTTGTACATGTGAAGGAAACATCAGCAGTATGTATCAAGGCCGCTCTTCAAAAATTATTCACTAATATTGGATTAAGTATAAAACAAGTAAGAGGCCAATGCTATGATGGGGCAAGCAACATGCGTGGTGATTTCAATGGTTTGAAATCCAAGATTCTACAGGAGAATAGTTCAGCATATTATGTACACTGTTTTGCTCACCAACTTCAGTTGGTTATTGTGGCAGTAGCGAAGAAGAATGATGATATTGAAGATTTTTTCTACATGATCTCTATTTTATTTAATGTGGTTGGAGCTTCTTGCAAAAGAAAAGACATGATTAGAGAGAAACATCGGGAGGAGCTAATAAAAGCCATAGGCAGTGGACGGATTAGCACCGGTACAGGACAAAATCAAGATCAAACTCTCCAAAGAGCAGGAGACACGCGGTGGGGTTCACACTACAGAACCCTTTCAGGTCTTGTGAAATTATTCACAGCTATTATTTCTGTTCTCAAATATGTTGCAAAATAAGGAAAGGGTGAAAAGAAAAGGCAGGCACGTGGTCTTGTAGCATATTTCGAGACTTTTGAGTTTGCGTTTTATTTGCATATGATGCTGCATATATTAGGAAGTGCAAATATTTTGTCACAATCTTTACAGAAGAAGGATCAAGACATCCTAAATGACATATCATGTGTGAAGTCAACAAGGAATGAGCTCCAAAAACTAAGGGAGAATGGATGGGATTCACTTCTAGAGAAGGCATATTTATTCTGTGAAGAACACCATATTGAGAGAGCAAACATGCAGGAGTACTATGTTGATCAGCATGCGCCATGGGAAAAAACCAATAAGACAAACCTCCAACATTTCCAAATAGAGTGTCTTAATTCTGTTATTGACTGGCAGCTTCAAGAATTTGATGACCGTTTTAATGAGATAAATTCTTCATTGCTTGGCCACATGGCTTCTTTTAGTCCAAAAGACTCTTTTGTTGATTTCAACTCAGAGAGCTTGGTGGAGCTAGCTAAATTCTATCCAGATGATTTTAATTCAGAAAAATTGGATGATCTTGGTCATGAACTTATCACTTACATTGATAATGTGCGAGCGGCTGAAAGGTTTTCCAATTTGGATGGGATTTCCGATCTTGCCAAATTAATGGTGCATACAAATAAGCATAGTACTTTTCCATTGGTCTATCAACTTCTAAAGTTAGTACTGATATTGCCGATTGCCACTGCATCAGTGGAGAGATGTTTTTCAGCTATGAATGTTGTGAAGAAAAAGTTGCGCAATAAAATGGGTGATCATTTTATGAGTGATTGTCTCATTTGCTATGTGGAGAAAGACATGTTTTCTACCATTAGTAATGATCAGGTGTTTAACCTTTTTAAGAGGATGAAAGATAGACAAGGGAAATTTTGGAAGGTGAGTGACTTTCATGTTTCAGTTAATTGTACATGTTTAAAACTCATGACATAATTGGTCATTTTTGTTTATTTTTCACAAGAAGACACGAGCTGCCCTTAATAATGTTATAAAGTCTTTTACTAATTTATATGCAATATATAAACAAGTGGTTTAGTATTTAATTTTCTGGTAAGTTGTGAACCTTTAGTTTTAATATATCAACTATACATGTTATGATATCTCTATTGCTTATGTTGTATTGAGTGTTGTGGTCCTGTTTTGAGATTGTCTAAGATCCTAAAAATAGTATTGTTAGTTCATTCCCAAATCTTGGGTGAACCCATTGGCAAAATTTCCTATCTCCGCCCCTGCACAATACTATGCTTTTGCATGCTAAAACAACGCATAATTTCTTCAAGGCATACTAAGCAATCCCAATTATTTGGAACAAGAGATGCTACTGCAATAATCACTAAGCATAAGGTCAAAACAACACCTAGCATGTCATGCTAAAGTCTAAGTCATAGTCAATGCAAGCTCCTCTTGCACTTTCAAGCAGGAACTTCCTACTCCTTTCCAACACCAAGCAACTTATTTGAAACAACTCACAAAGATAATAATCAATAAAGATCAGTGAGCTTGTCTCACAAATCCACAAAAAAGAACTAAAAAGTTCTAAGCTGAAAGCACAAGAAAACTAAGGCTGAAAGCAGTGCTAGCAAAAGTGAACACTCACAAAACAATAAGAGTGAAAACTAGAGTGTTCCAGGCAATGGAAACAGAGTGTGTCTCTCTCCAAAAGAAGTGTGGTGTAACCAACCAACTTACTCAAGCAAACTAAGCAAACGAAAACCAAAAACTAAAACTAAGACGCTCGAAGAACAACACAACAATGCATGAAACAATAAAAACGAAGTGTCTAGAAAGACCTGAGATTTTTATTGATGAAGAAGGGGATGCCTTGGGCATCCCCAAGCTTTGACGCTTTTACCTCTTGGATATTTCATGGGATGACACCGGGGTGGCATCCCCAAGCTTAAGCTTTTGTCCATTCTTCATCTCATTACATTATTCTCTCTCTACACCTAAATTTTTTTCCTTCATACAAAACTTCACATAATCTTCATTAGCAACATTAGTGTATTCAAAAGATATTTGACCTTAGGCAAAGCTTTAGAACAGCAAGACATTTCACTAAAAACACAAGATATTGTAGCAAATCCTTAAAAAAGCTCAATTCCCCAAAAAGAACCTAAAAAGTAATCAATAAGAAGCAAATGCAAATAATGGCAGAAATCTGTCAAAACAGACCAACAGGTAGAAACTGATTTTTTTGAAGACCTTCTGTTGCTCAAATCAAAAAGTGTTGAACTAAAGAAATTTATATAACATACTGGGGGATTTATTCATAAATTTTCAGCTCAATAAGAGTTACAGAGACTCCTCACGAATTTTTATGGTGGATGACAGAAATCTGTTTCGAGACAGCAACTTCTCAAATCTTACTTCCCTGTCATTAGAGGTCATTCTTGGCACAAAAATCAAAAAAAAAGGATAAGGAGATGTCATTACTGAAGTAATAACTTCCAAGACTCAATAAAACTCTTGGGTTATCTCCCAACAAGTACTTCTCTTTAACGCTTTTAAGTTAGGCTTGATAGTTTGAGAAGATGCTCACATAAGAAATATGAATTGAAGTAAAAGAGAGCATCAAGAATCAAATTCAAAACACATTTAAGTCTAACCCACTTCCTATGCATAGGAATCTTGTAATAAAATAAATCAAAGAAGCACAAAGAAACAAGCATAGAAAAGCAAAACAAGTGCAACTTCAAAAATTTCAACATAAAGAGGGGAAACTTAATATTATTGAGATGCATAAAACAATGTTTCCCTCTCTCATAATAACTTTCAGTAGCATCATGAATAAAATTAACAATATAACTATTGACATGGGTATACCCCACGGGTACATGATCTCAGCATACCTGGTCCAGCCCAAGGAAGGCCCACGAAAAATATACGCCGGCCCATGAAGACTTTCGGGTGGCCAAGGCCCATGAAGCCTTCGGATCCTTGGAGAGCAAGACTAGAGTAGATAGGAAATTCAAAGGGGTAAAACCCTAGAACTTGTAACCGACTAGGTCTATGCCCGGGACCTGCCTAAGTCTATATAAAGGCCAGGAGGGAACGACCTAGATCCTCTCCTCATACTTTCGCATACACACCTCCACGCCAGATTGCATCTGTGCACTCAGAACCTTCTTTCCGCCGTAATCAAGAGCAGACAAGCAGGAGTAGGGTTTTCCCTCCGGGGGCCTGAACCTGGGTAAACCTTGTGTCGTCGTGTTGCTTGTTTGCTAACCGTTCCACGATCTCCAGCATCCCCATCTTCTCCAAAACCCAAGTCCATAACAATGGGCATTGATGAGATCAAACCTCGTCAATTGGCGCCGTCTGTGGGAACTGGGGGCGCTGATTGTGCGATCGTGATGGTCCCAACCCGATCGATCTACAACTCTGTGGCGACGGAGAGTCACCTCCTCTTCGGCGCTTTTGACTTCACCTTCCACTCACCGGCCACCATGAAGGACTTCGAGCTCGTAGGCGACGGACTCGAGATCCTGTTCGGGACCTTCTGCTTCCAGGTGGGGCAAACTGGCACTCTCCGCCTCCCTAAGAGGGTGCCCCTACCATCAAACAGGCCCGCTTCTGGACCCCACACCCTGTGCTACGCACAACATCATCAACAGATGATTCCTATGATGACAGCAACTCGATCACGGCGATCCGCCATCGGATGAAGGGACCTATGGTTCCGGATCTGAAAGCTGCGGTAGCAGCGGACCAATCTACGAGTGCTACCAATGCGCTGTAGTCATACAGGGTGACGTGGATCAGCAAACACCCAACCGCCGCCCAACCCGACACCTAACCCGCCAGATCAAAACGGCGGGAACAGAAGAAGCCAGTCCCCCCACCCGAAGGGGACAACAACAGCCATGTCATCCTCCTTAGCAAAGAAGGATGGGCCCAGGCACGCAACACCGTGGCGGTCAACATAGTCCTGCCTGTAGACTCCTCCCGGGATCTGCTGATGGCCTACCATCTCGTCCTGATCGAGGAGCTCAAGAAGCAGGTCAAGATGCAGGAGGTGCTTGACAAACGCAAGCAAGGAGCCTTAGAGTCCAGCGTGCGATGAGCCGCGCTCTCCGCCATGGGCATCGGCTCCAGCTCAAACGGCAACCAAGGCAATAAGCACCGCTCTCGGATGGAGAACATGGATCCCAAGGAGAGTCGTGAGGTGACTCGAACCCTCCACACATCCTTCATGGAGATGGACGCCGATGACAACGTCATCCCGAAAACGCCGCAGGCTGCGATCATGGCAGCCACTGGGGCCCACCCACCTCCGGAGGGGGACCCGAAAAGAGCCATGCATAAGTCCGCACTCACCGGACTCAGACTCGTCGGAGCCGCGCTCCACCAGGAAGCTCTGTAACACCCTCAGAATCGGCCCTATGCAAGTTTTAGCGAAACCCGCCAAACCCGCATAGAAACAATTCGAAGGTGCCCACCAGGAACTTGCGTGCGGGTGGAAAACGAAATAATAACATTACACAACAGTCCTCGATGGGACCCACAGAACAGATATATATACAGCAGCGACTCACTGAGTCAAGAATACAGATATAATATACAAAGATCCAAACCACCTTGAAAACGATAGAGCGTCCAGCTACGGACAAGATGCAAATGGGGCTAAGAGCCCTGAAGAATAACCAATGGCGTCCATAACCCCGCCAGCCAGCCGGAAGGGTAACCTGCTAACGACGCCGATCTCAAACCTGCTTAAACAAAAGGGTGCCGAAAGGGCAAAGGAAAAGAAGGAGCGTCGATCGAGGCCGAGACACGGCGAGGCTAGAATGGCGTCCTCGCCTACATAGGTATGGTGGATCGCGGCAGCGCAAGATGCACTAAACAACCTATAGAGACTCGATACAACCGGGCGGCTATCGAGAGGGTGAGAAAGACCTATTCGGATCCAACGATACTATCATCAAACAAACCCATCTGGCGCTTTCCCTCGAGACCAAACGAGGAAGTCAACCGAGGAACTCACACAGTTGGCAGTTTACTTATTCGATTATCGTTGCGGCAATTTACTAGTCGTTTAGATAGTCGCCCCGATAAAGTAAGCGATGGGCACTTTAGTTAATCATTCCGTCATAGTGGCATCACTTACTAGTCGATTCAATTAGCATGAGATAACCCAAAACCCAGGTTGTTGGTACTTTTACTTAGCCCTTCCGTTGTAGTGAAGTCGATTACTAGTCATATCGGATACAAGTCAATTTATAACAGTAAACTTTAGTTATAGTTGTCTATGATCAAGCATGGCTCCAAGTCGTCCATAACCGCGACACGGCTTCCGAAAATATTTAACCCGCAGGTGCACCAAAGTATCCACAGCACTTCGACCCTTTTGCCGGATCGTTAACATACACCCATCGGTATGTCGGCGGGGCCTAAGTCACGACGCTCCTGACCCAAAGTAAGCACGGGCCACCCCACCAAGTCGACACCGCAACGAAGTCGGCCGGTCTCAGACGGACTTGGGTTTGCGCTGGCTGTAACGACAGAAGTCCCCAATCGGGGACTGTCGATACAAACACTCCGCTTCCTAAAGACAAAGGTGCTCCTCACACAATCGTAAATAAAGCAGTAAAGCATGGCATAGGTACAGGATAGTAAATAAATCCTCAAACTAGTTGTGGCCCCCAGTACAATACTTTGAAAACAGGTACTAATCAATGGGGGGCCCATATCTCCCCACCTGTGGTTAGCGCGCTCGATCTCTAACAGTGTCAAGAACTCGGGTCCTACGGGACACAAGTGGGCGGTCGGAAAACAAATCTTACCTATCACCCACCGATGCCTCTGCGTAATTCAATTTTAGTTGTTAAACAGTAATTAAAGTGAACGATAAGTAAAGCCATGATCATCTCCAACGTCAACATGCGGCAATCCTCCAACAATTGTGGTACTTGACGACAAACAAAACACTTGAGCAAGCGACTACGACACGCGGGTCCAACTATCTACCAAACACAGGTAATAGGATGTGTCCAAGGCTATATATGGCTGCAAGGGATATCACGGGTACGAAACTAGAGCATCGCAACACAGATAGCAAAGATCAACAGGAGGGAATAAATACTAGAAAAGTAAGATAGGTAGAAAGGGGGGAGATGCTCGCCTGAAAACATTGCCGAAGGTTCATCCGAAGATCGGGGCGAGGCTCACATCAACTCAACGGCCTTATCAGCGAAGAACCAAAACACTAGAAGAAACACAGGATGCACTATTTAATACAACGGCAGAAGATCGGCATGATGCATGCATGATGAATGACATAGCAGGGGTGCGATGTGATTAGGTCATATTAAGCGGAACCGGGGTACCGACATTTAATTAGATGGTTCAAGTTGTTTAAAACCCCCGCAATTTAAATGTTGTTTAACATGGCAGAAGATAGTACCGGGTTCGCTACACCAATTTAAATGAGGCCAATATAAGGCTAGATTTGCCCGCATATGGGCCCCATATTTAATTATTAGGTGAATCGGCATAAGGCCCCGAACCACATGACAATATGCATGCATGAACAATTAAAATGCGACAAGTTGGATTATATTATAAAATAGGGTTTCGGGAAGGGGTTCACACATTAGGGTTCGGCAGATCTCGGGGTTCCGGGGTTCGGGGTCGGTCTCTGGGTTCGGATCTGGGGTTCGGGGTTCGACGGGATCAGTCTCGACGGGAACATTCTCGGATATCAGAGGTAGGTCTTGTCGCGTCCGGGAAGCAGAACTTGGGTCGGTGTCGGGGCGCGTCGGATTCTTCCGGGCCGATGCCGTTCTTGTCGTCGTGCCGATCTTGTCGGGTCCCACGGGGTCGATCTTGCCGTTGCGAGGATCTTGTCGGGCTCGCGCCATCGAGGTGGTGTTAGCGTTCGGGAGCGTTCTCGTGGCAATCTTGGCGTCCTGGGGGCGATCCTGTCGCATCCGCGGTCGACGGGTCGTGTCGACGGCCATGGCGTTCGGGTGAAGCACTTGTCGCATCCATGTGGAATCCTTGACGATCTATGGCGATGATCTCAGGTTCGGGTCTCCGGGGTTCAGGGGTCTCGGCGTCCGTGACGAAGATCATGGCGTCCGAGAGGGAGAACATGGCATGTCGAGCTCGGTCTTCGGGGTTCTGCGGAAGAGCTTGGCGTTTTGCGGTCTGCGGTCCCGTGAAGGAGAGCTTGGGGACCGAGGGTTCGGGTTCCGTCTCGGTGGTGTCTATCTTCGGGGTTTCGTGAGGGAGGCCTTGTAGATGGTTCTTCAAGAGCTTGGCGGTGGTCCTTGGCGGCTAACGAGGAGCCCACGGGCGGTGGTGGTCGAGCACCCGACGGGAGGGGCGACGACGAGCTCGCCGGGCGGGCGCCGCTGCAAGGACGGCCGAGGGAGGCGACGACGGCGCTGCGTCCCACGGCGGAGGGACGGGCTGCAGACATGGGCGCGACCGGGCGGCGGCCTGCGATGGAGGGAGCTGGCGAGGCGGCCGACGACACAGTGGAAGCGGAGAAGGCGCGCATGTAGGCGCTGCAGGAGGCGGAGAGCTCGAGCGGCGCAGGGGGCCCGGCGCTGAAGGTGAAGGCGGGTGGCGGGACGGAGGCAGGTCCGCGGCAGCCGCAGCGGGCGGAGCGAGCGGAGGCGGCGGGAGGTGAGCCGGGCGGCCAAGACGGGCCGGGCAGGCGCGGAGCGGCTGCAGGCGGGCGCGAGGAGATGCTCATGAGACGGGAAGGGAGCTTCGCCATGAAGCGGGCGAGGCGCCGGCAGGAGGGGCGAGCCGGAGGAGGTGGCGGGTCAAGGCGCGCGGCCGCGCGGAGCGCTGAAGACGGAGGCGGCGGCCAAGGGACCTGGGGAGAGAGGCGGAGGTGGCGCCGGAGGAGGAGCCTGTGGGGGGTCAGGCGGGGCGGAGGTGACGGGCGCAGAGAGGGGCGAGGGAGGTGAGCGCAAGGGAAGAGAGAGAGGGCTGCGGGGAAGAAGAACAGGAGGAGAGGAGGTGGGCGAAGGGCGCGGGTGGGGCCGGAGAGGGCACGCGGACGCAGGGGACGCGGGCTGTGGGGTAGAAGGGACTGGGTGAGAAAGGAAAAGGAGGGGGGGCTGGACGCGGTGGGGCCTGGGTGGGCCACGCGGCCAGGTAGAAAGAGGCTGGCCGGGGGGGACCCGCAGGGAGAGAGGAGGGATGAGAGAGATGGGTCGGTTTGGGGAGGGAGTGGGGACTGGGGGTGGGGTCCATGTGTCGGTGGGGAAAGAGGGAGAGAGGGTAGGACGGCCTAGGGTGAGAGTAGGAGAGAGGGTGGGATGGTGGATTGATGAGGTGGCAGGTGGGTAGGTTTTGGGTGAGAGGGTGAGGTGGCACGATTTGGTTGGTGGGTAGATTAGGATTGGGTGGGGGTAGGTTTTAGAGGGAGCTGTTTTAGTTTTTGTGTTTGTTTGGTTTTGTATAATTTAAAACAAAGTCACTTTGCAAAATAGTTTTTAGACAAATAAACTCTCCGATGCGATCGGGGTTTTGTGTTTAAAAAAATAAGAGGGGTATTTGTATAAATCAAAACTAGGCTTTTCAAATAATGCAGACAAACAATGCATGATGATGACGATGCAATGCACAAAAACAACGCGATTTTCTAGTAGTGGTTTTGCGGGATGCCACAAGCTCCCACGGAGCCGGAGAAGAAAGCTCCGATCAGGTTCGACCGCAACCCCACCCCTTCATCCGAAGAAGAGGAACATAACCTTCCTCGAAGGAAGAAGAGTTCGCGCCATCACAACCGCGACTACGACGCCAGAGACGCGCTCACACAACGCAAAATCAACAAAGCGCGAGCCAAGCGCGCATGCTCGTCTGAATCCGAGATGGACCAAGACGAAGGAGAACTCTGCGGGGCCTGATGCTTCAGCAGATTTGTTCGACGAACAAAGATGCCGCAAAATTTCAAACTTCCTTCGGATACTCCGAAGTTCGACGGAACACAAGACCCAAAGGCATGGCTCACCGACCACTTGTCATCCGTCAAATTGCACGGTGGAAACAAGGAGACCGCCATGCAATGCCTTCAGCTGCAACTGACAGGCACAGCACGGATCTGGCTTAGCAGCCTATCTTCAGGGTCCATCCGAAGCTATGAGGAGCTAGCTTACAGCTTCATCCGAAACTTCAAGGGCACCAGCAAGAGGCCCGCCTCAATCGAAGAGTTGCGGGCCTGCACTCAAGGAACGGGCGAATCCATTTGCTCGTACATACTACGCTGGTCCAACACCAAGAACTCCGCAACGCACATCTCTGAAGAGATAGCCATCGACGCCTTCAGGGACGGCGTCAAGCGCCAAGACTTCAAGGAGGAACTCGGGCGCGTCAATCCCATAACACTCGACCACCTCATGGACATCGCCAACAGGTGGGCTGACGGCGAAGATTCCATCCACCGAGCACAATCGGAAGAAGAGGATGACTACGGCCGACAACGAGAGCGCCATAGCAAGAGAAGATCGCGTGTCTACGAAAATCGCGATGGACCCGACATGGTCGCGGCCGGCTACGCCGATTGCCGCAGCGACGCCAACCGCAACAGCGGAGGATACCGCGGAGGAAACTTCCGCGATGGAGGACGCCCAGCACAGTCGTGGTAGCGCCGTGACTGCGATAACGGACCCTCAGCATACGAAAAACTTTCGGGTCCATGCACCATCCACTTCTACATCGACAAGCAGGATGGCAAGAAGAAGGCAAGCCACATGCTCAAGGACTGCCGCGAGTTCCAGAAACTCAGCGAAAGCATGGTCCAGATGAGGCAGCAAGCTCCACTTCCTGGATTCGGGAACGCACCCGCGCCAGGTGAGATAGCGCATGGAGCTCCTCCACCGCCACCTGTAGGAGGCCCGAACCAACCAGTCGCACCAGCACAGAACAACGCTGGGAACGGGTATCCCCCGCCGAAAGGAGCACTGATGATCCAGAAGGGGCGCCCCACGAATAGGGTGCAGAAGAAAATCACCCGACAGATCAACCTGGCCGTGGCAACTCCACCCGCCATCCCTGAGTACCTCAGCGGATCGGAGTCCTGCATCACGTTCAGTCATTCGGATCACCCTTGCCAGATCCCTCGCCCAGGTCATGCTGCCCTGGTGCTGGAGGCGCAGATCAGAGGTTTCGAGATGAGTCGCGTCTTCATGGACGGCGGCAGCGGCATCAACCTGATGTTCGCAAGTACTCTAGCAGCAATGCGGATCCCACAGTGCAGCCTGGAACAATCAGACACAACGTTCCACGACAATGTCCCAGGAAAGGGCATATTCCCCCTGGGCAAAATATGGCTCGACGTCATCTTCGGCAAGCCGGACAATTTCCGACTCGAACGGCTCGAATTCGAAGTGGTGGACTGGCCATCACAATACCACGCCATCCTCGGGCGTGTAGCATTCGCAAGGATCTTGGCTGTCCCACACTACGCATACCTGCTACTCAAGATGCCAGGACCGAAGGGCTTCATCACAATCCACGGGAGCTTCACCCGATCGGACTAATGCGATAGGGATTTCAACAGAATCTCCCAATCATTCGGCATGCAGGAGGAGCTCGTAAGGCTCCGCGAGGTGACGGACAATGGGCACCCCCGCATACGACAAAACGCACCTGACATGTCCTTCGACTCCACCGTCAACACAAAGAAGGTGCAGGTCCATCCGACGGATGCCTCCAAGACGGCGCTGATCGCCAACGACCTCAGCCCCACATAGGAAAGAGCGCTCGTTGAATTCCTCCGGGAGCGCTGGGAAATCTTCGCCTGGTGTCCTGCGGACATGCCAGGAGTTCCCAGGGAATTCGCCGAGCATGCACTCAACGTCTTTCTAGACACCAAGCCCGTCAAGCAGTCAATCCGGAGACTGTCCGAGCCTCGGGCCAAAGCCATCGGGAAGGAAATAAACAGGCTACTCGCCGCAGACTTCATCAGGGAGATCAAAGAAAGCGAGTGGTTCGCAAATACAGTGATGGTTCCCAAGAAAGACACAGATATCCTGCGGATGTGCGTGGACTTCACATCACTGAACAAGCAGTGCCCAAAGGACCACTTCCCTCTTCCTCGGATCGACCAGATCATCGATTCGACCGCAGGATGTGAGAAAATCTCCTTCCTCGACGCCTACTCAGGCTACAACCAGATTCGACTCAAGGTTGAAGATCAAGAGAAAACGGCGTTTATTACACCGTTCGGAGTGTTCTGCTACAACACAATGCCCTTCGGGCTAAAGAACGCAGGTGCCACGTACCAGCGATGCATGCAGGCATGCCTCAAGGACCAGATCGGTCGCAACGTCCAAGTCTATGTCGACGACATAGTCATCAAAACCAGGGAGGCAAGAACGCTCATCGACGATCTCCGCGAGACGTTCGATAACCTTGATCGCTACAGGATCAAGCTCAACCCCGAAAAGTGCGCCTTCGGCGTCCCATCGGGCCAGCTACTTGGGTACTTCATCTCTCAGCGAGGGATCGAGGCGAACCCGAAGAAAATCAGGGCCATCATGGCAATGGAGAAGCCGAAAAACCTCAAGGGTGTCCAGCAGCTCGCAGGACGAATAGCAGCGTTGAGCAGATTCATCAGCCGCATGGGCGAGAAGGCCCTGCCATTCTACCAACTGCTACGCAAGGCAGATAAATTTGAGTGGACGCTCGAAGCCGATGATGCGTCTGAAAGTCTCAAACGGCTACTCTCCACCTCGCCCGTTTTGGTCACACCAAAGGAGCGCGAGCCTCTGCTGCTGTACATAGCAGCCACACACCAGGTGGTCAGCACCGTGCTAGTGGTCGAACGACCCAAAGAAGGCAAGACCCAATGGGTCCAACGCCCAATCTACTACCTCAGCGAGGTACTGACGCCAACAAAGCAGAGGTACCCTCACTACCAGAAACTCGCCTATGGCATGTTCATGACGGCTCGATGGCCGAGCCATTACTTCCAGGAGCACCAGGTGATGGTCGTCAATGAGGCACCCCTGAACAGCATCCTGAATAACCCATAGGCCACAGGACGCATGGTCCTATGGGGCATCGAGCTGTCACCCCTAGACATCGTCTACAAGAAGCGACTCGCAATCAAGTCTCAAGTCCTCCCGGACTTCCTTGTACATTGGATGGAGCTGCAGCTGCTAGACACCCCAGACATGTTGCAGTCATGGACGATGCACTTCGACGGCTCCAAGCGTGAGTCTGGAGCCGGGTCATATCGACGCCAGGCGACCAGATGAAGTACGTCCTCCGGATGAAATTCCGAGCTTCCAACAACGAGGCCGAATACGAAGCCCTCATCCATGGCATGAGGATGGCAAAGATCTGCGGCGCAACGCGCCTGGTCATCTACGGTGACTCCAACCTCGTCGTCCAGCAGACGATGAACGAGTGCGACGCACACGCCGAAAACATGATCGCATACCGCGCACTATACAACGCACTCGAAGGAGAATTCGACGGCTGCGAGCTTCGGCACGTTGGAAGAGAAAGCAACGAGGAAGCCGACAGACTCGCCAACATCGGCTCCACCTTTGCAAAGGTGCCACCGGTGTGTTCCTCGAACATATCTGCGTGACATCCATCAAGCGGAAATTACCCAAGGGATCACCCGAAGAAGCAGAACACTTGGGGGCTACGCTGCCCGAAGGACACGAAGGACCCGAGAAACTGGACACAGAGGTCGCTATGGTCAACCTGATGCAGGTCATGGCAATCGAGGAAACTTGGACGCGACGTACCTCCAGTTCTTGATAAACGGAGAACTGCCTGACAGCCCGACGGATGCCCGGCGCATATCTCGTCGGTCAAAAGCTTTCACCATCATCAATGGCGAGCTGTACAAGCGCAGTATTACGGGTGTACTACAAAGGTGCGTCACCATCGGTGACAGGAAAACCATCCTCCAAGACATCCACGAGGGCATCTGTGGCCATCACGCAGACAGCCGCTCCCTTGTCGCCAAAGCTCTACGAGCTGGATTCTACTGGCCAATGGCCATGAGCGATGCAAAAGACATCGTCCGAAGATGCAACGGGTGCCAAAGGTTTGCCGACAAACCGCACGCACCCGGGTCAGAGCTCAGACCCATACCTATAGCCTGGCCCTTTGCTCAATGGGGCCTCTACATGATCGGCAAACTGCCAAAGTCCTCGAAAGGGGGGCACGTCTACCTCCTGGTCGCAGTCGATAAATTCACCAAGTGGGTCGAAGCCATGCCGGTCACCAACCAAAAGGGCAAGACCATCGTCAAGTTCTTCGAATCCATTGTCTACAGGTTCGGCGTACCGCACAGCATCATCACCGATAATGGATCGAACTTGATCTCCAAAGAATTCCAAGACTTCTGCGAAGGCCTAGGGATCAACATCACATACGCCTCAGTGGCTCACCCACAAACGAATGGGCAGGTCGAAAAGGAAAATGGCCTAATCGGCGCTGGCATCAAGAAGCGCCTCATGAGCCCACTCGAACGAAAGGCCGGAGCCTGGACGGAAGAGGTACCATCCGTCCTATGGAGTTTGCGCACCACGCCAAACAGATCCACCGGATACACGCTGTTCTTCATGGTTCATGGAGCCGAAGCCGTGCTACCAGCTGAAGTACGCCACCAGGCCCCCCGGGTCGTCGCTTACAGCGAAGCCGAATCCATGGCTGCACTCGAATACTCCGTCGACACACTCGACGAGGCAAGAGACGTAGCAGCAGCTCGATCAGCGGTGTACCAGCAGAGTCTCCGTAACTACCACAGCCGCCGGCTGCGCCCAAGGTCCTTCGTCGAAGGAGACCTCGTCTTGCAACTCAAGCAAGAGCGACCGAAGAAATTCGAGTCACCATGGGAAGGGCCCTACATCATCCCCGAAGTCATCCCAGGTGGCGCCTATCGCCTCAAGCACGTGGAGTCTGGAGTCGCATACTCCAACCCAAAGAACATCACACACTTGCGACGATTCTACCCCTAGCTACCTACCCCTTTACTTTCAATAAGGCTTTTCAGCCAAGGCTATTCAGCCGAACAATGTACTTCCTCCATTACGATATAAATAAAGCTAAGTGTCTCGCCCCAAAATTTCGTTCGCTATTTGCAACTTTACTTCATGCTACAAACGCACTCGGGGGCTCCCCCCACCTCACGATTTCATCGACTGAGGATAACACGTGTACACCTGCGTAGCTGACAACGTCAGGTTAACGAAAAGGACACATACTCAAATAAAGCACGGCGTGATCAAACAACAACCAAACCTTTATAACAAAGGGCACAACATGCCCAGTCAAAATATACAAATTTTACATCTATCTCTTTTACAGGTACTACCTATTCTGAAGAATAACTTGAGGACGCTACTCAAACAAATCTACGACCTGCTCGGCATACTGCCTTACAACCGCATAATGCGGACGCATATCCCACTCGCCACCATCCGGCCGAAGAGGTAGCCCAGCCGCCACAACAGACAGATCAACATCAGGACGATGCAGCCTAACAAGGGACAACGCAGCCTTCACCCCTGCGACGAGCTGCTGCCTCACCAATTCCTGAACACGAGTCACGCTCCTAAATCTAGACAGAAGACCGGACAGGGTTGTTGGCACAGCATCCAGGGGAAACATCACATGCAGAACCGACGAGAGTGAAGTCTGCACTTGACGAAGCACCCGCGATACTTGGTGAATGCGATCCTGCACCATTGCCAGAGCCATGGCACGGTCGCGATCCATCCAGAAGAACCCGCCAGCTTCCATGTCCTGCTGAGTCAAACAATTGACCCGAACAGCAACACGCTCTTTCTCCTCCCTTGGAGCAAGGTTAGCACCTGCGATACTCACACAAAAGTAAGATGCAAGGCCAGCAGACGCATCCGAAGAAATGAGCAGCAGCTCGAAAAAACTTACACTGAAGCTGCTCAGACAGTCGAAGCAATTCCGCCATCAAGTACTCCTCTTTGGCCGAACCACGATCCGCCTTGGACTTCCAAACGCCGGCATGGCCATGCACCCCAAGCAACTCCTTCTCGAGACTACGAACACGCTCTCGAAGGAAAGCAAGCTGCGACGAATCATCCAAGGATGGCCGCAGCCGCACGGCAGGCGAGGCGTCAACGGGATCAGCACCCGAAGGACCCTAGAGCAGCAGAAAGGCAAAAGACATGAACACTCAGACGGAGGAGAACACATCCCAACAAAATTCATTTAGCTCATAAAAGGCCATTACGTGGCACACGGATTTGATCATCAACATAATTACAACAAAAGAAAACTAAAGCTATCCTACAGCTACAACACCTAAGATGCGACACCCTGATTAGCCTCGGAGCCAGACTGCCTCGCCTTGGCTCCCCCTGCGGCCGTAGAGCGTACTCGGCCAGCAGATCAATCAGCTTTGGCCCATATCGCTTACAGCGAGCAGAATAGGTAGCGAAGGCTACCTCGGATACATCCGCAGTCGTCGGCATCCGGGAGGTGATCTGGGGAAGGTCCAGCTCCGCTCCAGCCGCTAAAGCCATCGCCAGCCCGACTGATGCGCCGATGCCCTTCTGCTTGCGCTTGTACGCCGCAGGCGCTTCGGCTGATAGAGCCTCCGCCAGGGCGTCAACATCATCAAGGTCCACGCCCTTGGGGACAAGGTCCCTCTAGAAGTGGCCAAGGACCTCCTTGGCCTTGGCAAGTGAGCTGATGACGGTGCTGCAGCGATCTTCGACCGCTGCAGTAGCATCATCTAGAGCACTCCCGTGCTGCAGAGCACCGCGGTCAAACTCGATGCCAGCGGCATCTAAGAAAATAAAGAGAAGCAATGAACAAAAACTCCGCAGAAGAAAGACAAGAAAATGCAAGTGAAGATACTCACTCGAAACAGCCTTGGCAGCCGTCATGAGCTTGCCAGCCACCTCTCTTTCACGCGCAGTCGCAGCAGTGGCAAGCTGTTCCTCGCGGTCCGTGGCCTCCCGCTGCAGGCGCTCCTTAGCCTCGGCCACAGTAGCCAGCTCCAGCTCGAGGCGCTCCTTCGCACCAATGGCGACCTCGGCCTTCTTCTCCGCTTGACCAAGGCTATTTTTGAGAGCATCGATCTCACGAAGGGAGGTGTTATGCTCCTCTGCATCCAAAAAACACAAGTGTCAGATAACAGGACAAGAATACATGAAGAAGCAAACATCAAAGGCATAATAGTACCTTGAAGCTGTTTGAGGCTGGCCTCCAGCACCAGTCGCTTGGCATCCTGCACAAAAGGCTGCAGGAAGAAGACCTACCAGTCAGAAAAAGGACTCGGGGGCTACGCCCAACAGAAAAGAACAGAAGCAAAATACACACACGAAAACGCTCGGGGGCTCCCCCCGAGACTCGAAGAACAAAACAAGAAAACTCTTTTACAAACGCTCGGGGGCTCCCCCCGTGGCAGGAGACTTACATGATCCGACGGCGATGTTGAAGGTCCGCTAGCAAAATTCTGAGGCGCAACCACCTGAACGTCTCGCAGAGGAGGGTTCGGAGCAGCGCCCTCAGAAGTTGCCACCGTCTGAGGAGGAGGAGACGCGACTTTCGACTCCCCCATCATCTCCCGAGCACCATCGCTAGAGGAGTCGTTGGAAGAGTGCCTGCACACGAACAAATTAGTACAAGAACAAAGTAAACAGTAAAGAAAACATAGTACAGAGGAAACTTACGAGTCAAGCTCGCTCAGGCTAAAGACAGGAGGGGTCCTTCGGACCCTCTTCTCCTCTTTCTTCTCTTCCTTCTTCTCTTCCTTCTTTTCTTCATTCTTCCGCTTCGCTGGCGGGTGCGGCGCTACAGCCCGCACAGGAAGAGCAGGAATAGGAGAGGAAGCGCCTCCATGCCCATCACTATGACGCTCAAGACATAGAGGATTCCTAGGAGTCGGAGGAGTCGAAGCATCCGAAGACTCGCTGGAGCTCTGCGATCGTTTGCGAGTGTGGTCCTCACTCGACTCGTTGGCATCTTCAGCCGGAGATCGCGCCGATGGCAGTTCAGACATGGAATCAACCACATCATTATCTAGAGCATCCGGATATACTTCGGGTAGCGGAGGTGACATACCCGGCACTTTGAAGCTCTACACAAGAGAAGAATAATTTGTTAGCAAACAAACACAAATACAATGCAGTCGAAAAATAGCGCTATGCGCACGGATCTACACCCGTGGAACAGGAAGCGAAGAAGAAAACGGAGGAGTCAGCGACTTCCCCGGGATATCCTCTCCAGCCTTGAACTTCAGCAGCAAACGAAGGGCCCTGTCGAGATCTCCCTAGGAGAATTTCTCAGCCGAAACTCTCGTCAGAGAACGCTGGCCAGCATAAAGGAACATCGGGTGCGCCCTAGCCTGGAGTGGCTGCACCCGACGCTCGATAAAGGTGCGGATGATATCCACACCGTTCACCTCCTTCTCCGGAATCAACTGGAGATCCTCCACCCGACGATAGAGAGCCTCTATCTCCGCCACCTCGCCATCCAAGATCTTGTTTTTCCAAGACCTTTTCGGATCAATCTTTTGGGAGGGGTCGAAAGGAACAAGACCAAAATCTTGCCCAGGTACTACAGAGTCGTGGATATAAAACCATCGCCTCCGCCAGTACTGGACAGATTCGGACATGGAAAAAGAAAAGAAAAGCAGATTGGGCTTGAGGGAGATGATGCAACCCCCAATGGAATAAACACCATCCGAACCAGATTGCCTCTTCACAGAATAAAGTCTCCGGAAGAGGCCAAAGTGCGGCTCAATACCGAGCCAGCACTCGCAGAAAGTGATAAAACAAGCAATGTGAAGAAGGGAATTGGGGGAAAGATGGTGCAATTGGACACCGTACAGAAAAAGCAGTCCACGAAGGAAGTCGTGGACTGGGAAGGAAAATCCGCGAATGACAAAGGAAAGGAACATAACCCGATACCCAACGGGGGTACGGGGGATTACCTCATTGCCTGGGAGTTTAACGGCCTCCTATCCCGGGATCGGGCCCCGCCGCGAAGCTATGGAGATCACTCTCCGCCTCCGATCGCCGCCACCACCGTCGGTGACACGGTAGCGGTGGCACTTTTCTTCCCTCGGCCGGTACCAACCGCAGACGACTTCTTAGGCTTCCCCATCGCGATGCAATGGCGCCAAGAGCGCAGGATGGAAGAAGGAAATGTGAAGGAATATTCCAGCGCAAGAAGAGCTCTCGAACACAAGGAAGCGTGAAAGCAAGAATAGATGCGGTGAAAACAAACTGAAGTTTTCCCAATGATTATAAGAGCGAAGACGATGCCTGACCGGCCCAT
This sequence comes from Avena longiglumis, assembly GCA_030063025.1. Classification (NCBI taxonomy): domain Eukaryota; kingdom Viridiplantae; phylum Streptophyta; class Magnoliopsida; order Poales; family Poaceae; genus Avena; species Avena longiglumis. The sequence goes on from CP125975.1 coordinate 586,864,712, forward strand.
CGAGAAGACCTAACGCCAATGGCAGGATCTGTCCATAGACGTGTCAGGATCATAACGAACCGTCGCTAACACGCCGTCCACTACACGCGGAAATCGAGGCGACGCTGTAATTATCTCCACGCCGCGCGTGACCAGTCAATTCAAGGTCAGACAGTGGGACCCATGTTCATCCAGTCAAGTCATCTCTGGCGCAGCAGACGCTTGAGGTCATCGATCGTCAGCACTAACGTCATCAAAAGCTACACTAGCAACAGCTACAATTTCTTCGGCTTCAAAGCTAAGAGTACTCGATCGAATCTACGATTCGACCAATTACTCGGGGGCTACTCCTATCAGGAGCGATGGCTGTGCACCCGAAAGATGAATGGAAGCGACCTATTACTTCGAGTCCTCCGTCGAGTCTACGACTCCACTACGGACTCGGGGGCTACTCCCATAGGGAGGACGGATTTAATCATCCGAAAATTTTTGTGTCCTACGGACTTACAACTGAAAAATGTCTGAATTGAAGTCTCCGCTCGATTCTACGACTCGAACAGACACTCGGGGGCTACTCCCATAGGGAGCGCTGGTCGCGCACCCTATGAATTCTTCGACCGCTATCCTTCGGATCCGCATGCAAAAACTTTTCGGCAACTCTGCCCCAACTAAACGATAAGTGAGCAACGTTCTCCTTGACCACCTGAAACACCTCCGTGGTGATAAACATTTGGATGTTGTGTCTGCGACACAAAGATAAGACCTACAGATATCATCTGATGGCCTGGTAACGCACACGACTGCACTCTGCTAGTAAAAACCCGTGCTAACAGGTGCGATGAAAAATTCCGATGGACGTGTTGGGTACATCAATTAAATTCACTGGAATTCCACTCCTGTAAGTCCTCCGCGGCCTGAGTCGAATTACGCCAGCATATGTTCCGGGTTCGAGTTGAGGGACTCTAACCTGAAGAAGATCGTGTTGTTTCGTCCTAAGACAGTTAACTGACCCTGATCCGTCGGGTGAGTCAGGCACACGCATCAACAATCCATACACATGAAACTATTGAAATACATAGTTGTACCCCAAAGATTGCAGAGTCCTCAACCGAATATATGATTTGACTGAACACTCGGGGGCTACTGACATGGTTATACCCCATGGGTACATGATCTCAGCATACCTGGTCCAGCCCAAGGAAGTCCCACGGCAAATATACGCCGGCCCATGAAGACTTTCGGGTGGCCAAGGCCCATGACGCCTTCGGATCCTTGGAGAGCAAGACTAGAGTAGATAGGAAATTCAAAGGGGTAAAACCCTAGAACTTGTAACCGACTAGGTCTATGCCCGGGACCTGCCTAAGTCTATATAAAGGCCAGGAGGGCACGACCTAGATCCTCTCCTCATACTTTCGCATACACACCTCCACGCTAGATTGCATCTGCGCACCCCTGTAACCTTCGGTTCCGCCGTAATCAAGAGCAGACAAGCAGGAGTAGGGTTTTCCCTCCGGGGGCCTAAACCTGGGTAAACCTTGTGTCCCCGTGTTGCTTGTTTGCTAACCGTTCCACGATCTCCAGCATCCCCATCTTCTCAAAAACCCAAGTACATAACAATGGGCATTGATGAGATCAAACCTCATCAACTATCACATAAAACATTCTTATCATGAGCCACATGCATATAATAATTATCACTCTCCACATAAGCATAGTCATTCTTATTAATTGTAGTGGGAGCAAATTCAACAACATAGCTATCACTATTATTCTCATCACCATAATCATCAAATATAGGAGGCATATTGTAATCATAATTACTTTTCTCCTCAATAGTATGTGGACTGAAAAATATCATAATCATCATTGTAATCATCATAAATTGGAGGTTTGGTATCATCATAAGCAATAGAATAGCTATCTTCCAAAGATGGGGGACTAAAAAGATCATTTTCATCAAAACTAGCTTCCCCAAGCTTAGACTTTTCCATAGCATTAGAAACAATGGTGTCCAAAGAATTCATACTAATAACATTGCTATTAGCATGCAAATAAAGCTCCAAAGGTTTTTTAATTTTATCTTCGAACACTTCATGTCCTAACTCAAGATAAACACTATAAAGCTCTCTAATTTTTGTTGTTGTTTTCCATTAAGCCTAACTAGTGAAAACAAGAAACAAAAAGACAAGATTGCAGAATCTAAAGGAAATAACTTCGAGCACTCACACCGGAGGATGTTAGTACCTTTTACCTTACCTCCCCGGCAACGGCGTCAGAAAAGATCTTGATGTCTACGCACTTCTATTCTTGTAGAAAGTTGTTGGGCCTCCAAGTGCAGAGGTTTGTAGAACAGCAACAAGTTTTCCTTAAGTGGATCACCCAAGGTTTATTGAACTCAGGGAGGAAGTGGTCAATGGTATTTCATCTCAAGCAACCTTGCAATCAAGATACAAGAAGTACCCTGTGTCCCCAACACACGCAATTCACTTGCCAGGTGTACAGGTGCACTAGTTCGGCGAAGTGATAGTGAAATACAAGTGGTAACAGTGCCAGAAAAGAGTTTGACGGTGAGGTAAAGACTAAAGGCAACAAGAAGGAAGCAAGCAAACATGCAACATATCTAGTATCAAACGGTGTTTCAATGCTTCGAAACAAGGCCTAGGGGTCATACTTTCACTAGTGAACACTCTCTCATATAAAGATACTCTCTTCATGATACTACTCTTAACTACTCTCCGGTAGGACACTCTAATCCATGGTAGGTCTATAACAGCACTCCTCAAAGTCCGCCTTCCCCAATCTCGATAACCCCACACTGTCACCTTGAGCGCTAGATGGTTCCAACAAACACCACAATTTCATAGAGACATCCAACTCCAAATATAACTCATAACAAATATTCAATCTAGCCAAAGTGCCACACACGGTATGCCCGCTGTCACTTTCACACACGTGGGGATAAGCATAGATCTATTAAAGCACAAAGAGTATTTATGCAGACTCAAGCCTAAGTGCCATCATGGCGTGCACGCTGTCACTTTTACACACATGGGGAGAGCAGAGATCTAATGAAGCACTTGAGTAGCAAGGTCGATCTACTTGGTACAAAGCTCATGACCACAAGATCATGCATAGAGAGAGAGATGAACACATAGCTACCGGTAGAGCCCTCCCTCCTCATCATGGGAATTAGCAATGGTGATGAAGATGGTGATGGAGATCGATGGAGATGGCTCCGGGGGAACTTCCCCGTCCCGGCAGGGTGCCGTAACAGAGACTTTCTGTCCACCAAATCTCCCCTTCGGTGGCGACAGCGCAACAGAGGTTTTCGTGAATTTCTTCTGGATGCCCTAGGGTTTTTGGGTCGGATTCTTCTTATAGGCGCAGGAATCAAGGTCGGTGGGGGTCTAGGGGGCCCACACCCCATGTGGGCGCCCCAGGGCTTGCCCGCGCCTAGGGGGTGCGGCCACCCTGTGACCCCCCTCCGGCTCTGCTTCCTGGTTCCATGTTGCTCCGGGAAAAATAATAACTTTGGATTTTGTCCCGTCCAATTCCGAGAATATTGATTTTCTGCCTTTCTGGAACCAAAAACAGAAGAAAACAGGAATCTGTCACTGTGGCAACTTGTTAATAGGTTAGTTCCAGAAAAGATATAAAAACACCTCAAAGTGTAGACAAAGAAAATCAAAGTAGATACTAAACAAGCATGGAACATCAAAAATTATAGATACGTTTCCGACGTATCAGTGGCGCAGGTGTAGGAACCCACGAAGTGTCGCACGAAGGCGTCGTGCATGTCCTCCCAGGAATCAATGTTGTCCGCTGGGAGGGTGTTAATCCATTGCCAAGTCGCTCCCTCCATCATCAGGGGGAGGTAGCGAGCGGCGAGTAGGTCGGTGTGGTCGGCGATTCCGATCGCCATGAGGTATGTGTCCAGCCACACGGCCGGATCGTACGAGGGGTCGTAATTTTCAATCTCCTTTGGCGCTTTGAAGTTCACCGGATATTTCTCGCCTTAGATCATCGGTCCGAAGCACTGGGGGCCGACTCGGCTGAGCGAACCCCTTGGCTCGCCGTCGTAGCGGTTGGTGAGGTGTGCCTTAGGTCGTTGGTGTGGCGTGCGCACCATCTTTGGTTGTTGATGATGTGGGTCCATGCGTCGATTGGCTGCCTGTTGGCAGCGACCATGTTGTTCAGTTGTCGCGGGTCGTTGGTGGAGAGTGCCGCTTGTGTGGCCCTTGGCTGGAACTGTAAGGGCTCGGGTGGCAGGCAGTTGAGGGTGTTCGCCATCGATGGGCGGCCGCTCGAGGTTGCCCTGCTTCCTGAGGAGCGGGAGTACATGCGTGTAACTACCTCGGTGAACTACGCTCCTAGATACAAGCCTGGATGAGTGGTAGTGGTTGAAATAGTACGGTGGGGCCCCAAAAGCCACTCACTGGTAGTCCTTTCAGACGTCCCAACCACTACCCTCTCAACGGGACTCAGACGGGCGGCAGTCGGCCGGCGAAGGATCAACTACGTACACAAGTGGGTATGTACGCAAGCCACCATACAAGAGTACATCAGAGCCATACCATCTATAAAGAAAGGAATATACCAACGCCATACGGCAAGATTCAAATGACCTAGATAGATCTATATTTTAGGATACTTCCTCATACAACACACATCGAGTATCATGAAGCGGCAAACAAGATCCGAGTACGGATAAGAAGCAAATCGGCATAAGATGCCATAGAAATAAGCACATCCCAACTACAGGTCTCACGGATCCCGTTCCTAATCTCTACATCGAGCGATCGTTGCCCACATCTTCGCTTCTTCCACCCAGATCCGTCCCGTGAAGGTACTGTTCATCTGTATCAAGAATTTATCGTGTGAGACCCTAAGGGTACTCAGCAAGTCTTAATGCCTCTAAAGGGGACACAACCTGGGGTGACGCAATTGCAGCGAAAGATAAACCCTAGCAATTCTACAGATAACGCTAACCATCCGCCTAACCAATGATAGACGGATGTCCGTGAATATAAGAACAACAGTTATAATGGTAATCTCATCCGATCCATCCTCCTCCTCGCTACCAAAAAGGAAGCTGACAACCCCCCCATCCGTTGGCAATTTTATTAACCATTCCATGAGTATTGCACTATTTACTAGTCAAGTTACTTTGGTCAGATTAAAAGCGGTACTTTAGTTATGCTTGTCTATGATCAAGAAACTGTGCTCCAAGTCGTCCATATCCGCGGACACGGCTTTCAGAAAGTTTTACCCGGCCGGGGTGCACCAATAGCAACACACGCTCGATCAACCTCGGAAAAACCAAATCAAAACCCAACGAGGCTTTCACGACTGAACAATCACAGAATTCAGAAATATTTCAGGGGGCCACCCCTTTGAGTAGATCCCGCAACGAAGTAAGCAAGCTTCGAGACGGACTCAAGGTTAGCGCCAATGGCTGTAAGCGACTGGGAACCCGAAAACTCGGGGTGTCGATACCGCGTAATCACTCCGCCATCCTAAACAGTACAGTGTGCTATCTGTCGCACAATTTAAATACAGAAAAGTAGCATGGCATAAGTACAGGATAGTAAATAAAACCTCAAACTAGTTTGTGGCCCCAAGAAATAAGACGGAATCAAGCTCTGGCTCAGGGGGGTCCCATATACCTCCCGGATGTGGATAGCGCGATAAATCAAGGAACAGGAATCAAGTACTCGGGGTCTTACGGACACAAGTGAGCAGGAAAACCAAATAGCAGATGTTGCTCACGGTGCCACTTTCTTTAGTTATCCCAACTACTCGGGTTAAGTTGTTTAGGTACCTCATTATCCAACAGACTCACATACCCTACACATGCTGTTTCTCGAATCGCATGGCTCAAACAACTCCTATAGTAGTGGCTCATGGGATGGAGGAACAAGCTTGGTGGGGTTTAAAAGTAAAGGCTATGCATACTTGGGATTCAATTTAATGCAATCGCGACTCAATGATGCAAGAATAAGATAGAGGCAGGTCTTGTATGTATGCAAGCATGTGGAAGTGCTTGCCTGTTAACTTCAGTTGAAGCGAGGGACGGTGCAGGTAGTGCTCTGGTTCTCTTGATACAACCCCTGCTCAGTGTCTATCCGAGAAAAACCAAACAAACAAGGCCAACATGAATATAGAGCACAAGCATGTGAATAAGATGCGTCAAGCAAACAATCATGCCATGATGAATGATGCACAAGTTGCATGGCAATAAGTAGCATGGCATGGGTGAGGTGTGGAGGACAAGAAATAACAATTTAATGGGGATTTGGATCACATTTGTTGCCATAATAGTTGCTGTTCACTATATTTTTATATGATGCATGCTGCAATTGAAGTCAAGGATAGCATAAACTGAAAGGTCTCGTCGAGCTGATCATTTTAGACATATCATTTGCTTAATTTGGACTTATAAAACAAAAGTTATTAAATTATTAAATTCTAGTGGCAATTGGTGTAATTTAAATAAACTTGGAATTTTAATTGTGCAAAAGACAAAAAAGGATGGCATATTTGGAATCCTCTCATTTGCTGATATACAAACATATATTATTTGTCAAATTTGGATTTAGTATGGAAAAGTTATTTAAATCTGAATTGAATTTGAATTTTGAAATTGTTTAAACCAAATTTGAATTCTAAAACAGTCTCTGGTCGTTTTATACACAGCCTAACCCAGCCTGGGTCGCAGACAGGTGGGGCCAGGGGTTCTGCGGCCCACGCGCCAGCGGCTGAGGGACACAGGGGACCGCGGGTTGATTACTGAAACTTCCAGGAGCCTTTTTGCAAAACCACACAGACACAGACAAATGGGCCAGGCTGGACCGCGGGTTGGCGTGGCAAAAAGGGGAGGGGGTAATCGCAAAACGACCCACTGGTACTGTATTTCTTCCCTGAAGCCTGACGGCGCGCGACAGCCGCTCGCGCGGCGCGGTGGGCGTTCGAACCCACGCCCTCAGGCGCGCTAGCGGGGTCTGTTGCCACTGGGGTGGGTTAGGTTAGCTGTCAGCGAGACGGGCGCGTGCTAGATATGGTGGCCGCGTCTGGGAGCTAGCAGAAACAAACTCGCCGCCGTCGCACAGAGAGCGCTCGACGCAATGATCCGCTCGTACAGGGCAAGACGGCGACGACGAGGTTGTCTGGGGGGTAGGTAGGCTCACCGCGAGGCTGTCGGTGACGGTGGCGAGGCGCGGGGTGCAGACGATCAACGGCGAGGCTGACGCCGGCCGAAGCTAGGGTTTCCGGCGTGGCGGCGTCGGTCCTGGCGCTCCGGTCCGTCTCCTCCTCGCGTCTGGGTCCAGGCGCTGCAGGCTCAGGGGCTTCTCGACACCTTGCAACACGCCAACGGCTAGAACGACGCAGGTGGTAGACGGCGGTGTGTGGGGCGAGGGGAAGTTGGGGTGGTGGGGAAGGGGGGCAGAGGAGGGGAGGGGGGCAGGGTCCCTGGGGCGGATCTGGGGACGCGCTGTGAGGCCAGGGGAGGATAAGAAGAGAGAGGGGGCCGGTGGTTGCGTGGGGGAGGCTGAAGTGGTGCCTCCTTCGCTCTCACGTGCTCGACACGGTCAGGCCAGGGCAAGGCAGGCACCAGAGAGGGGGCTGGCAGGTGGGGTAGGCGAGGCTAGGGAGGCAGACCGGTGGGCCTGGGGCCGTGGGCAGGTGAGGTTAGAGGGAGAGAAAAAGAGAGGAGGGGAGAGGGTATGGCTCGGCCTAGGGCTAGGTTGGGGTGATCCTTGGGCGTGTGGGGGCGGGGAGGGTAGCTGGTAGGGTGCTGGGTGGGTCCTGCATGGCAGGTAGAGAGAGGGGCCGAGAGAGAGGGAAGGGGCATGGCTTGAGCCTAGGGTTTAGGTGAAGGGGGGTGATCATGCTAGGTAGGAAAGGGGAGGTGGCACTTTGGTTTTTTGCTTAGGGAAAGGTGGGGATTAAGGCCTTAGCTTAGCTAGGATGGATGGATGGCAAGGTAGGTCCTAGGGTTTAGCTAAGAGAGGGGAAAAGATAGAAGGGTGGTTTAGGATTTAGGTTTGATTAAGCAAGGAAGCTAGAAGGGGAGGGTAGATAGGATTTTGTTTAGAGTAGATGTAGATTAGGGCTTTGGTTTAGGGTAGAAAGGAGAGATAGCATGGGGGTGGTTTTTTAGAGTTTGCTAAGAGGGGTAAGAAGGAGGTGGTACTTAACTTGGTCATGCAAGCTTCATATACAACCCACAAAACCAAGGGAAAGGAGAGAAAAAAAAGGGGGAAGGTAGGTAGAGAGAGGAGAGCTAGGGTTTACACTACCAAAACAAGATCAAGCAAGGAAGGAGTGATCCACTTAGAAATCAAGCAAAAGCCAAATACTAGAAAAGGTGGCACTTGCATGGCCCATGCAAAATAATTAATGCCAAAAGGTTATATTGTGAAAACAACATTATTTCTTGTGGCTTTAATCCTTGCATTCCCAAAAAGTGGGCAAAGGCCAAGCAAAGATTATGGGTGGGTTCCAACCAACTAACATGAGCCAGAGATAATTCAACAAAATGCCAAGCTCAGATTAGTTGGATGGTGGAATTATAAGGTGGTGGAAGAAAAGGTGGTGGAGTTAATAAGAGAGATGCCCTCAACTCAACTTGGGCATTTAACAATATATTAAGAACCAAATACAATATCAAGAGGCAACTACAATTAATCATGCACATGAGATAAGGACCAAACAAGAAAGGGTTTTATATGATGCTCAAATGCAGGGTGACATGATGATGATGCAACAATTATATGTTGGAGTTGGCCCTTTTTATTATTATAACATGTAGCATTACAGGGGTTAGACAACTGGGATGCTACAACTCTCCCCCACTAAACAGGAATCTCGCCCCGAGATTCTAGGAAGAAGAAGAAGAAGATACAAAGAGAGAAGTATGGTTGGCACGGAGTTCATCTTCACGCTCCCATGTTGCTTCATCAACAGAATGGTGTGACCACTGCACCTTGCAAAACTTGATGGACTTGTTGCGCGTCCTTCGTTCTGCGGTCTCAAGGATTTTGGTGGGGTGTTCTTGATAAGAGAGATCTTCTTGGAGGTCGATTAGCTCATGATCCACGGTCTTGCCGGGGTCTTTGAAGCACTTCTTGAGCTGCGAGATGTGGAAAACATCATGGACTTTGAGTTTTTCCTAAGCTCCAGCATAAGCAACTTCTCCTCTTCTACCACGTATCTTGAAAGGACCGATGTATCTAGGAGCCAACTTTCCTTTGATACCGAAGCGGTGTGTTCCTCTCATGGGAGTGACACGAAGGTAGACGAGATCACCAGGGGCATATACCATATCTGTGTGCTTCCTGTCATAGTTGCTCTTCTGACGACTTTGAGCAATCTTCAGGTTCTCCAGAATGATATGCACCTTCTCCTCTGCCTGAGTTACAATGTCAGGGCCAAACCAGATTCTTTCTCCTGCACCTGACCAACCAATCGGAGTTCTGCACTTGCGACCATAGAGAGCCTCGAATGGTGCCATCTTCAGACTCTTCTGGAAGCTGTTGTTGTAGGAGAATTCAGCATATGGAAGACACTCCTCCCACTTCATGCCAAACGAGATGACGCAAGCTCTAAGCATGTCCTCGAGAATCTGATTGATCCTCTCCACTTGTCCTTGCGACTGAGGGTGGTAAGCGGCTTGAAGTTCAACTTTGTTCCCAAAGCTTTTGGAAACTCTCCCGAACTTTGAGGTGAAGATGCTCCCACTGCGAACTGATTTCAAGTGGAACCCCATACAAAGAGACAATCCTGATATAGAGCTCACAACTGAATTCCGTAAATTGTTTCTTTGATTGGGAAGAAATGAGCCACTTTAGAAAGCCTGTCGATGACAACAAAATTGCATTGTTGCCCTTCGCGACCTTGGAAAGCCGGTGATGAAGTCCATCTCTACTTTCTCCCATTTCCATTCCGGAGGTTTCAATGGTTGTAGAAGACCAAAAGGTTTCGATGGACAGCCTTGACTCGCGATGACATCACATTCTCGAGACATACTTGGCACAATACCGTTTCAACCTGTGCCACCAAGATTGTGTTTTCAAGTCCATGTACATCTTTGTGCTGCCAGATGGATAGAAAGAACCGAATCATGTGCCTCCTTGAGAACTTGGTCTCTCGGACCCGGGTAGTTTGGAACAAACATCCGTGTTCAAAGAAGAGCGTGCCTTGATCATCAACATGGAAGGACTCATACTGAAGGTCAAGCTTAGCGATGAGCTTTTTGGTGCGGATCACCAATTGGCGAACGAATCTGTTCTTCCAAGAGAGGAGTAGCCGAAGGTTCAGGAGATGCCCTTGTTCCACAATTTCGTGTTGAGTGACGGAATTCCTCGCACAAGAGAGGTGCTGCTCTTCCACCATGAGGTTGTTGACATAAGCTTTACGGCTAAGCGCATCTGCCATGACATTTTCTTTTCCTGGAGTGTAGTTGATGGTCACATCAAAGTCATTTATTGCTTCAATCCATCTCCTTTGCCGAAGGTTGAGATCCGGTTGGGTGAAGATATACTTCAAACTCTTGTGGTCCGAGAAGATCTCACAACGTTACCAAGCAAGTAGTGCCTCCATAGCTTCAAAGCAAAACCACCGCTGCTAGCTCAAGGTCATGTGTGGGGTAGTTGATCTCATGCCTTCAATCGACGAGAAGCATAAGCAACCACTGTCTCTTGCATAAGGACTGCACCCAATCCTTGCAAAGAGGCGTCACAGAAGATCTGGAAAGGCTTAGATGTATCTGGAGGAACCAAGACTGGTGTGGAAGTGAGCTTCTCTTTGAGTGTCTCAAAACTTTCTTGGCAAGCAGGAGTCCACAGGTACTTCTTGCCTTTCTTGAGGAGATCGGTAAGAGGCTTTGCTATCTTTGAGAAGTTCTGAACAAAACGACGGCAATAGCTAGCCAAGCCGAGAAAACTCCGCACTTCCTTGACATTAGCAGGAGGAAGCCATTCAACTATTGTCTTCACGGTTTCCGGGTTGACTGCAATGCCCTTGGCAGAGATAACATGACCCAGGTATGTTACTTCAGGCAGCCAAAACTCACACTTAGAGAACTTTGCATACAAGCGGTTCTCACGAAGCTTGTTCAGGACACACCGCAGGTGTTCTTCATGCTCCTCCTTGGACTTGGAATAAACCAGAATGTCATCCAGATATACCACCACAAACTTGTCCAGGTACTCCATGAAAACGGAGTTCATCAGCCTCGAGAAGGTAGCAGGTGCGTTGGTGAGACCGAAAGACATGACCGTGTACTCATACAGGCCATAGCGGGTGGTGAAAGCTGTCTTGGGCACATCCTCTTTGCGAATTTTGATTTGGTGATAACCACTTCTCAAGTCCAGCTTAGAGAACACCACAGCTCCTGCCAGCTGATCAAATAGATCATTTATCCGAGGGAGAGGATATTTGTTCTTGATGGTTTTAGCATTTAGAGCCCGGTAGTCAACACATAGCCTATCGGTTCTGTCACGCTTCTTCACAAAGATTGTTGGGCTACCCCAAGAGGAAGTGCTGTGTTGAATGAAACCCAACTTCTCTTGTTCATCAAGTTGTCGTTTGAGTTCTGCCAACTCAGAAGGACCCATTTTGTATGGCCTCTTGGAGATAGGAGCCGTTCCAGGTTCAAGCTCAATCACGAATTCAACCTCGCGATCCGGAGGCATACCCGGCAACTCTTCAGGAAAGACATCTGGGAACTCACAGACCATTGGTACCCTCTGAATAGCTTCCATAGCATCATCATTCATAGCAGCCAAGGAATAGAGCTGGACAGCAGGAGTCAGACTTGGAGAAAAGACTAGATGGCCCTCAGGGATCTTCAGAGACACTGAGCGTTCAGCACAATCAATCACAGCTGCATTTGCTGTCAACCAATCCATGCCCAAAATGACATCAATGTCAGAGTTGCCCAGAACAATTAAAGAAGCCAAGAAGGAAGAACCACCAATCTCTACTTGATTGCCATGACTGATTTGAGCAGCTGCCATTGTTGCTCCAGGAGAAAGAACCATTAACCGCTTTTTGAGAGGAACCAAGACTAACTCATTCTAAATCGCAAACTTGTGCGACACAAAAGAATGCGATGCACCAGAATCAAAGAGAACTCGCAGTGGACTGAGTTAATAAAGCATACCCATTACAACTCCAAAAGTAGCTCGCTTGAGAGGCGTTGAGCAGCACGCACAACCGCACCCGGCTTGGTGTTGATGTTGAGAGCCCGAGGCGGTGGTGCACGAACCAAGGAGAGCTTGTTGCATATCTTGGCGGGGTTGAGGGAGAGCTTTGTTCTTCATTGGACAGTTCGATGGGGATGTCCAGGATCTCCACACGTGAAGGTGCACCACCGGACGTGGAGCGAGTAGGGTGGACTCCGCCAGCTCTCGAGGTAAGGGTTGTTGTAGCCCCAGGAGCCGCAGTGGTGAAGTTTGGTGGCCTTGACGTGAAACTCGCAGGTCTTGGTGGAGCCGGAAGCGACGGTGGGGTGTTAGGAACCCAGACACGCCGCTTAGAAGGAGCTGCCATAACTGCAGAGCTTGATGCATCCCTGTTATGTTTCTTGGACTCCTCAAACATTTGCCTGCTTGCCTCCTCTTGCAGTGCTGTGTGCTGTAGCTCCAGGAAGGTTGCCGGTCTTGCATGCGTGATAGCATACTTGATCGACGCGTTGAGCCCTTGCCTGAATCTTTTCTGCTTTTTCTTGTCATCAGATACCTCATCACCACCATAGCGAGACAGATTCATGAAGTTCCTGATATAGGTGTTGACGTTATCATTTCCTTGCTTCAGATTGAGGAAAGCCTCCTTCATCCTTTCCATCACAATCTCTGAGAGAAACTGTTCTTTGAACGCTGCAGTGAACCTCTCCCAAGTTGGCTGGAACCCAGTGCAGCTTGCCTTCAAGTAGTTTTCCCACCAAAGAGCTGCATCTCCCTTGAGAAGGTGGGTAGCACACTTGACCCACTCCTGTTCTGGAACATCAGCAGTCTCGAGCAACCTTGAGATCTCGCGCAGCCAATCATCCGCGTCCAGAGGTCGGTCAGACACATCAAACTGACGAGGGTTGAACTTGAGGAAGCTCTTGATGTCACCACGCTTGGGAGGTGGAGTAAGTGGAGCAAACTCATTCCTTCTGACGCTCTCCTCAAAGCGCTGCTGGTTCTCTTGCATTGCCGCCAAAGCATTAGCTATGCTTGACAAATGAGCCCAGCTCCGAGAGGATGTCCTCTTCAGTCCGGGGGAGCCATCCTCATTGATATAAAACTCAAGTCAAGACTATAGTGGAGAATGATAATAATCCAAAATAGTACCAAGATGGAATTAACCAAGATTAAAGGATACAATTTATCGAGATGATATTAAAATAGCAACAAAGTTCATAGCATCTAAAAGATATTAAGCATATCGCACCATCGAAAAAGGAGTGGTACACAAACATATCAAAGAAAAATTTTCCACAAATTTCGGCATTAAATACCAATAGATGCGCAAAATTTACTTAACGAATCAAGATTAGTGACTCTACCGATTCAATATACAAAAGCGAATGATAAAAGTAGTGGTATGGTCGCGACTCCATCCCGCACTCAAATCATTACTCCGCACATGAACAAGTGGAACACATATCCTAACCCCTTCTTCTCACGACGAAACCTAAAGATTGGTAACTACGGAAACGAACACCCCAAACAAGATAGCGTCGGATACAAAGAGGAAGATAGATTAAATCGGTTGCAAAAGCACTCGGTATGGAATGTACCAACATTGATAACCAAAGGCAGAGAAGATAACAACTTGGATGCAACAGATAGACAAGGGATTACACACATACACACACACACAACCTATGGTACTACGGAAACCCAGAACACGTGAATCCTAGTTTGAACTTTGAGAAGAGGATTGAAAACGTTGCACTTCCTTACCAGAAAAGGGTGGGTGGGAGGGTAAGAAGAAAAGTGGAAGCAGTCCTACTCTCGCGTTTGTTTTTCCCTAATATACATAACTACCAAAATATTTGCTAGACTGACAACGACCGTTTGGCTGAAACCCTGAAGGTCGGGATGGCTCTGATACCAATTGTAACTACCTCGGTGAACTACGCTCCTAGATACAAGCCTGGATGAGTGGTAGTGGTTGAAATAGTACGGTGGGGCCCCAAAAGCCACTCACTGGTAGTCCTTTCAGACGTCCCAACCACTACCCTCTCAACGGGACCTCAGACGGCGCGAGTCGGCAGCGGCGAAGGATCAACTACGTACACAAGTGGGTATGTACGCAAGCCACCATACAAGAGTACATCAGAGCCATACCATCTAGAAAGAAAGGAAATATACCAACGCCATACGGCAAGATTCAAATGACCTAGATAGATCTATATTTTAGGATACTTCCTCATACAACACACATCAGAGTATCATGCGGAAGCGGCAAACAAGATCCGAGTACGGATAAGAAGCAAATCGGCATAAGATGCCATAGAAATAAGCACATCCCAACTACAGGTCTCACGGATCCCCGTTCCCGGAATCTCTACACCGAACGATCGTTGCCCACATCTTCGGCTTCTTCCACCCAGTATCCGTCCTGTGAAGGTACCTGTTCATCTGTATCAAGAATTTATCGTGTGAGACCCTAAGGGTACTCAGCAAGTCTTAATGCCTCTAAAGGGGACACAACCTGGGGTGACGCAATTGCAGCGAAAGATAAACCCTAGCAATTCTACAGATAAACGCTAACCATCCGCCTAACCAATGATAGACGGATGTCCGTGAATATAAGAACAACAGTTATAATGGTAATCTCATCCGATCCATCCTCCTCCCTGCTTACCAACAAGGAAGCGGACGAACAACCCCCCATCCGTTGGCAATTTTATTAACCATTCCATGAGTATTGCACTATTTACTAGTCAAGTTACTTTGGTCAGATTAAAAGCGGTACTTTAGTTATGCTTGTCTATGATCAAGAAACTGTGCTCCAAGTCGTCCATATCCGCGGACACGGCTTTCAGAAAGTTTTACCCGCCGGGTGCACCAATAGAAACACACGCCGATCAACCTCGAAAACCAAATCAAAACCCAACGAGGCTTTCACGAACAATCACATTGAGAAATATTTCAGGCCACCCTTTGAGTAGATCCCAACGAAGTAAGCAAGCTTCGAGACGGACTCAAGGTTAGCGCCAATGGTCAGAAGCGATCGGGAACCCGAAAACTCGGGGTGTCGATACCGCGTAATCACTCCGCCATTCTAAACAGTACAGTGTGCTATCTGTCGCACAATTTAAATACAGAAAAGTAGCATGGCATAAGTACAGGATAGTAAATAAAACCTCAAACTAGTTTGTGGCCCCAAGAAATAGGACGGAATCAAGCTCTGGCTCAGGGGGGTCCCTGTTATCGCCATATTTTGGCAAAAGGAGGAGTTGGGCCGTAATCAAGATGGGCTTAGAAGATACGTATATTTAACGTGTTGTTAAGCGGCCTTGTACGTAGATTTTGGCTAAATTGCCCGTGTATCTTGTATCATAGTAGGTTTCGTTTCAGTTTAGGTAAAGATAGAGTTGTAGAGTTATTCCAAAAGTAGAGAGTCTCCGGACTATAAATATGTACCTAAGGTTATCGAGAAGAGGAGGACAATCACGTTCACCACAAACACAATCTCGGCGCATCGCCACCCCTTGTTTCTAGGGTTTTTCGGTAGTAATATGCTGCCTAGATCGCATCTTGCGATCTAGGCAAGGTTCGCTATGTGTTACCCGGTGTTACTCGTACTAAGCCTTGTTGATGGCGAGTAACACCATTATCATAGATTTGTTTGGGTTAGCATCGCATTTTCGCTATGATTGTTTAGTTATGCTGCCTATAGCTATATCGCCGCCTTTGCACCTTTTCCCGGGGGTAAAGGTGGCATCTTGCTTGATCTTTATTTAAGTCGATTTGATCTGTTATAGTTGTACCTTGTTCTCCAAGGTTTAGTTTGATATCCCCATGATCAGGCCTTGCAAACGGGTTGAACGATCCAAGAATATGTAAGATATGGTTCATCGATCCCGGAGGGACGTTCCGGGAATTAACGTTATGTTAGTTTTTAGGCCTTCTCTAGGATTAGTTTTCTACTATCTTTTGTATTTACCAGGCTCAATTACGTGTAGGATGTTCCAGTCATGAGGTGAAAACGTTAAACTGTCGTAGATCGATTTAGCTTGTATTGATGAAGCAAAAACCCCATGTTATCATAAGATTTAATGCAGAACCATGGGATGATCGGCTCTAAGAGCCGATTCACAGGGAAACCTGGGAGCCGGTTACGGCTCGAATTTTACACATGTTTGTTTGCCATGCAGGAAACCAATCGAAGCAATCTTTCACCTTCCTGATCAGGTATAGGTCAGGTGGCACGCCCTCGAACCAAGCCAGGGCGCGTGCCGGAGCTTTGCGGGCCGTTGCCCGAGGGACCAGGGCCCACCAGCAGCTCTGGGAGCCTCCCGGCTCTTCGTGTTGCTCGTTGCTGCTCGCCGGTGAGTTTTGGCAGGCAACACATTCTGGCACGCCCGGTGGGACGAAAGACGACGTCTACATCAACATCCGACGCTGCGATGGACGACAGACCAGTCACGTATGAGGAGCTGTCTGATGAGTTCAAGGCAAAGTATGATGACGTCAAGGCTCTCTTCGAAGCCGATCTCATCGGCTCTTTTGAGAGGACTCGTAAGCATGGGATCAGGTGGAAAGGGTTCTCACCTGAGGGTGCTCTTGACGAAGTAGATCTATCTGTGCCTTCAGAGGACCGCACCAGAGCTCTGCGCCAGGAAGTCAACTACATGGTGGCTCATTCTCTTCACCGCCATTCTGAGAGCTTGGTAAACGCGTTCGAGCGGGTAGCAGTTCGCGTGGTTCAGGAGATCATGAAACATCAATATTCTCCGGGGCCCACTCTAGGAACTCACCAGGAGAAAGACCGCTCCAGCCAGGCCACCGCCATTCACACTTGCAGCTCCAGAGCCACCAGGGGCACCAGCGTACTTCGTTTACAAGGTTGGAGGTGACCCTGGCGATTGCCAATTCCTGTGCGAACCACCTAAAGAAATCCCACATGGATACGTGTGCACCTACGTACCAGACTCCAACAGTTTAACACGCACAAACCAAATTGCAACAGCGAGGATTGCTGGGACAGGGCTTCGAGTAGGTGTTTCGAGCAGGAATCTCGGGATGGACGCCGATAAACAGCGTGGCTAGCCAAGTATGCCATCGAACAAGTCATGAGACTCTAGCCCCTACAAACAAACAGGAGCAAATCGGTGCCATTCGAGGGACCAGTTAAACCGTCAAGAGAAGGACAATCGGCTATTCCAAGCCGTACCCAACGAAGTTTGATCTGATTCCGCCCACCCAAATATAAGCTCCCCGAGTTCTCAAGGTTCGCTGGTCGGAAGGGTCAAGCTCAATCGAGCACGTAGTCGATACCTAGCACAACTAGGCATGATTTCGCATCGGATCGATGCGCGTAAGATTTTTGCACAATCCGACAGACCAGCCTTTGGGTGGTACACCTCGCTGCCACCCGATTCAATTCGCACCTGGAAGCAACTGGAAGAGCAGTTCCACATCCAGTACCATTCAGAGGCTACTGAGGCTGGCATTGCGACTGGGCGCAAGTGCGTAAGCTGGAGAAACTATAGCCGAATACATCCAGCGCTTCAGGACCTTCAAGAACCGATGTTACTCCGCTCGTTTAACTGAGAAAGAAGCGGTCGAACTGGCGGTGTTGGGTCTCTTAGCACCTCAAGGATCTGGCGTTTCAAGTGGAGTACAACTCATTGGCGATATGGCCTAAACCGACGATGTATGAACAGCGCCACCGAGTTGTACCAAGATAAATTCAAACGCCGATAAGCCCGGTTGATGCGTAAGAAGACGATCCTACACAAGACCAGGAAGTGGCCGAAATCGAATGGGCTCGAGGTAGATCCCGTGTCCCGCAAATGGGTGAAAGCAAGGGCCTGCAAAAGGGTTTGACTTCGATGTGAGCAAAGCCGAGCAGATATTCGACTTACTGCTGAAGGAGAAACAGCTGAGGTTACCCAAGGCCACAAAATCCCTACGACTCAGAAATGCACGGAGACCATATCGCAAGTGGCATCATTCGCTCACCCACGCCACCAATGATTGCAAGAGTCTGCGTCGCCAAATCCAAATGGCGATAGAGCAAGGCCGTCGATCCTTGGGCAGTCGCCATGAAAGTGGACACAAACCCATTTCCAGGCCAACATGGTAGAACTTCGAGCCCGCGAGGCGTCAGCTAGATTTCTCGTTCGGCGTTAATATGGCAGGATCTGGGTACCACCATGACTACGAAGAGGAGGGTAGTCGCTCTCAGGGTACAGAAAGAGAGAAGGCCGGTCCACGCGACCGGCCCAACCACAATGACAGGCGGTATTTAACGGAGGAACAAATAAGGAGAGTGCGATATCAGAAGCCACATTCCACGCACCTCCTCAACAAGTATGAACGCCAGTACGACCAACGCCGCCGGCGCAATAGAGACGACGAAGGATATGAGCACCTTGCCAGGGAACCGTCGAAAGAAAAGAAAGGCGCAGGCAAGCATTGGGATTGCCCGTTCTTCAAGTACTGCTGGGACGCGGGAATGAGCCGATTGCCTACGATCGACAACTGCCCAGAATGCGCACAACAGCAAGAGGGCACGGGGCCAGTGTCAGTGTTCAAGCGCCTAGGACCTCTCCCATCGCAGAGCAAACGCAGGGGAGCATCCCGATCACAAGGTCTCAAGGAGCCAATGGGTGACACAGAAGAAGACAGGTATCACCGTCCAAGGTGGTGTCCTGACGGACTCAGGCACACCCAAAAGCGTAGAGTGCAGCGGCTACGTAATTTGGAAGAAGTCAAGCACAGATTCCACGCTTTGAAGAAAGCACGCCTGACCGCCGTCAAAGTGAGGCAAACTTTGGAAGCGGAATATCACCCGAGCAGAAAGGAGTGGCGCCCCAAGCCTGTAAAAGCCGATGCAAAGACATCGGCTGGCACAAACATGGTGTTCATACTTCCGTCAGAATTCCGCGCACCAAGAGCCGACGAGCTACCCGTGGCACGCTGATCGCGCCCACGGCCGGTCATTTTTGAGAAACCGCGTGAGAAGGGTTACAAGCATCTGAAAGCCCTATATCTACGGGGTTACATCAATGGGCAACCTGTCACCAAGATGCTGGTGGACACCGGAGCGGCAGTCAATATCATGCCATACTCCATGCTACGGCGTTTGGGACGCTCCACCGCAGATTTGATCAAAACCAACGTCACGTTAAGCGATTTCAACGGTCAAACTTCGGAAACGCAGGGCGTATTGAACGTGGATCTGACCGTGGGTACAAAACCATCCCCACGTCATTTTTTCGCCGGATAGCAAGAGCACTTACACCGTCCGCTAGGAAGGGATTGGATTCACGCTAATTGCTGCATTCCGTCCACGATGCACCAGTGCCTCATCCAGTGGGATGGAGATGAAGTGGAGGTCATCCACGCAGATGAGTCTATCGAGGTCTCCATTGCTGGCATGAACGTCTGGGAAGCAGAAGACCAAGAGCCAATCTCTGGAATCAATCTAGATGGCTGTGAACGCATCGAGGTTACAAAAAACGGGGTGAGGCTGGTCTTATCCACCGGCCGGACAGAGTAGCAAAGCCCACGACGGCGCGTGGTACGGCCGATCCCTGTGATCGTCCACAAAAAACAAAAAGCAGCAGTCATACGACAAACAGATCGTGCGATCGTGGCAGGAGATTCCACCATGTTAAACGTAAGGTGTAAACCATCTCGACCACTTGCAATAAAAAGGGGCGATTCAGGCAATCGCCCAAATTATTTTGTTGACTTCACCCACCGTGGTGCCCCTGCTTAGCGTAGATTTGACGGTGTGACGGCAAGCTAGGATATGGATTTACATCGCGATGAACTAGAAGAAATCGACATTGGTCCCGGGGATAAGCCACGACCAACTTTTATCGACAAAAGTTGGATCCAAGTCCGGGATCCAATGATAGCCTTGTTGAAGCAATATCCAGATCGCTTTGGGACTACACAGAGATGCCCGGTTAGACAGAGCATCATTGAGCATAGACTCCGCTTAAAAGGATTTCGTTCCAAAGCGAGCACGACGGATGAAGGCCGAAATTCTAGAACAAGTCAAGAAGGAGGTCGAGAAAATGTTGGCAGCCGATTTAATCAGGCCTTGCAGGTATGCTGAATGGATTTCTAATATCGTACCTGTGGAGAAAAAGGATGGCCGGTGGCGAGTCGCCATAGATTTTCGGGACCTCAACAGAGCTACCCCAAAAGACGAGTATCCAATGCTGGTGGCAGAAATGTTAATCAACGCAGCGGCTGGCCATAAGATCTTGAGCTTTATGGATGGGAATGCCGGTTACAACCAAATTTTTATGGCTCCCGAAGACATACACAAGACTGCGTTCCGAGTACCAGGCTCGGTGGGGCTGTTTGAATACGTTGTCATGACGTTTGGGCTGAAAAATGCTGGTGCCACGTACCAAAGAGCCATGAACTACATTTTCCATGACCGATCGGCAAGTCGGTGGAGATTTATATAGATGACGTGGTGGTCAAGTCGCCTCGGAGAAGGACACTTGGGCGATCTGAACGCGTCTGGACCGAACGAGAAAGTTCGGACTAATGAACCCAAAGAAGTGCCTTGGGTAACGGCGTCAGTTCTTGGGTTTCTTGGTCCATGAACGCGGATTGAGATTGGCCTAAAAAGTCGAAGCGTCACGAACAATGAAGCCACCCACCACCAAGAAAGAGCTGCGATCTCTCATCGGCAAGATCAACCGTCGAAGATTCATCTCTAATCTGTCGGGAAGGATAGAGCCGTTCATGGGACTAGTAAAATAAAATCGACGAGGAATTCCGAGGCGAGAAGCCAGCAAGCCTTCGACGAGATCAAGGAATATCGACGAAGCCGCGGTGTTGGTTCCACCCAGCCGACAAACCGTTCTACATTTACCCGTCGATGGTGACACATCCATCGCCTCGGTAGTAGTACAAGTTTATGATGGGGTGGAGCGAGTCGTATTTTACATAAGCGGAGGATCTGGGCCGAGAAACAAGGTATCCCGATATTGAGAAATTATGCCTCGCCGCTTTTTCACTGCACCAAGTGCGCCACATTTTGCTATCAGCAGAGATCATCATCATATGCAAATCAGACGTCGTAAAGCACATGTTGTCGGCTCCTATGTTAAAAGGCTGACTGGGCAAATGGATGTTTGCATTATCAGAGTTTGACATCCGGTACCAACCCGCGAAAGCAGTTAAGGGACAGGCGTTGGCCGATCTTATTGCTGAAAGGATCAACACCAACATAGCAGCACTGTCCATAAGAGCGTGGGCTATGTTTTTCGACGGATCAGTTTGTGACGATGGCTGCGGCATCGGGATTTTACTCGTGTCGCCCCGGGGGGCAACATTTTCCTTCTCCATTAGATTGTCTACCTCTCGCACCAACAATGTAGCCGAGTATGAGGCAATATGCAAGGGGATGGAGTTGCTCATCGAAGCTGGAGCGGAAGCAGTGGAAATATTCGGAGACTCCAAACTGGTAATTTCTCAGCTCACAGAGGAATATAAGTGCGAGAGTGAATCGCTCTTCCCATTATGGATGCAATGCCGTGAGCTGATGGCACAGTTCCGATACTTAAACTTCACCGGATCCATGACGCGAAATACCAAGCAAACGATCTTGCACAAATGGCTTCAGGCTACAAGGACGTAGCAGAGGGAGCTGATATTGAGGTGCAGTTCTTGGACGCAGACGACTGGAGAGCCGATATCTTCAATTACTTGAAGAACTCGGCTCGGGGGGCACCTAAACGGATAAGATACAAGGCCATGAAGTATGTGCTCATCGGAGACGACATGTTTTACAGGACTCTTGAGGGGTTATTACTCAAATGTCTGGGAACAGCCGAGGCCAATCGGCTCCTACACGAGGTACATGAAGGCGCCTGTGGAACTCACCAATCGGCTCATAAGATGAAGTGGTTGATCAGATGATCAGGGATTTATTGGCCTACCATGCTCGAGGACTGTTTTAAGTACTACAAAGGGTGTCAAGCATGTCAGAAATTTGGAAAAATCCGGATGGTGCCCGCGTCTGCAATGAATCCCATCATCAAGCCTTGGCCATTCCGAGGTTGGGGCATGGATATGATCGGCAAGATCAATCCGCCGTCAAGCAAAGGCCACATGTGGATCTTGGCCATCACGGATTATTTCACCAAATGGGTGGAAGCTGTCCCTATGAAGTCAGTAAGTTCAAAGGATGTTGTCGATTTCGTGAAAGAGCACGTCATTCATAGGTTTGGGATTCCTCAGACTATCACAACCGATGGAGGTTCGGTTTTCACTTCTCACGAGTTCAGGGAATTCTGTGAGGACACAGGGATTAAGCTAATTCGGTCATCTCCGTACTATGCTCAAGCAAATGGGCAGGCTGAAGCATTCAACCAGAGCCTTATCAAGCTGATCAAGAGGAAAATCGATGAGCACCCTAGACGTTGGCATGAGGTTTTATCAGAGGCTTTATGGGCTTATCGTATGTCATGTCATGGAGCGATAAAAACCTCGCCATACCATCTGGTCTATGGACAAGAAGCCGTGTTGCCATTGGGAACTAAGGATGCAGCATATGGTAAATGGTCCCCAAATTGGCACGGGCCATACAGGGTCGATCAAGTCTTAAGAGGGAACGCGTACATGCTGGAAGAGCTGGACGGCGTAAAATTCCCAGTGGCGGTCAACGGTCAACATCTCAAGAAATATTTCCCAAGCATGTGGGATAATGGACAGTAGAACATGGGGGCCGATACATGAAATCGGCCAGGTACAAAAGCACGGGAGATATTGAACAGTAAAAATGTGGGGCCGATATCAAAAATCGGCCGAATAATAACAAAAATATACAGCCGATGCACGGTCATCGACTTTAGTGGTCCACACACATTACAAACAGATGCCAGTTTACACATACGAACCATCAAGAATGCCTCAAGGCGTGGAAGGCGTCAACACGGATACGATCCACCTCGGCGATCTCGGCCGTCATCTTCATCCGCCCGTCACTAGCTGCTTGCTCAGGCACGATGCTGCCAGATCGGTCTTCATTGAGCTTTGAGGCCTTCCGCCTCGTGTTGGGAGCGGGCTATGGATTCTTCCTTGTCACGGATGAGCTGTTTAGTCACCCGGACCTTCTCCTCAAGATCTTCCAACTCCTGTTTCAAGGATGCGAGCTCGGCGGTGCTGACAGAGGTGTCAGTTTTAGCATCCAGAGACGCCTTTTCTCATTAAGCCGACACCTTTCGCAATATCGGCTTTGGTGGAAGTTGGGCGTGGCAGATGGATCCTTTCACGGGCTAGCTGCACCCGTGGCCCGAAAAAGGATAGATTGGCAACTGACAAAAGCTTCACTTGCAGTGTTCCTGGAAGATGATCTTGAATCTCGGCAAGAACGCTCTTCACTTCCTCAGAACCCTCGATCAACTCCTCGATTGAGGAGGACAGCAAGGTTCTAAGACGCTGGAATTGAGGTGGAGCAACCCTGGTTTGCGGATCAGCATGGGCAGCAGATGGAGTTGGTTCGATGGATTCGTGGTCGAACGACAAGCCCGAAGATCACAACTCTGGCCGGGAGAGCGTCGGTATGCGTCTAAACATACAAGACCGACCAAGAAGATTTTCAAAACATACCTCTCCTATCGAAGGATAGCCGATGAAGAGACCATCGGTTTGTGTGTGGTCGGAGGCTTGGCCAGTGGTAGCCGTTTCATCTATACCTTCGGGATCCCAGATCCGGCGTCAAGACGGCCCGGCCTTCCCACTAGAAGCATCGGCCTGAACCTCTTGGCTCGATGGAGATCGGTGGTCCTGACGAGCTCTTTTGGGACCCGACATCGCCCAGCCTCGACCGGTGCTCGGGGCAAGGCTCGAGAATGCCTGCTTTCTTAGAAGCCGATGGTGGCACATCCGGCTGGCTCGGGTGATGGTCCTCTCGAACCGTTGGGCTCGATTCTCCTTCATCGGGATGTTCGTCCTCGTGAGAAGAATCTTCAATGGAAGCCTGCAAAGAAAGGAAGGATGTTAGACAGAACGCTACGCCATAATGAAGAGTAAGGAGGATTAACTAAAAAGATGGGTTAGCCTACATGCGAGCTTTCTGGAGAAGGGCTCCGGCGCCTCAAGGTTTTCCTGGCAGCCACATTCCTCGTAGTCGTCCTTGTCCTAGTTGGAACCCGCGGGGCAGCTGGTGTTGAAGTTCCTTGCTTTTTAGAGGCCGATTGAGGTGTTATCGGCTGTTTCTGCATTATGACCTTTTTTAGAGGTGGCGAGTTTTTGCAGAAAAGAACCACAGGAGCTGGTGGAAAGAACTCGAAGGGGGAGCCGTCACTGTGTGTAGGCTCAGGGCCATTTTGTTGCTGCAAAGGGAGAAATGGATTAGTAAAAGGATCAATTGCAAGCTGCATCAAGAAAATTTGCGAGTAGTAGTACCTGTTCCACGGAAGCGTCGTAATCGGCATCAAGTTGTTTCAGGAGCGGTCCCAGAGCTTTCCTGAAAACGTGGGTTTTCCACATCGTCCACCAGTCCTCGAAGCCGTCAGTTGACGAAGCGAAGGTGAGGTCATTCGGAATAGGGATGGTCAGAGCATCAAAGAAGGAGTAACACCTCTGACTGGTGAGAGGATCAGGCAGGTCGGCTCTGCACTCCGTAAGATGATGGAGAAAAAAGTGGGGAGCTACTTGTCCAAGGCCGAATTGGCGGGCCACTGAGACTGGCTGGTAAAATTCATACCCAGGTTTGATTATTCTGTTGGACGTACTCATGCCAACTGGAAGGAAACAGGGACGAATCACGGTGGAAAAAAGCTGCCGAGTGCTAGTGTCATCGGCAAAACTGTCCAGCCTAAAGGAGAGTGGATTTTCAAAATGTTCCGATTCCTCCATATAAGGGAAAAAGGTGGGGTTGTCCAGACCCTGGAAGAAAGTGCTGAACCACTTGGATGCTTCCTGAGGAGATAATTTGCTGCCTGGCAACCTGTACAAAGCTTGGCCATAACTAGTGCATCGGATCTGCTTCCCTTTAACATCAGGAAAGGTGCAACTCGCTAGGAGGGGGAAGTCTGGGATGTGGTTTTGAAAGTACAGCTGAGCCCATAACTGAATGAACCACCAAGGACCACCCGTTTTGATGGCTATGCCTGAGAACAAATTTTAACAGACATCAATTGGAGATATCGATAGACCTCTCCAAGGAACAGTTTGCCGATACCAAGTTGAGTACCTTTGGCCAGTTCATGGGCTAAGGAGAGATAGTTTTTGGTTGGAGCAAGGGAAGGACCACAGAAGATGAAATGCTCTAACCAGAAGTTGAGAAAGGCTATATGTTCCTTCTCTGAAACAGGGCCCTTCGTTTTCATATGGCGTTGGAGATAAGCACCCCAACTTGTACAATCTGTCTTGGAAGACAGTTTGTAGGGGACTTTGGTCAGTTTGAAAGCAGAGGGGCTGGGTGATGTAACATCCAGGCCAGTGATCATCACCACGTCTAGCAATGTTGGTGACATAGGGCCATGGCCAAACATAAAGCAGTTCAAAGCGCCGACAGAAATAGCCGATGGTTTTGAGAAGATTCTCGTGTTTCTCAAGAGGAGACAACGATAGATGCAAGGCATCGGCTATTCCCAAAGTTTCCCATTGGGGTTGGTAAGCTCTAGCTACCCTGCTGAACCAAGAAACCCAATGTTCAGGGGGATTAGGCCAGGCTCGCAAGCAGTCGGCCCAAGAGTTCAGATCTAGGTCTTGGCTGACAAAGGGGATCCTATTTGCTTCGCAAGAAATCAGATGGGCAGGACTAGAATCTGAACGAGGGCCGAGGCAGAGAGAATTTGGGAGAGAAGGATGCGGCAGTAGAATGTCTGAAACCTAGAAAGATTAATGGTGGAGTAAAGGCATTAATTCAGGTGTTCACCATTAAGTTCTGACGTTGTGTTCAGACTACGAGGGGTAAGCGTACCTTCAGACCGGAGACCTCTGGATTGGTGCTGGACGATTCTGCCATTTGGTTTGCCGGCGGATGGATGCAGGTTGAGGATTGAGGATTCTTGTTGCTGGGAGCTCGATCTGTTTGGTGGGCAGTGGGGGATCTAGGTCGCCCTTTTTGAAGGCAGTCGCAGGTTACCGTTTGAAACTAAGAGGTGGCCGTTTAGGTTGCCTAAGTATGCGACTGAGTTGGACCTTGTCAACGATTTTGGAAAAGCCGATGTGCATCGGCTCTTTGAGTCATGGTTTGGTTGACTGTGAGGACGTGACAAGGTGAAAGCCGATACGTTGCTATCGGCTCCTGGAACATCGACTTATTCTTGTTATCAACGAAATTGGGGCGGAAAGGCAATCTTCGAGAGACAGATTTCTTCATTCATTCATTCAAAAGCGGATTGCTTACAAGCAGTTGATGGATTACAAAAGGGGGCATACTACTAATTCCTAGTCTAATTCCTAATCTAAGCCGAGGTCGTCATTTCGCCGCCGCCGTCTTGTTATTGTCATCGCCGCTGCGGCGTCGTCTTCGCTGCCGAGGAAGCCAGGAGGGCCTCCTCGCCCTCGCCCTCATCGCCATCGTCTTCGGACCCGCGCGGAAGCGCCGTCGCGGGTACTCATCGGAGGAGGTGTCCTCTCGACTCCTCCTTCGTCGGAGGACTCGGCCGCCCCACGACCGAGCATCGTTGCCGCTCGCCTCGTTCCCGTCAACGAGGAATCAGAGGCTCTCTTCACCGTCCGTCGTGGACGCATCATCCTCCGACCAGCAATAAATCTCAGTCCTTTCGTCCCACCACCGTGGGGCGAGTCTTATCTGCCGCGCCGTGGCGGGTGCTTTCAAGGCTCGCGGTCGCTCATCGAGTTGGAGGCGTAGGAAGACAAGCCAGAGGAAGCAGAGGAGGCCATGGCAAGAAAGAGGGTTTTTCGGCGAAGGAAGAAGGGTTTTCGCTCGGAGGAAGATGGGGACGCGAATCGCTCAGACGGATTTAAATAAGGGGAATATTGGAGAGACGGTTCAATGCCATAGCAGTTTCCCAGATTGCACTGCCAAAATCGTCAAATCGTGCAGTACGAAGGAGTTGAGAAGACAGGGCATCATGATGAAGGGGTGGCATGACGATCCTGTTCTGCCACGCGTTTTGTCAACGCGCAACCCGATACAAAAAAAAAGAGGTGGCGAAGAAAAAACGTCAGCGGAGTGGTTTTGGAATTATTATCGCCAAAACCAGGGGGCATGTGTTATCGCCATATTTTGGCAAAAGGAGGAGTTGGGCCGTAATCAAGATGGGCTTAGAAGATACGTATATTTAACTTGTTGTTAAGCGGCCTTGTACGTAGATTTGGGCTAAATTGCCCGTGTATCTTGTATCATAGTAGGTTTCGTTTCAGTTTAGGTAAAGATAGAGTTGTAGAGTTATTCCAAAAGTAGAGAGTCTCCGGACTATAAATATGTACCTAAGGTTATCGAGAAGAGGAGGACAATCACGTTCACCACAAACACAATCTCGGCGCATCGCCACCCCTTGTTTCTAGGGTTTTTCTCGGGTAAGTGCCATGCTGCCTAGATCGCATCTTGCGATCTAGGCAGTGTTTGCTTATGTGTTACCTGGTGTTACTCGTACTAAGCCTTGTTGATGGCGAGTAACACCATTATCATAGATTTGTTTGGGTTAGCATCGATTTTCGCTATGATTGTTTAGTTATGCTGCCTATAGCTATATCGCCGCCTTTGCACCTTTTCCCGGGGGTAAAGGTGGCATCTTGCTTGATCTTTATTTAAGTCGATTTGATCATTATAGTTGTACCTTGTTCTCCAAGGTTTAGTTTGATATCCCCATGATCAGGCCTTGCAAACGGGTTGAACGATCCAAGAATATGTAAGATATGGTTCATCGATCCCGGAGGACGTTGGAATTAACGTTATGTTGGTTTTAGGCCTTCTCTAGGATTAGTTTTCTACTATCTTTTGTATTTACCGTGCTCAATTACGTGTAGGATGTTCCGGTCATGAGGTGAAAACGTTAACCGTCAGAGATCGATTTAGCTTGTATTGATGAAGCAAAACCCCATGTTATCATAAGATTTAATGCGAACCATGGGATGATCGGCTCTAAGAGCCGATTCATTGTGGAAACCCGGGAGCCGGTTACGCTCGAATTTTACACATGTTTGTTTGCCATGCAGGAAACCAATCGAAGCAATCTTTCACCTTCCTGATCAGGTATAGGTCAGGTGGCACGCCCTCGAACCAAGCCAGGGCGCGTGCCGGAGCTTTGCGGGCCGTTGCCCGAGGGACCAGGGCCCACCAGCAGCTCTGGGAGCCTCCCGGCTCTTCGTGTTGCTCGCTGCTGCTCGCCGGTGAGTTTTGGCAGGCAACAGTCCCATATACCTCCCGGATGTGGATAGCGCGATAAATCAAGGAACAGGAATCAAGTACTCGGGGCCTTACGGGACACAAGTGAGCAGGAAAAACCAAATAGCAGATGTTGCTCACCGGTGCCACTTTCTTTAGTTATCCCAGAACTACTCAGGTTAAGTTGTTTAGGTACCTCATTATCCAACAGACTCTCACATACCCTACACATGCTGTTCTACGACTCGCATGGCTCAAACAACTCCTATAGTAGTGGCTCATGGGATGGAGGAACAAGCTTGGTGGGGTTTAAAAGTAAAGGCTATGCATACTTGGGATTCAATTTAATGCAATCGCGACTCAATGATGCAAGAATAAGATAGAGGCAGAGTGCGTATGTATGCAAGCATGTGGAAGTGCTTGCTGTTAACTCAGTTGAAGCGAGGGACGGATCCGGTAGTGCTCTGGTTCTCTTGATACAACCCCCGCAAGGTCTATCAGAAAAACCAAACAAACAAGGCCAACATGAATATAGAGCACAAGCATGTGAATAAGATGCGTCAAGCAAACAATCATGCCATGATGAATGATGCACAAGTTGCATGGCAATAAGTAGCATGGCATGGATGAGGTGTGGAGGACAAGAAATAACAATTTAATGGGGATTTGGATCACATTTGTTGCCATAATAGTTGCTGTTCACTATATTTTTATATGATGCATGCTGCAATTGAAGTCAAGGATAGCATAAACTGAAAGGTCTCGTCGAGCTGATCATTTTAGACATATCATTTGCTTAATTTGGACTTATAAAACAAAAGTTATTAAATTATTAAATTCTAGTGGCAATTGGTATAATTTAAATAAACTTGGAATTTTAATTGTGCAAAAGACAATAAGGATGGAATATTTGGAATCCTCTCATTTGCTGATATCCAAACATATATTATTTGTCAAATTTGGATTTAGTATGGAAAAGTTATTTAAATCTGAATTGAATTTGAATTTTGAAATTGTTTAAACCAAATTTGAATTCTAAAACAGTCTCTGGTCGTTTTATACACAGCCTAACCCAGCACCGGGTCGCAGGTGGTGGGGGGTTCTGCACGCGCCAGCCGAGGGACATGAGGACCGCTGGTTGATTATCGAAACTTCCAGAGCCTTTTGCAAAACCACAGAACCACAGACAAATGGGCTGTGGCCATGGTTGGCGTGACAAAAGGGAGGTAATCGCAAAACGACCCACTGCATCAGATTTCTTCTCTGAAGCTCGACGGCGCTTCATGGCGCGTGGCGCGTGGCGTTCAACCCACGCCTCAGCGCTTCGGGTCTGTTGCCACTGGGGTGGGTTAGGTTAGCTGTCAGCGAGACGGGCGCGCGCTAGATATGGTGGCCGCGTCTGGGAGCTAGCAGAAACAAACTCGCCGCCGTCGCACAGAGAGCGCTCGACGCAATGATCTGCTCGTACAGGGCAAGACGGCGACGACGAGGTTGTCTGGGGGGTAGGTAGGCTCACCGCGAGGCTGTCGGTGACGGTGGCGAGGCGCGGGGTGCAGACGATCAACGGCGAGGCTGACGCCGGCCGAAGCTAGGGTTTCCGGCGTGGCGGCGTCGGTCCTGGCGCTCCGGTCCGTCTCCTCCTCGCGTCTGGGTCCAGGGGCGTTGCAGCGGCTCCAGGGGGCTTCCTCGACACCTTGCAGCAACACGCCAACGGCTAGAACGACGGGGGCAGGTGGTAGACGGCGGTGTGTGTGGCGAGGGGAAGTTGGGGTGGTGGAGAAGGAGGGCAGAGGAGGGGAGCGGGGCAGGGTCCCTGGGGCGGATCTGGGGACGCGCTGTGAGGCCAGGGGAGGATAAGAAGAGAGAGGAGGGCCGGTGGTTGCGTGGGGGAGGGGAAGCTGGCAGGGTGCCTCCTTTCTGCTCACGTGCTCGACACGGTCAGGCCAGGGCAAGGCAGGCACCAGAGAGGGGGCTGGCAGGTGGGGTAGGCGAGGCTAGGGAGGCAGACCGGTGGGCCTGGGGGCGTGGGCAGGTGAGGTTAGAGGGAGAGAAAAAGAGAGGAGGGGAGAGGGTATGGCTCGGCCTAGGGCTAGGTTGGGGTGATCCTTGGGCGTGTGGGGGCGGGGAGGGTAGCTGGTAGGGTGCTGGGTGGGTCCTGCATGGCAGGTAGAGAGAGGGGCCGAGAGAGAGGGAAGGGGCATGGCTTGAGCCTAGGGTTTAGGTGAAGGGGGGGTGATCATGCTAGGTAGGAAAGGGGAGGTGGCACTTTGGTTTTTTGCTTAGGGAAAGGTGGGGATTAGGGCCTTAGCTTAGCTAGGATGGATGGATGGCAAGGTAGGTCCTAGGGTTTAGCTAAGAGAGGGGAAAAGATAGAAGGGTGGTTTAGGATTTAGGTTTGATTAAGCAAGGAAGCTAGAAGGGGAGGGTAGATAGGATTTTGTTTAGAGTAGATGTAGATTAGGGCTTTGGTTTAGGGTAGAAAGGAGAGATAGCATGGGGGTGGTTTTTTAGAGTTTGCTAAGAGGGGTAAGAAGGAGGTGGTACTTAACTTGGTCATGCAAGCTTCATATACAACCCACAAAACCAAGGGAAAGGAGAGAAAAAAAAAGGGGGAAGGTAGGTAGAGAGAGGAGAGCTAGGGTTTACACTACCAAAACAAGATCAAGCAAGGAAGGAGTGATCCACTTAGAAATCAAGCAAAAGCCAAATACTAGAAAAGGTGGCACTTGCATGGCCCATGCAAAATAATTAATGCCAAAAGGTTATATTGTGAAAACAACATTATTTCTTGTGGATTTAATCCTTGCATTCCCAAAAAGTGGGCAAAGGCCAAGCAAAGATTATGGGTGGGTTCCAACCAACTAACATGAGCCAGAGATAATTCAACAAAATGCCAAGCTCAGATTAGTTGGATGGTGGAATTATAAGGTGGTGGAAGAAAAGGTGGTGGAGTCAATAAGAGAGATGCCCTCAACTCAACTTGGGCATTTAACAATATATTAAGAACCAAATACAATATCAAGAGGCAACTACAATTAATCATGCACATGAGATAAGGACCAAACAAGAAAGGGTTTTATATGATGCTCAAATGCAGGGTGACATGATGATGATGCAACAATTATATGTTGGAGTTGGCCCTTTTTATTATTATAACATGTAGCATTACAGGGGTTAGACAACTGGGATGCTACAATGCGCCCCCGCGAGTCAGCTCCTGCGACATGCTGCTCGACAGCCTTGGCGAGTAGGGCCTTGGCGTATTAGATCTGCAGCGCACCTTCCCCTGTCACGTTGAGGTTGGCGACCACAGCTTGACCTGCGATGACGTTGTCCATCAGGGTGGAGTATAGTGGGAGACCGTTTGCGTCCCGCTCTTGCAGGGAGATGAAAATCCTCAGATGGTTTGGAGGGGGCATGTGACCGGGCGGCGGTGGGGGAGCTCCATTCACCGTTGCGCCTGGTGGTGGCCGGGAACTTCCTCCTGGTGGCGTGTTCTCACAGATCACGCGATCAGCCATACAAGCCGGGTCGTTCTCGTCATCGAAGTTCAGGGCGTCCCTGAACGGTGGGGTTTAGGCGCGACCTGATACGAAGTTGATGGTAGAGCGACAGTTCCTGTGTCGTCGCCTGCTCGAGGCAAAAAAAATTCGCGCTCGGCTTGTTCCTTTCAAACCGCCTCCTCTAGGCGCAGGCGGAGTTCCTCGACTTCCCCTACCGTCGTGGTTGGCGGGATCGGCGTGGAGAATGGGTCTGGCGGGGCACTCGCGCTGCCCTCCATGTAGGCCGTGATGAAGCTACCGGATCCGGCGTAGAGGTCGCCGGAGTTCT
The DNA here is from genome assembly GCA_030063025.1 of Avena longiglumis. Lineage (NCBI taxonomy): Eukaryota > Viridiplantae > Streptophyta > Magnoliopsida > Poales > Poaceae > Avena > Avena longiglumis. The sequence continues at coordinate 586,897,031 of CP125975.1, forward strand.
CTGATCCGGAATCAGAGTCGAAGATTCCAAGGAAAGACGGATCCTTGAAATCCCCGAAGTTGGAGACTAGGGTGATGGATCCGGCGACTGAGGCCGGGGTCGCCGAGTCGGTGTCATCATTGCGGGCCGCGTCGTCCGCGACCGCGTTGGACTCAGCCACATTGCTGTTGGCCGAGCCGTACTCAGAGGCGAGGCGGTGGATGGTGCGGATGCGCGCCGAGTCCTCCGAGACGATGGTGTCGATGAAGTCGACGAAGAGGCTAATTGTGTTGACTGGCATGATGACGTTGTGGGTGACCGGGTGTGATGTCGGGACGTATCTACTAGGCAAGATCTGGAGGATCTCGCCGATGGCGATCAAGCGACCGGTGGCAGTCGTCCGGTCGATGAGCAGATAGGGTCTGGCCGCAGAACACAGGCCTGGCCGGCCAGGCCCCTCGGTGGGCGCCACTGTTGTGGGAATGGCCACGACAGATGTTGCGATTGGCAGTGAGTAGTAGAACAAGGGGCAAGGGCGGCCAGCCATCTGCAGTGCGCGATGAGGGCAAAGACACAGGGATTTACCCAGGTTCGGCCCCCCGGAGGGTAAAGACCTACTCCTGCTAGATTGTATTGATGATAGAGTACAAAGGGCAAGCTCGACGGCTAGGCGGCGAGTCGAGGGGGTGTATGATGGAACGTAAGTGCTATGCGTGCCCTAGGGAGGTTTATATAGAGTCACCTCGCTAGGGTTTACAGATCTACACCCGAGTTGGATAAGGACTCGGAGGGTTTTGACCTAATCCGACTGGGCCTAGCTACGCTTCTGGGTCTTCAGCTTCCAGTGTCCTGGATCCTTCTTCGATCGCGATCTAGTCGCCGTCCTGCAGGCCTACTCGCTAGGAGTATGATCCAGTAGGGAACGTCTTGCTGGGTATACCCCACTCGGCATATCCCCATTAGGTGGTGTTAATCACCTCATGATATGGATAAACAAAGCATTATGTAAAGATCTAAACCATTACATGCATCATAGAATATACCCAAAGTATGACAAACCTTACAAGATCTAACACAACAGTAAATGAATAACAAGTACTATCTCATAACACAATATCACCATAGGAATTACATAGATAGATCCATACTCATGTAAGGCACATCTAATGGACTTCACAATGATCATGCATAGAGGGATTAGATCAAGGTACCACCATAAACCCAAAGTACAGGGGGTGGAATACTCCCCTCTCATCATGGAGAGTTATGAGGAGGCGTTGGTGAAGGAGGAGATGCGGCCAGAGGCGATTCCGGCAGCGGTTCCCCCTCCAATCTTCCTCCAGCAGCGCCCAAGAGACTCTTTGTTTTTGGTGTTTTCTATCTCCCCTCTCTTTGTCGAGGACGGCCACCCAGGGTATATATAGTCATTTTTACGTCAAAACAAGTCGGTGCCCGAAAGAGTGAGGCAAATCATACGGCCGAGGGGCAAAACACCGTGGAGAGCGCACTCCCTTGCTAGGCATGCCCTCTAGGATTTCTCCCAACCCGTTGGGCTCCTGATGTCCTCCTTTGTCCTACCGGATGCATTTCAAAAAAATTGAATCGTGGCCTCTGACCTTATCCTTTTTGGAGCCCCGTAGCTCCTGGAATCGCAAAAATAGTATCAAAAGGTGTTTTCTGTCAAACAGAGTTATAAACAAAATAAAGGGGATTATTGGTAAATCCCCAAAAATTAATGTAAAACATTGATATAACATTATATATGATGCAAATATGTGGCTAAACATGTCAACAAACTACAAAGTTCATGTATGCATTTTACATGCATCAACTGTTACGTCCAAGCCCAACGAGTGCATCGACGAGGTAGCCATGCGCATCTCCAACATCGCATATGTGATGCGCTCGCTCAGGGACATCGTCGATGAGGAGAAAGTGGTGAGAAAGTTTCTCTCGGCCCTTCCTACTCGATTTGTGCAGATCGCGTTCTCGATCGAGACTCTCCTAAACCCGGCCACACTCTCTGTCGAGGAAGTGGTTGAACACCTAAGGGCTATCGAGGAGCGCCTCGATTCTGAGCAGTAGTTGGAGGCGCGCAAGAAGCAGACCCGTGACAGTGCATCAGGCAACAGAACTGATGGTCGCCACGGGAACTCGAGCACCGATGGCAAGAAGGACGCATACCCTCAGCAGGGCGCCGCTCAGAATAGTAACATCGGAAACAAGGATAAATGTCGCTACTGTGGTAAAAAGGGCCACTGGGCTCGCGAATATCACAAAAAGCAATGTGACGAAGCGGCCAAAGTAGTTGCGGCACCAGCGGCCGTGAACCTGGTGCAAGCTGAGGAAGACGAGGGCCCCAGCCTCATGATGGCTCGTGTTGAGGAAGTGATCGAGCCTTGCACGAACGCACTGGCACTGACGGTGCAAGGCGATGTCGCTAGCACCGGTGGACACGTCTAACTCAACGAGGAACGCGCCATCGTCATGTCTGCACATGACAACGGAGGCGGCGACAAGGCATGGTTCCTTGACACGGGGCCATGAACCACATGACAGGGTCTGTGGATGTGTTCGCCGATCTGGGCCGCTCCGTCACCGACAAATTTTGCTTCACTGATGGCTCTGTGGTGGACATCTGTGGGCGCGACACAATCGTCTTCACCATTGACGAGGGAGATCAGCGTGCCTTCACCGAGGTGTTCTACATCCCTGCACCCAAAATCAATGTTGTGAGCCTCGGCCAGCTCGACGAGGGATGGTATGATATCTGCATCTGCATCCACCGCGGCATCCTCACCATCAGAGATCATAGAGATTGCCATATTTTGAAGGTACACTGCTCCTTGAACCGTCCGTACAAACTTCAGTTCCAACCTGTGCAGCTCGTGTGCTTGGCCACATCAGTTGTGTCCGAAGCCTGGCCTGGCACGTGTGGCTTAGGCATCTCCACTTTGAAAACATGTAGCCAATGGCGAAGGGCGGTCTGGTGCACGATCTTCCACTCATCAAGCACACCGACAAACTCTGCGAGGCGTGCCTCGTCGGGAAGCAGAGGCGCCTTCCGTTCCCACAGCAGGCAAAGTACAATAAGGATGAGCATGGGCATATCGTCAAGCACAAGGCCCGGCTCTTCGTGAAGGGATACGTGCAGTGCGCCAATGTCGACTTCGAGGAGGTGTTCGCGTCGGTAGCGAGACTCAAGTCCGTGTGGCTCATCCTTGCTCTGGCGGCGCACCGGTGCTGGCAAGCCCACCACATGGACGTCAAATCGGCTTTCTTGAATGTCGACCTCAAGGAGGTGGTGTACGTGTCACAACCACCTGGGTTTGCCGCCGACGGACACGAGGGTGACATGTACAAGCTGCAAAAAGCCCTATATGGGCTGCATCAGGCCCCAAAAGCGTGGAACGCCAAACTGGATGCGAGTCTTATCTCCCTCAGCTTCATGCGCAGCATCACGGAGCGTGGTGTGTACGCGTGTGGAGTTGAAGACTCGTTGCTCATCTTCGGCGTGTACGTGGATGATCTGGTGATCACCGGCGCACGGCAAGAGTAAGGGCTCTCCTTCAAGGAGGAGATGAAGAAACTCTTCTCCATGAACGATCTGGGCCTGCTCTGCTACTACCTTGGGCTGGAGGTGAAGCCGGAACGCGGGAGAACCACGATCACCATGCAAGCAGCCTACGCAAGCAAGCTGCTTGACAAAGCAGGCATGGAAAATTACAATGATGTGCGCATGCCGATGGAAGCTTTCTCTCGGCTAAGCAAAGACAGCAGGGAGGAAGCGATGGACGCCACGTTCTATCGGAGAGTCATCGGCAGCCTCAGATACCTAGTACACATCTGTCCAGACATCACGTTCGACGTGGGCTTTCTGAGTAGATTCATGGAAGCACCAGCGGCAGATCACTTGGTGGCCGTAAAACGTCTCCTCGGGTACATTGCTGGTAGGGTGTGTGTACCTACGCACGCGGCGACGACAAGGCACTGATTGGCTTTAGTGACTCTGATCATGCAGGCCATGTGGACTTCAGAAAGAGTACTTCCGGCGTGCTCTTCTTTCTCAGAAGTAGCCCGATCAGCTGGCAGTCCCAGAAGTAGAAAGTTGTCGTTACTTCCTCATGCGAATCAGAGTACATAGCAATAGCAACGGCGGTGTGCCAAGGTGTATGGCTCGCTTGTCTCTTTGGCAAGCTGCTGAACCAAGCAGCGACGCCGATCATCCTCTACATCGACAACAAATCTGCAATTTCGCTTTGCAAGAACCCGGTACTTCATGATCGCAGCAAGCACATCGATCTTCGCTACCACTTTATCCGTGACTGTGTTGAGAAGGGTGTTAGGAATAATAATCATGATCGATACCGGTAAGGTATCCGTGTGCAGATGTGTTTCGTATGCGTTTGTTCTGTGTAGCTAGCTGAGTAGAATTAAGAGTCCATCACCAATTCGTATTGGCGCTGCGTCGCTTGACGGGTATATATATACCCATGTAGTAGCCTTGTGAGACCCCGTGAGAATCAATGGAAGTTAATTAGCAGGACCGAGACGGTCATGTGGCCATACATTGTTTTTCCCGTAGGTACCATGTGGAGTTGAGAGAGCTAGTCGTTTTGATCAGGATGATAGATTTGCTTGCTGGTCGTTGTTGGCTGGTTCTTGTATGTGCACGTGACTCGCCGGATTATTGTCGTCATCACGCCGGACTGCACTCAGCGTTTGGGGTTGTGCTAACAATTGGTATTAGAGCCTTGAGGAGGATGTCCTAGTAATGGGAGGTCATGACGTCGAAGGAGGTGGGCGAGTACTCCGGTGCGGCTGCGGGTGCATCGATGTCCTCGCAGTACCCGCGGTACAACCGCGGCAACTAGACGGTATGCGCTACCCAGATGGATTGGGTGATGGAGTCCAACGATATCTGGGAGGCTGTTGATCCCGACGGCGACGAGTACAAGAAGGGCGCATCAAAGTACCGCAAGGACCGAAAGGCGCTCACGTCCATCGGCTCGGTGATGCCGTCGGACGTGACGCAACAGCTAATGTCGAAGAAATCTGCAAAGGAGGTGTGGGAGGCGCTCAAGACACTAAATCTTGGGCACGAGCGCGTCCGCAAGGCGACCCTACAAACCTTGCAGAAGAAGTACGAGAATCTGGAGATGGTAGGAAACGAGACGCTAGACGTGTTTGCCTCGAGGGTAGCCACCTTGGTCAATGTGATTCGTGCACTCGACGAGAAGCTCGATGATATCTCGATTGTTAGGTGTTTCCTATGCGTGGTGCCACCGCATTACTTGTCCGTAGTCTCGAAAATCGAGCAAGCATTGATCTCAAAACTCTCACAATGGATGATCTGGTCGGACAGTTGAAGGTGCACGGCGAGCAGATGAATATCACCTACGGCGACACAAAAGCTGATGAGCACCTCATGCTTACGCGTGCCTAGTGGCAGGCAATGGTCGCCAAGGAGAGGAGTGATAAAGCATCCGGCAGTGGCGATGGTTCGGTCCCGACGAAGAAGTCGGACAACAAGCCGAAGAAGCCAAAGAAGAAATTTGACAAGAAATCTTCGCTGCCATAAGTGCAATCATCTCGGGCACTTCAAATCGGAGTGTCCTAACAGTTCAAAGGAGAAGGATCTCATGGAGAAGGAATGAGATGATGGACCAATGATGCTCATGCTCGAAGCTTGCGAGTTAATGACCACCAAGGAATCAACTCCTCAGGAGTCTGCTACGGAGATCGTCATGCTCGTAGAAGAGAAGGTCTTCCCGTGGAGGATGCAGATGGCTCACGACGTTTGGTACCTCGACACAGGCGCTAGCAAACACATGACCGGCGACAAGGCTCAGTTTTCTGAGTTAAACCTCATGGTTGGAGGCTCCATTTGATTCGGCGATGGGTCGAAGGTGGAGATTGCAGGGCGAGGCACTATCATGTTTGAGTTGAAGGATGGAGGTCACAAGGTACTCACTGATGTGTACTATATTCCCAAGCAAAAGACCAACATCATCGGTCTTGGTCAGATCGCGGAGCATGGGTGCAAGAGCATGTTGGAGGACGAGTTCATGTGGGGATATGACCGCCAAAGGCAACTCATCATGAAGGTGGAGAGGTCGAAGAATAGACTCTACATCCTCAATCTCAATCGGGCAGATTGTCGTGGTATTGCCGACGAGTACGCCATGGAGGGGTACTCACAGTGCGTGTTTAGAGATGTGGGGGAAGGCGAACGGTTGACGGGTCTGAGGTAACACTGCTTACCCAGGTTCAGATCCCACAATGGTGGTGGAATCCTACTCCTGCTATAAATCATTATAAGGGCAATACGCCGAGTTACAGGGATTGGTTCGCGGTGCGAGGTGTATGCTAATCGATACTAGGTTGTTCCCTAAAGGATCCCATGGGCCCGACTTATATAGCCGCCATGTCCTAGGGTTACAGGCAAAGTCCTAACCGGACAGGTTACAGAGTCCTACACTGCTTACAACTAGTATAGCGTGTTTTGCACTTCAAGGCTCTGGGTACGTCGGTGACTCCTCCATAGCCTTCCTTTATCCGGCATGTGCCTCCCTTCTGGATCCATCTAATTGGGCCGCCCAGCAGGCCATGGGCCATGCTACCAACTGTGGGCCACCCGGGTTATCCGGATAGGAGACATGCTATGAGGATACCCATATAGCATATCCCCAACAGTAGCCCCCGGAGAACTCCGAGATCTTGCGCCATCTTGCCTCTTCAGGTTGAATGCTCCGTCTAGATGGATGTTGGCAAATTGTCAAGCAATATCTTGTAGTCCTCCCAAGAACCCTGCAAGGCTTTCTCCGTCTTCAACTTGTAAGTCGGAGAATTACTGAATATTCTATCGTACTCTTACGTAGCCGGACTGGATCCATCCATGCTGGAATATTCTGATGTGATGGTTCACCTGCTAGTGATAGCTATGACGACGTAGGCATAGGTCATCGACGCCTCATAACTCACACATGCAGAGAACGCAATCATGTCCATTTTCCTTGACGTCTGAACCGTTAAGCGACGGTTGGGAACGTGGCGAAATTTCCGCGCACGCACCCGCACACGTCGTCCACGCGTCAACCATTCGATTGTTTTGCACGAATCTTGATGCCGGAGGTTATAAATTGTAACTGCGGTGGAATTTTACTTTTCACCTCATTCTCCTCTTGCGTCGTCTTCTTCCTCCAGCGAGCACCTCCTCGAGCTCTCCGCGCATTTCGCATAAAACCCTAACCCTTCAATCCTCCCAGTCACCACCTCTCTCCTTCCAATGGCCAGCAGCAGCTCTGCTCCCTCCATGGCGGCGTCCGGCGATACTGCGGCGAAGCCGACGAGCACCGTCCACGTGCCCTTAGAGGGCCTGGTGCTGCCCAAATCAATGGTGATAGAATCCGCCGGCGGCGACCATAATCCAGCGGCGCTGGAGTTGCTGGAAGAGGGAGGCGATTCCCACAAGGGGTATTGGCGTGGTTTGGATATTACAGACCGCGACATCAAAGAACTGCTCATCGAGGGCTACCTCCCTGCGACGGAGGGGCTCGCCTAGCGGGCGGCGCCGGCCGGTGAGGTCACCCATTCTCCCCAAGCCGAAGATAAGGTGTACCTCAAAGCCCAACTGGTACGCGGCGTCTCCTTGCCCATCTCCAATTTCTTCCTAGCTGTCCTTAGCCATTACCGAGTACAGCCTCAGAACCTCTCCCCCAATAGTATCCTTGCGCTTATCAACTACGCGGCGCTTTGTGAGGGTTACTTAGGGATTAGGCCTAGGTTAGATCTATTTGTCTATTTCTTCACCGTCAAGAGGGAAGCCGGAGCCAGCAAGGACGAGCTCAGGAACTGTGGGACCATTAGCTTTAAGATCCGGCCTGGCCGGCGGTTCCCCGACATCGTCGGCCACGAATCTTGCAAGAACTGGCAACGAACGTACTTCTACAGCCTAGACATCCCTCTGGCTGGCCAAGAAGAAACGTATCCGGAATTTGTCGACGGAGCCGCTCCCGAAGCCCCGACATGGAGATCCCAAGCCATACTTCCCTCCGACGACGAAGCCTCCCGCGCCATTAGGCGGATAGAGTGGTTCGTATATACGGGTCTGACTGGGTTGGACCTAGCCATGTGCTGGTTCGTCAGGCGGATCCAGCCTCTGCAGCACCGCTCCAAGCTTATGCATGAGCACTCTAAGGAGAGGAAGGATAGCCTCCGCAAGTCCGAGGACAACTTCTCAAGCGACTCCATCAAGCTCCGCCTCAAGGACATCATCAAGGTGAAGGACAGGAAGCGTGGCTTCACCATCACCTACGACATGTTCGAGGAGGGCAAGTGCCCAGAGGTACCTGTTTTATTTTCCGAGTATGACTTTTACTCCAGTTCTTCTGTGTAGCCATTATCATCTTATCTAACACACTGGGATTTCACTTAACAGCTTAGCAGTCTAGAGGCAGATAGCATGGCTCTCCAAATCGATGACCCCAAGATGAAGGAAGTCACCGTCATGTCCGACGACGATATCCCGCTGGCGCGAAAGCGGAAGAGCTCCACCTCTAACGCTGTCGGCGGAGGCAAGAAGAAGAAGACGGAGGGTGGAGCCTCCAAGAAGCCACTGCCACCCTGGAGGCGAAGAAAAGAAGAGCTATCGGGATCCCTTTTGCTAAAGCACCACCTGTTGTGTAAGATTCTTTTCCTCCGACATTGTCCATTGCTTGTCTTATTCTTGTACTTATCTTTTTGCACGTTTCGGGAAGAAGGCCACTACTAGTTTTAAGAAGTCCTCCAAAACTTTGGGGGCTTCTAGAAATATTAAGGATATGTTGCATCGTGACGTGTCTCCCCATGCATCTCCCGCCATCGCCCCTGTCACTCCCAGCGTCCAGCCTACGTCAGCCCCAACAAGTTCACAGACAAAGGATGCATCTGGCCCTTACACCATGGAAGTGGACTCAGGTGCCCCCGCGGAGCTTGTTGTTGTCGGTGAACAGGCAACGCAAGAAAGCACCGCGACTCAAATGGCTGAAGCTCCGGCTAACGATGCCATCGGTAGAGGTAAGGCGGTAGTGGTGGGTGGAACTCTGCCGAAGGCGGCGCCTCCGTACCCAGGACAACCGTGGAATTCCTGAAGATAATCTACCCGGCACTTACGCCGAGTAGCTCCGCTTTGGTTCCTGGTGCGGCGCCGACATCTCCAACCTGTGGCCTTGAGGAGCTTCTCCGGCAAGCAGAAATCTTGCGAGGAAATAGTCTTTCCTTCGGCAAGTTGCTTTCTGAGAGCGCTACCAACCTCAAGATCATCTCACTTGTAAGTTTTATTTGCTTTTGCATTTCATATGAGTATCCCAATGTAGCCCCCGAGGATTTAGACGGAAAACCATAGGTCTTTGCATCTGAATGCTCTAAGAGTGACTAAGCTAGAAAACTTCTCACTGTAGCCCCCAAGTATATAGTTTGAATGAAATATTCCGACTATGTACTTCCAGAGTAGCATACGCAGTGTTTGTGAATTTCGATATTGTAGCCCCCAAGCTTCTAGTTGTAACTGAATTAGTTCCGACTAGATGCTTAAAGAAAGACTAAGTATATGACTGAGTTAAAAAACTTTATACTTGTTGCCTGCCAAAACCCACCGGCGAGCAGCGACTGACAACACGGAGAGCCGGGAGGCTCCCAGGACTGCTGGTGGGCCCTGGTCCCTCGGGCGGCCGCAAAGCTCGCACACGCCCGGCTTGGTTCGAGCGTGCCACCTGACCTATACCTGGTCAGGAAGGTGAAGGATTGCTCGATTGATTTCTGCATGATAAACAAGTATACGTAAAATTCGAGCCGTAATCGGCTCCCAGGTTTCCCTGTAAATCGGCTCCTAAAGCCGATTGCCCCATGGTTCTGCGTTAGATTTATGATAACATGGGGTTTTGCTTGATCACTACAAGTTAAGTCGATCTACGATAGTTTAATGTTTTCACCACGAATCGGGCGCCCCACGCGTAATTGAGCCTAGTACGCATACAAAGATGAAGAATATCAACCCTAGAGGCCTAATAACCAACATAAAGCCAATTACCGGAACATCCTCTCTAGAACGAATAAGCCACGTCTTTATGCATTACCGGATCGTTCAACCCGTTTGTAAGGCCTGATTACGTAGATATTAAACTAAACCTTGGCGAACAAGGTACAACTATAACAGATCGAATCGACTAAATAAAGATCAAGCAAGATGCTACCCTTGCACTTTGGGAAAAGGTGCAAGGGTAGCGAGATAGCTAGAGGTAGCATAACTTCGACGATAGTAATGGAAAAGTACCGATGCTAGCCTCAAACAATCTATGATAATGGTATTACTCGCCATCAACAACGCTTCAGTACGAGTAAAACCAGGTAACGAAATAAGTAGATACTGCCTAGATCGCGAGATGCGATCTAGGCAGCATGGCACTTACCCGAAAGAAACCCTAAGAACAAGGGGTGGCGATGCGCCGAGATTGTGTTTGTTGTGAACGTGGTTGTTGTTTTCTTTCAATAACCCTAGGTACATATTTATAGTCCGGAGACTCTCTACTTTTGGAATAACTCTACAACTCTATCTTTACCTAAACATAAACGGAACCTAAACAAACACGAAACCTACTATGATACAAGATACACGGGCAATTCAGCCCAAATCTACGCACTAGGCCGATCCAACAACACGTTGAATATATGTATCTTCCAAGCCCATCTTGATCACGGCCCATCTCCGTCTTTAGCCAAAATACGGTGGTAACACATGCCCCCCTGGTTTTGGCAATGATAATTCCAAAACCACTCTGTGTGTTTTTTCCTCTTCTTCTCCTCTTTTTTTTTTATCGGACTCTGGCGTAGCGGAATGCGTGGCGTAACGACCGTCACGCTACCCCTTCATCATGATGCCCTGTCTTCTCAACTCCTGCGCAGCGCGTGATTTGACGATTTTGGCAGTGCAACCTGGGAAACCACTATGGCATTGAACCGTCTGTCCACTATTCCCCTTATTTAAATCAGTCTGAACAGTTCACAATCCCCATCTTCCTCCAGTTGCCAAAAAACCCTCTTCCTTCACCGGAAAAACCCTCTTTCTCGCCATGGCCTCCTCTGCTTCCTCCGGTGTGTCCTCCCACGCCTCCAACTCGATTAGCGACCGAGAGCCGACGCCAGAGCACCCGCCCACGGCGGCGTACAGTACTTTCGCCCCACGATGGTGGGACGAAAGGGACTGGGATTTCGCCGTCTGGTCAGAGGACGATGCGTCCCTGACTGACGGCGAAGAGAGCCTACAGTTCCTCGTCGACGGGGAACTGGAGGCGAAGAGCAGCGACGACGCCTGGTCGTGGGACGGCGTCGACTCTTCCGCCGAGGAGGAGGAATCGGAGGAGGACACCTCCTCCGACGAGTATCCGCCGACGAAGCGCTTCCGCTACGGGTCCAGCGAAGATACTGAAGATGACGACGAGGACGAAGAGGTCCCCGCTGGTTTCTTCAGCAGCAGCAGCGAGGACGATGCCGGCAGCAGCGCTGAAGACAGCGAAGAGGACGGCGGCGACGACAGCGGCGACGACGACCTCGGCTTAGACTAGGAATCAGTAGTAATAGCCGTAGCAGTAGTAGGCCCCTTTTGTAACCGATCGTCCTGCAAGCACTGATCTTTTGAATGAATGAACATCTGTTTCCCAAATATTGTTCCTTTTTGCTTCAATTTTGCCGATAACCGAAATAGGTCGATGCTTCAGAAGTCGATGACACTGTATCGGCTTTCATCATGCTGCACGCATACAGTCAAACAGGTCAAATCGCACAGAGCCGATGACTACCCATCGGCTTCTCCCAAAAAACGTTGACGGGGTCAACCTTCGGTCGCATCCTTAGACACATTACAACGGCCACTTCTTGGTTTCAAATGATGACCTGCGACCTTCCTCAACACGGTGGATTCAAACACGGACGACCCAAATCTCCAATTGCCCACCGAAAAACGTGCCCCGCCCAGACAACTAGTGACAAGCAAAGATGAAGATGACGAAGCTGAGATCGCCGAGGTGGCCCTTTTTGTAACATGTGTGAACCTCTAGAGTCGATGACCGTGCATCGGCTATATATAGTAATTTTTTATTCGGCCGATTTTCAGCATCGGCCCCCATATTTTTACTGTCCATCGTTTCTCGTGCCTTTACCTAGCCGATTTCATGCATCGGCCCCTCGATTCTTGTCCAACATCCCACATGCTTGGAAAATATTTCTTGAGATGTTGTCCGTTAAGCGCCATCGAATTTTACTCCATCCAACTGCTCGAGCATGTATGCGTTTCCTCTTAAAACTTGGTCGACCCTGTACGGACCGCCAATTTGGAGACCATTTACCATATGTTGCATCCTTAGTCCCCAAGGGCAACACAGCTTCCCATACTAGATCACCAACGTGGAACTCCTTTGGCTTCACTTTCTTGTTGTATGCACGAGCTACCTTGGCCTTGTTTTCTTTGATTTTCTCCAGTGACCATAACCTGAGCTCGGTTAAATCCTCCACACTGTCACTCATCAGGGTTGCATACTCTTCAGTTGTTAGATCGTCCTGAAAAGTGACGCGTCTCGATCCAGCCGTAATTTCCCATGGTAGGACGGCTTCTTGTCCATATACTAGATGGTAGGGTGAGGTTTTATTGCTCCATGACATGACATGCGATAAGCCCACAACGCCTCGACAAAACCTCGTGCCAGCGTCTTGGGTGCTCATCGACTTTCCTCTTGATCGCCTTGATGAGGCTCGGTTGGACGCTTGACATGTCCATTTGCTTGAGCATAGTATGGAGATGATCTAATCAGCTTGATCCCCATGTCCTCGCAGAATTTCCTAAACTCTTGAGAAATAAAGAACCTCCATCGATCGTGATAGTATGGGGAATCCCAAATCTATGGATGACATGTTCTTTCACAAAATTGATAACATCCTTGAGTTTATCGACTTCATCGGGAGCCTCTACCCATTTAGTGAAGTAGTCGGTGATAGCGAGAATCCACATGTGGCCTTTGCTTGATGGAGGATTGATCTTGCCGATCATGTCCATGCCCCAACCTCGGAATGGCCAAGGCTTGATGATGGGGTTCATTCTTGTGGTACCATCTGGATTTTTCCAAATTTCGACATGCTTGACACCCTTTGTAGTAGTTGAAACAGTCCTCAAGCATGGTGGGCCAATAAAACCCTGATCGCTGATCAACCATTTCATCTTATGAGCCGATTGGTGAGTTCCACAGCGCCGTGTACCTCGTATAGGAGCTGGTTGGCCTCGGCTGTCCCTGGCATTTGAGCAATCCTTCGAGTCTGTAAAACATGTCATCCCCAATAAGCACGTACTTCATGGCTTTGTACCTTATCCGTTTAGGTGCCCCAGCGAATCTTTCAAGTAATTGAAGATATCGGCTCTCCAGTCGTCCGCTTCCAGGAACTGTACCTGAACGTCGGCTCCTTCTAGCACATCCTTGTATCCTGAAGCTATCTGCGCAAGATCGTTCGCCTCGGTATTCTCGTGGGATCCAAGTGAAGTTGACGTCGGAATTGCGTCATCAGCTGGCGGTGCAGCCATAATGGGAAGAGGGACTCGCTCTCGCACTTGTAGTCCTCCATGAGTGGGGAGATCACCAACTTGGAGTCTCCAAAATTTCCATCGCTTCGCTCCGGCCGAGAGTAACTCCATCCTTGGATATCGCCTCGTGCTCGGCTACATTGTTGGTGCGAGGTAGACAATCGATGGAGAAGGAAAATGTTGCCCCGGGCGACACGAGTAAAATGCCGATGCCGCAGCCATCGTCACAAACTGATCCGCCGAAAACATAGCCCACACTTATGGACGGTAGCGGCTATGTTAGTGTTGATCCTTTCAGCGATAAGATCAGCGCTTGTCCCTTAATCGCCATGGGTTGATACCGGATGTCAAACTCGACAGTGCAAACATCCATTTGCCCAGCCTTTTAACATAGGAGCCAAAGATGTGCTTTATGACGTCTGATTTGGTATATGATGATGATCTTCGATAGCAAAATGTGTCGCAACTTGGTGCGGGTGAAAAAGCAGCGAGGCACAACTTATCGATATCGGGTACCTCGTCTGCAAAGATCCTCCTGCTTATGTAAAAGACGACCCGCTCCAGCCCATCATAAACTTGCACCACTACCGAGGCGATGGACGTGTCAGCCACTGACAAGTAAATGTAGAATGGCCTGTCAGGCTGAGGTGGGATTAATACTGGCGGCTTCGTCAAATATTCTTTGATCTCGTCAAAGGCTCGTTGTTGTTCTGCCCCCCAGCGGAATTCCTCGTCAGATTTGATTTTTACTAGTCCCATGAACGGCTCAATCCTTCCTGATAGATTGGAGATGAATCGTCTGACGAAGTTGATCTTGCCGATAAGGGACTGTAGTTCTTTCTTCGTGGTGGGCGGCTTCATTGTCCGTACTGCCTCCTGACTTTTCAGGCCGATCTCAATTCCGCGTTCATGGACTAAAAAACCCAAGAACTGACCGTCACACCCGAAAGCACACTTCTTTGGATTCATCCGTAGGCCGAATTTTCTTGTTCGGTCCAGGACGCGTTGCAGATCGTCCAAGTGTCCGTGCGCTAAAGCAGACTTGACCACCACGTCATCGATGTAGATTTCAACCAGTTTGCCGATCAGATCATGGAAAATATAATTCATGGCCCTCTGGTACGTGGCGCCGGCATTTTTCAGTCCAAACGTCATGACTACATACTCAAATAACCCCATAGACCCTGGGACTCTGAATGCAGTCTTGTGTATGTCTTCTGGAGCCATGAAGATCTGGTTGTACCCGGCATTGCCGTCCATGAAGCTCAAAATTTTATGACCAGCTGCTGCATTGATTAATGTTTCTGCCACCGGCATCGGATACGCATCCTTTGGGGTAGCTCTGCATGGTCTGATCAAATTGGCCGTCAACATTTTCTCGACCTCTTTCTTGACCTCTTCCAGAATTTCGGCCTTCATTTGTCGTGCTCGCTGCTGAAACGGCCGAAATCCTTTCTTGAGCGGGAGTCGATGCTCGATGATGCTCCTGTCCAAGCCAGGCATCTCTGTGTAGTCCCAGGCGAAGCAGTCTGGATATTGTTTTAACAGGGCTATCATCGGGCCCCGCAGACTCGGATCTAACTTTCTGCTGATAAATGTTGGTCGTGGCTTATCCCCAGGACCAATGTCGATCTCTTCTAGCTCATCAGCGGATGTAAACCCATACCCTAGCTTTCCGTCACCTGTCAAATCGACGCTAAACACAGGGCGAACGGTGGGTGAGGACGACAAAAATAATTTGGGCCGATCGCCTGAATCGGCCCCCTTTTCGCTTGCGTCAGTCAAGGACGGTTTACACCTTATTATTTTACAGTGGCAGAGCATCTCTCTGCTACGACTACATGAGCTGCTTGTCGTATGATCGCTGCTTTTTATTTTTTGTGGCCGATCGCGGGGATCGGCCGTACCACGGATGATCGTGGGCTTTTCTACTCTGTAAGGCCAGTGGATAAGACCAGCCTCACCCCGTTTTTTGTAGCTTCAATACGCTCGCAGCCGTCTAGATTGATTCCAGAGATCGGCTCTTCTCTCGCTTCCCGACGCTCATGCCAGCTATGGAGATCTCGATAGAATCGCTGCGTGGATGACCTCCACTTCGCCTCCATCCCACCGGATCGTGCATCGATGCATTGTGGATGGGATGCAATTAGCGTGAATCCAATCCTTCCTAGCAAGGCGGTGTAAGTGCTTTGCTGTCCACGACGAAGAATGACGTGGGTACGGTTTTCCTGCCCATCGTCAAGTCCACGCTCAAGACGCCTTGTGTTCCTCAAGACCGACCGTTGAAGTCGCTCAACGTGACGTTGGTTTTGATCGACCGCAGTGGAGCGCCCCAAACGTCGTAGCATGGAGTATGGCATGATATTGATCGCCGCCCGGTGTCCACCAACATCTTGCTGACAGGTTGCCCATTGATGTAACCTCGCAGGTACAGGGCTTTCAGATGTTTGTAACCCTTCTCACGTGGCTTCTCAAAGATAACCGGCCGTGGGCCGCAGTCAAACTGTGCCACGGGTAGCTCATCGGTTCTTGGCGCGCAGAATTCTGATGGGAGTACGAACACCATGTTTGTGCCAGCCGATGTCTTTGCATCGGCTTTTACCGGTTTGGGGCTCCACTCTTTCCTGGTCGGGCGGTCTTCCGTTTCCATAGCCCGCCTCACTTTGATGGCCAGATCAGGCCGTGCTTTCTTCAAAGCGTGGAGATACTGCGCTTCAGCTTCCTCTAAGTTACGCAGCCGCTGCACTCTACGCTTCTGGGTGTGTCTGAGTCCGTCGGGGCACCACCTTGGACGGTGATACCTGTCTTCGACCTTGTCATCCTTTGGCTTCTCTAGGTCTCCTGCTCGAGCGGACTCCTTGTGACGGCTCTGGGGCGGAAGAGGCCCTAGGCGTTGAATATCGACATCGGCCTCGTGTCCTCCTTCCGCTGATTGCATTCGGGCGCTTGTCGATTGTAGGCAATCGGCTCATTCTCGCGCCCAAGAATACTTGAAGAAAGGACAATCCCAATGCTGTCGCGCTTCCTTTTCTTTTCGACGGTCCCCTAGCAAGGTGCTCATATCTTCCGTCGTCTCAGCCGTTGGCGACGTTGGTATCGGCGCTCATACTTGTTAAGGAGATGCGTGGAATGCAGCTCGATATCGCACTTTCCTCACTTGTTCCCCGCATACCGTCATCGTATCGGGCCGGTCGCATGGACTGGCCTCCTTTCTTTCCTTGCCCCGAGAGCAACCACCGTCCTCCTTGTGCGTGTCCTGGTGGTACCCCGACCCTGCCATGTTAACGCCGAACGAGAAATCCAGCTTACGCCTCGCGGAGCGACTGAGTTCTACCATGTTGACGCCGGGAAATGGGTTTGTATCTACTTTCATGGCGAACTGCCCAAGGATCAGACGGCCTTGCTCGATCGCCATTTGGATTTGGCGGCGAAGCTCTTTGCACTCGTTGGTGGTGTGAGTGAACGAATGATGCCACTTGCAGTAGGGTCTCCCGTTTATTTCCTGAGCCGTAGGGACTTTGTGGCCTTCGGGTAACCTCAGTTGCTTCTCCTTCAGCAGCAGATCGAATATCCGCCGCTTTGCTCACATCGAAGTCGAACCCTTTCGCAGGCCCTTGCTGTTTCACCCATTTGCAGGCCACAGGATCTGCCCCCCGAGCCCATTCAGCTACGGCCACCTCCTGGTCCTGCGTAGGATCTTCTTCTTCTGCATCGACCAGGCTTATCGGACGTTTGAATTTGTCTTGGTACAACCTGGTGGCGCCGCTCATACATCGCCGGGCCGGGCCATGTGCGCCAATGAGTTGTACTCTATCTGGAACGCCAAGTCCTTGATGGGCGCTGAGAGACCCAACACCGCCAGCTCGACTGCTTCCTTCTCAGTTAAACGAGCCGAGTAACATCGGTTCTTGACAGTCCCGGTTGATGTACTGCCGGCTTCGCTTCGCCGCACTCGTGCCAGTGTCCGCAATGCCAGCCTCGGAGCCTCGAATGGTACCGGATGTGGAACCGCTCTTCCGCTTGCTTCCGTATGAATTGAATCAGGTGGTAGTGAGGTGTACCACCCAAAGGCTGGTCCTGTCAGAGATTGCGCAAAGAATCTTACGCGCATCTGATCCGATGCCGAAATCATGCCTAGTTGTGCCAGGTATCGGCTTATGTGCTCGATCGAGCTTGACCCTTCTGACCCGCTGAACCTTGAGAACTCAGGGAGCTTATACTTAGGTGGTAGTGGAATTAGATCAAACTCGTTGGGGTACGGCTTTGAATAGCCGATTGTCCTTCTCTTCGGCACGAAGCCTAACTGGTCCCTTAGGATGGTACCGATTTGCTCCACTGTTTGAGCTGTAGGGGCTAGATTCTCATGACTTGCTCCAGTGGCATACTTGGCTAGCCACGCCTGTTTGTCAGCGTCCATCCCAGCATATCGCTCCCGGACACGCCGCCCGGGAAGATCCGCCCAAGAACTCGCCGCAGAAACTCCTGCGGTTGCAATCTGTTTGGTGCGTGTCAGGTTATTGCAGTCCGGCACGTAGGCGCATATATATCCGTGTGGGATCTCCTTAGGTGGCTCAAACAGGAATTGGCCATCGCTGGTCGCCTCCGCCTTGTAGACGACGAAGCCGCTTCCTCGCGGCTCGGAGCGGCATGTGCGAACGGGAGCGTGGCCTGGTTTGGAGCGGTCTTTCCCCGGTGAGTCCCCAAAGTAGGTCCCGACGGTGAGTACCGATGTTTCATGATCTCTGAACTACGCACCGCGACCCGCTCAGCGTTCACGGGCTCTCGTAATGGCGGTGCAAAGAATGAGCCACCATGTAGTTGACTTCACCGTCAGGGGCTCGTGCGCCTCCGGCGAAATGCAGATCCACCTCATTAAGAGCGCCTCGGGAGAAACCTTTCCACCGATGCCATGCGACGGGTCCTCTCAAAAGAGCGATGAGGTCTTCCTCGAAGAGGGCCTTGATCTCGCAGATTTGGCCTTGTGCTCGTTAGGCGATCGTCGTAAGTGACCGGTCTTCTTCCATCGCAGGCCGGTGTTGACGTAGACGTTGTTGAAGGTCCCACCGGGCGTGCTGTAATGTGTTGCCTGCCAAAACCCACCGGCGAGCAGCGATCGACAACACGGAGAGCCGGAGGCTCTCAGATCTGGTGGGCCCGGTCCTCGGGCGACGGCCATAAAAGCTCCGACACGCCCCGCTTGGTTCGAGGCGTGCCACGACCTATACCGTCGAAGGTGAAGGATTGCCCGATTGATTTCTGCATGATAAACAAGTATCGTAAAATTCGAGCCGTAATCGGCTCCTGGTGTTCCAGTAAATCGGCTCCTAAAGCCGATTGCCCCATGGTTCTGCGTTAGATTTATGATAACATGGGGTTTTGCTTGATCACTACAAGTTAAGTCGATCTACGATAGTTTAATGTTTTCACCACGTAACTGGAACGTCCTACGCGTAATTGAGCCTAGTACGTACAAAAGATGAAGAATATCAACCCTAGAGGAGGCCTAATAACCAACATAAAGCCAATTACCGGAACATCCTCTCTAGAACGAATAAGCCACGTCTTTATGCATTACCGGATCGTTCAACCCGTTTGTAAGGCCTGATTACGTAGATATTAAACTAAACCTTGGCGAACAAGGTACAACTATAACAGATCGAATCGACTAAATAAAGATCAAGCAAGATGCTACCCTTGCACTTTGGGAAAAGGTGCAAGGGTAGCGAGATAGCTAGAGGTAGCATAACTTCGACGATAGTAATGGAAAAGTACCGATGCTAGCCTCAAACGATCTATGATAATGGTATTACTCGCCATCAACAACGCTTCAGTACGAGTAAAACCAGGTAACGAAATAAGTAGATACTGCCTAGATCGCGAGATGCAATCTAGGCAGCATGGCACTTACCCGAAAGAAACCCTAAGAACAAGGGGTATGGCGCGCCGAGATTGTGTTTGTTGTGAACGTGGTTGTTGTTTTCTTTCAATAACCCTAGGTACATATTTATAGTCCGGAGACTCTCTACTTTTGGAATAACTCTACAACTCTATCTTTACCTAAACATAAACGGAACCTAAACAAACACGGAACCTACTATGATACAAGATACACGGGCAATTCAGCCCAAATCTACGCACTAGGCCGATCCAACAACACGTTGAATATATGTATCTTCCAAGCCCATCTTGATCACGGCCCATCTCCGTCTTTAGCCAAAATACGGTGGTAACAATACTATAGCCCCCAAGCTTCTAGTTGAAAACTGAATCAGTTCCGACTAGATGCTTAAAGAAAGACCAAGCATATTGTCAAATTAAAAAACTCCCACTATAGTCCCCAAGCCTCTAGGTGGATAGTTATCCGGCTAGATGCTCCAAGTAGACTAAACAGCGTTAAATTTTCTTTCCATAGAATGAGAATGCTCGGAGAGGCGTGGCTAATGAGAAGTACCAGAAGATGCGTGCGGACTTGGAAGACGAAAAGGGTAAAACTGCCTCCTTGAAGGAACAAATCATCAAGAGCATGCGTCTGTTTTTCCTTTCTTTTTCGTATTCTGACTTGGTCTTGTGCCCATCATTCTCCGAGTACTCATTGTGTACTGTTCTTTCTTCGACTTGCAGAAACCATTTCCAAGGCTAAAGATATTGTTGAGCAATCCAAGCACATTCAGCAGCTGGATAGCGAAAACAAGATTCTTAAGCAGGAGAGGAAGGATCTGTTGAAGATGCACGAAGAGTCTATGAAGGTTCTGCAGGAATCCGCTGACATGGAGATGAACTGCTTGAAAGAGGAGATCGTGATGCCAAAAGAGCATAAGAAAGATGCCGATGAGTAAAACGAACGCAATCTTGAAGCATACAAGATCCTCCGACAAGAACGGGATTCTATGGCGGATACCCTTCAGCAGGCTGAGACTAGCACTTCAGTAAGATTATTCTCCGTCTTGTACTTCTGTAAGTTGAATACTTTGAACTCTTGTTTGATTGAACTCATGCGTTCTCTTGTTGGAAATTTGCAGCTCCTATTGGTTTGACCCAGTCGCCTCCTCCACCAAAAGAATGCATGGTCCTTTCCGGCAACTTTATCAATACCGCCATCACGCAGGCCAAGGAGATATCCAAGAACCTCCAAATCAACATCAAAGAGGTGGATTCCGTGATGAAGTTCTCGGAGATCTTGTGCCAAGCCCCCGAGCATATTGCAAGCTGGAAAGCTTCATGTACCCGGTCTGGCGCGAGGATGGCACTGTCAATGGTCATGGCGCACTACGAAAACGCCGACATTGACACGATGACCTCCGGTATCCCCGACATGGACGACGAAGGAGATCACAAGGCTATCTTGGCGTCGGTCACGGGTTTTGATACCAGAGTCGCCGAGTTGGTCGACCCTAACGTCTTCGTCCCCATGGACATCATTAACAACGGTAACCAAAGCTCCTCCGAGTCCCTCAAAACTGCCGACTTCGAGGAGGATGGATCTCGTGCTGCTGATGACGCTGCATCCAAGTCGCCTGCGCTAGAGAAATGAAAACAATATGTAATATTTGTTTCCTCTGGAATTTTTATGCGAAAAAACTACTTGTTTAACTTAAGGCGGAAAAACAATGGTTGTTATTTCCTGCTACTCAAGAACTGGTTCCAGGATGTATATATTTTTAAGCAAGTGTAGGCTTATCCGTTACTCTGGTATTTATGCTTGACTTTTCGTGAGTCGGAAGACTCGTTGTCGGAACCATGCGCTCAGGCGATGATGCCCAATGGCGCCGTCAATAACCTAAGCACAAAATCGCCGACAATAAGTGCCAAAATTCACTACTACAGAATCCACATAAAAACGACAGAGAACGTGTAGACCAGAAAACCTAAGCTAACGCCCGTAGGCGGAATTTTCACAAGTGCAATCGCAAAGCTTGTTCATAAAGGTTTTATACGATCCAAAAATGAACACTAAAGGAGGTAGAAGACTCAGAAATATGAGTGAACCAGAGAGCTTTATTTCATTGATCATATAATATGTACATAATAGATAAAAAAATGCTAAGTGTAGAAAGGACGTAGCTGTGCTATGTTCCATGGCCGATCAAGCTCCGGGTAGTCATCATCCGGGTCACGTCGCTTACGCTTATGATCCTTGTTGGGTCTATCCTCGAGTTCGCGATTGTCAACAAGGTAGTAAGAACCATTGAGTAGCGCCTTGCTTATGATGAACGGTCCTTCCCATGGCGGGGATAATTTATGTGACTTCTTCTGCTTAAGTCGGAGCACCAGGTCCCCCTCTTTAACCGAGCGATGCCGAACGCGGCGACTATGGTAGCTGCATAGCTTCTGCTGGTAGATGGAGGATCTTTGGCATGCCAATACGCGCTCCTCCTCGACAAGGTCCACATCTAGGCGTCTGGATTCTTCAGCGTCATTTTTGTCGTAGGGCGACAACTCTTGGTGAATCGTGAAGGATGTTGGAAGGCAGGATGGCTTCTGCTCCATATACCATGAAGTAAGGGGTGTAGCCGGTGGATCTGTTGGGTGTAGTTCGTAAACTCCACATCACAGATGGTAATTCTTCCGCCCAGGCTCCAGCTGCTCTATGCAATGGTGCTTCCAGACGTGGCTTGATTCCCTGCAGAATTAATCCATTGGCTTGCTCAACCTGACCATTGGACTGTGGGTGTGCCACAGATGCAAGATCAAGTCGGATTCCCTTCTCCCAACAATAAGCTTCCACTTCTTCCGAGTGACAAGTTGCTTCCATTGTCGGTGATAATTCTATGTGGGAGACCAAATCTCACCACTAGATCCCGGACAAACCTAAGGGCAGTTGCCCCATCGAGCTTTCTAATGGGTTAAGCTTCTATCCATTTGGTGAATTTATCAACTTCTACTAGCATATGCGTAAACCCACATGGTGTCGTTTGCAACGGACCAACCATGTCCAGCCCCCAGACTGCAAACGGCCAAGTTATTGGTATTGTTCGCAATTCTTCAGCTGGAACATGTGGTTTTCGGGCATAATACTGGCATCACATGCATGTCTCAACCAGCTTGTCGGCGTTTGCCTTCGCGGTCAGCCAGTAGAATCCTTGCCGGAAAGTTTTAGCGACCAAAGGTCGGGGAGCGGCGTGATGCCCGCAATCTCCGAGATGGATTTTGCGGAGGATTTCAATACCTTCTTGCAGGGAAACACACTTGAGGTATACACCAGTGGTGCTTCTTTTGTAGAGCTATCCATTGATTATGGTATAGCCCTTTGCTCGACATACTATTTGCCATCTTTCGACCTCATCATCGGGCAAAGTTCCGTGTATGAGATATTCCATGAACGGTTTTGTCCAAGACGGAGGGACCTTTGCCACCATGTGAACAAAAGAGTCAAATCTGTCTGGGTTATCTATGTCTGCTCCCTTCACGGATGGTGTCCGTAGATGCTCTAGGAAAACTCCAGGGGGAATTCATTTGCGCCCTAATCCAAGCTTAGACAGTAGATCATATGCCTCGTTTTGCTCCCTAGGTACATACTTGACCTCGTAGCCCAAGAAGCTCTTCGCTATCTCATCCACTTCGTCTCGATATGCCGCCATCATAGGGTTTCGTGCATTCCAGGTGTCAGCCACCTGCTGGGAAACCAAGTCGGAATCTCCACAGCAAACTATGCGCTTGATGCCAATATCCTTGGCTACGCGTAGTCTGTGAATGAGTGCTTCATACTCCGCCATGTTGTTTGTAGCCTCGAAGTGGATCTGCAGAACATAGTGCAGTTTTTCCCTAGTTGGTGACTGCAGCAGTACACCAGCCCCCGAGCCGTTGAGTAGCTTTGATCCGTCAAAGTGCATCACCCAGTATTTTGGCTCCGGTATTGGGGTAGCATCTGGCATCTCCGTCCAATCTGCGATAAAATCCGCCAAGGCTTGTGACTTGATAAAGTCGCGTCTCTTGTAGGTGATCTCAAAGGCGACAAGTTCAATGCCCCACTTCACAACCCTTCCCATAGCGTCGTTTTTGTTGATGATGTCGGACAGTGGAGCCTTGCTCACAACTGTGATAGGGTGCTCCTGGAAGTAGTGCCTCAGCTTCCGAGAAGTAAGGAACACTCCATAAGCTATCTTTAGTAGTGCGGGTAACGCTGCTTGGATTCCATCAAGACCTCGCTTACATAGTAAACTGGCAGTTGAACTCCGTACTCATGCCCTGGTTCTTTCCGCTCTACCACGACGACGATGCTGATTACCCAGTTGGTGGCTACCATGTAAATTAACATGGGCTCCCCGGGCTCGGGTACTGCAAGGATAGGCGCTGAGGAAAGTATCTCCTTGAGCTGCTTCATTGCTGCATCTGCCACGTCCGTCCACGTGAATTTGTCCGCCTTCTTCAGCAACTTGTACAGCGGCAGAGCCTTCTCTACAAGTCGGCTGACGAACCGACTAACTGCTGCAATGAAACCTGTTAGCCGTTGTATGTCCTTTAGGCATGTCAGACGGTTTATGTTTAAGATGGCCTTGATTTTCTCCGGGTTGACCTCGATTCCACGTTGGGAAACAATAAATCCCAACAATTTGTCGGCTGGAATCCCGAAGACGCACTTCTTAGGGTTAAGCATCATGTTGTATTTCCAGAGATTGTCAAAGGTTTCTTTTAAGTCAGAGATTAAGTAGTTTGACTTTTTTGACATCACCGCTATATCGTCCACATAGGCGTGAACGTTTCGACCAATTTGATCGTGTAGGCAACGCTGCATTGTCCGCTGGTAGGTAGCACCTGGGTTTTTTCAGCCCAAAGGGCATCGTGACATAGCAAAAGGTGTAGTGAACGAAGTGGCCAATTGGTCCGACTTCCTCATCTTGATCTGGTGGTATCCTGAGTATGCATCGAGAAAACACAAAATCTCCAAGCCAGCCGTCGAGTCAATGTCTTGGTCAATGTGAGGCAAAGCAAACAGATCTTTGGGACATGCCTTGTTAAAGTCGGTGTAATCAACGCACATTCTTAATTCTTTGGTTCCCTTTTTGGGGACAAGTACAGGATTGGCCACCCATCGGGTGTGAAGGACTTCTCGGATAAAACTAGCCTTAAGTAATCTAGCTATCTCTTTGCCTATGGCGCGTCTCTTCTCATCTCCGAAGCATCGTAGAGGTTGTTTCACTGGTTTACATTTTGGATCAATATTCAAGTTGTGATCGGCAAGTTCCCTAGGTACACCTTTCACGTCGGTAGGTTGCCAGGCAAAGATGTCCCTGTTCTCACGAAGGAACTCGACGAGCGCGCTTTCCTATTTAGGGTCCAGGTTTGTCCCAATGACGGTGGTCTTGGAGGCATCGCCTACCACAAGTTCCACCGGCTTGGTCTCGATGGCTGCCTTGAATGCTGGGGCGGAGTCAGAAATTTGTTCCTTCGACGCGGGCATCTCCGAGGCATCGACCTTGCTCTGGATCTCCTTGAATTCTTTGTTGTAGAGGACAACTTCTGCATAGGCTGCTTCTCCTATCTTGTAGTCCCTTGCTTTGGTAAAGCTTCTAGATACGGTGATGACACCATTTGGTCCGGGTATCTTGAGCTTGTGGTAGACAAAGCATGGCTTGGCCATGAAGGTGTGGAAGATGTCGCGGCCGAATATGACGCGGTACACGCTCTTGAAGGGGACCACCTCAAAGGTCATGCGTTCTTGGCGGTAATTATTGACGTCACCAAAAGCGACCTAAAGTGTGATGCACCCAAGGGACCGAGCCTCTCGACCAGGAACTACACCTTGGAAGATGGTGTTGGTCCGCCTTAGGTTTGCCTCCGTCAAGTTCATCTTCTGCAGTGTATCCAGGTACATGATGTTGATGTTGCTTCCACTATCCACCATACATTTGGTGAACTGGTTGCCGTCAATCAGGGGGTTGATGACCATGGCGTATTGGTTCTCCGTAGGGATGAGGTTTGGATGATCCTTCCTGTCCCAAGTAATTGGAATCTCCAACCAGCGCAGGATATGGGGAACTGGGGGTAGAGTAGCCATCAGTTGTTAGATAGTGGGGGTTCCAAGGAAAGTGTGGAAAACTGCTGCCTTCTTTTTGAAGGGGTTCTTGCCCTTGGCGTCGCTCTTGGCGGCGTGCTTGGGGTCAACATCCTCGTCCATGTCACTTGAATCCTTAGACTCCTCCTTCTTCTTCCCCTTTCCCTTGGCTCACGGTCTATTCTTCCGACTTTGCTTGTAGCCGGACTCCGGGTCCTCCTTGAGGTCGTTGACAAACTTACAATGGCAATTGATGTGGGTGGCTTTGACGTTGGCGTCGAGGTGTACGAGGCACGGCATATCCCGGTACTCCTCATAGGTTTGGGGAACGCGGAGAGCTGCCAAGGTAGTTTCTCTACCTCGTTGCTTCCCATGACCAGCTCCCCGTCCTCGGCCATGCTGTCCGCCATCACCTCGCCCTGCAAAAGTCATAGCGACCATGTCAGGGGTTTGCTTTTCTTCAGTCGGGGTCTTCCGCTTTGTGCTGTTGTTCCTCCGATCTTGAGTTGGAACGGCCATTGCCGGCAGGGAGCCGCGAGCATTGTCGTCGGCAGCCGCGAACTCACTGGCCAACTAAATCATCTGGTTCAAGTCTAGTTGGTGATTGTCCTGCATGCGCTTCAGCTTATGTCAGAGCAACGTGCCCCTTTCCAACCCATCGATGAAGGCGGGCATGGCGGTCTGAGCGTGCACTCCTGCGCAGGCATTGGTGTACGGCGAAACCTAGGATGTGCTTCCTCGAAGCCGGCACAGGCCAAGCCATACATTGACAGTGAAGGCAGGCAAGTGATGCCCACTCCCCTCCTCAACCTCGCCGTTGCCAAGACCCTTCTGGAGCAGGATAGATCACCCGAAGCGGTGAATCATTGCTCCGCGATGGCATGCGCTTCCTCTAGCAGCTGCTGGCGCTTCTCTTCAAGCTGTACCACACTACGAATATGAGCCACGGTCATAGGATGGACGAGGAGATTGTCGTACATCACTCTATCTGCTGGGGTGACTTGGGCCACAGCAGACGTAGATGCCAGAGGCGGCGGGTCTGCGCTGTTGTTGTTGCTCGGACCGATGTCAAGTTCCTGCGGCTGCTGTACTGGGTTAGGCGGAGGGGGCATGACCTTTGCGTGATCATTGTCGGCAGCAACAGGTGGTCCCTTCCCTTTGTCCAGCGTTGTAGGTGGGGCTCGTCCGGGTTGATCTTCATCCATCGTCGTCCCAATGGCGATGAACACCTCTCTGGACGTGACGGTGTTGTTGGCCTACTCGTCGTGCTTGTAATCCTCCTCCATCTCCTGCATGGCAGAGTCTAGCTCCTTTGGGCTGAAGTCTATCTCCTCCGAATATGCGCTGAAGTCGGTGTAGAGCGTGTTAATCACGAAGTCAGAGGATGTCGTGGCTTCCTCGATGACGGGGGGTGGAGGTGGAACATCAGCGACGATGATTGGGGCGGTGGTGCAGCTGCGGCGACGACGAGGACTGGAGGCGGTGGCGGCTGAGGTGGAGGGGCTCCATCAATGAGCGCAAGGGCTGTCTGAGCTGCCTCCTCAGCCTCCGCGTAGTTGTTGACGGTGTTCACCTTGCTTTCGAAGGTGAGGCGTCCTAAAGCCAGCTGCCGCCTTAGGGAATGCCGGAGAAGCGTACCTTGGTCCAGTCCTTCCACAAAGTGAGACATGGCATCATCATTGGGGTAATGCGCCAGATCGGCCCGTATACAGAGCCACCTGGTAAGGTAATCATGGGGGTTTTCGCCCTCTCTCTAAACGCAACACGCCAGATCGAAGATGGTCACCACTCCGACGAACTTGGATCTCTGCTGTCCAGACGCACGGACAAAGCCAGCGGATTTGCAGCGATCCTCCACCGTTATATCCTGCACAGGGGCGGTTTGGGTGGGCCTTGAATTTTCTGATCTTTGCCGGCAAACTCCGGGGAGAGATCCGACATCGATCCTTCCGCGAACGTATCCTGCCTATAGGCGGTCCGTGCGGGTCTTGATGCTCCTCCGACTCCTAGGGAACTAGTGCTCGAGTCGGTTTCGTCGATGAAGAGGTGGATATCTCCGATAGGAACGATCGAGCACCGCGTAGGGTTTTTCTTCGCCGGGATCGAAACATTGCCGGAGAAGAGAACGCGACCGATGGCTATGGTTTCGCCGATTCCCGCGAAGATCTTGGTCCTCGCCCGTTGAAGAGCCTGAAGCACCTCTTGCCGCACGGTGGGCGCCAACTGTCGTGGTATTGCCGACGAGTACGCCATGGAGGGGTCCTCACAGTGCGTGTTTAGAGATGTGGGGGAAGGCAAACGGTTGACGGGTACGAGGTAACACAACTTACCCAGGTTCAGATCCCACAACGGTGGCGGAATCCTACTCCTGCTATAAATAATTATAAGGGCAATACGCCAAGTTACAGGGATTGTTTCGCTATGTTAGGTGTATGCTAATCGATACTAGGTTGTGCCCTAAAGGCTCCCATGGGCCCGACTTATATAGTCGCCAGGTCCTAGGGTTACAGGCAAAGTCCTAGCCGAACAGGTTACAGAGTCCTACACTGCTTACAACTAGTCTAGCGTGTCTTGCACTCCAAGGCTTCGGGTACGTCGGTGACTCCTCCGTAGCCTTCCTTTATCCGGCATAGGCCTCCCTTCTGGATCCATCTAACTGGGCCGCCCAGCAGGCCATGGGACATGCTACCAACTGCGGGCCACCCGGGTTATCCGGATAGGAGACATGCTATGAGGATACCCATATAGCATATCACCAACACGGATCCAGTATGATTGATGACAACCATGGAAGACTCGGCGTGGAAGTGGCATGCACACTACATACATCTAAATATCCAAGCTCTCCGGCAACTTGGACAAAAGGAGATGGTGTGTGGGTTACCGTGTGTCAATCACATTGAGCAATTGTGCGACGGTTGTCTCATTGGGAAACAAAGGCGGCGAGCCCCGTTTCCAAGGGAGGGACAATATCGAGCAAGTAAGGTTCTTGAGTTGGTCCATGGAGACTTGTGTGGACCGATCATGCCGGCGACCCACGCTGGGAACAAGTACTTCTTTCTCATCGTCGACGACTTCAGTAGATACATGTGGCTTGTGTTGCTGAAGAGGATGGATCAAGCTTTGCAAGCCTTCGTGAAGATGGAAGTCAAAGTAGAGGCCGAGGCCAAGTTGAAGGCCCTCCGTACCGATCGGGGGGTGAGTTCATCTCCAATGAATTCAAGGCCGTTTGCGAAGCTAATGGGAACCAGCGGTATCTCACCGCACCATATTCACCGCAGCAAAACAGTGTTGTGGAAAGAAGGAACCAAACCATGGTGGCCATGGCACGCAGCATGATGAAGAGCAAAGGCATGCCGAGTAGGTTTTGGGATGAGGCAGTTAGTACGGTTGTCTATTTAATGAACAGGGCGCCAACTAAGAGTGTAGTTGGTATGACGCCATACGAAGCATGGTACGGACACAAGCCCTCGGTTTATCACCTTCGCACTTTCGGGTGCGTGGCGCATGTGAAGACGGTGTCCAGACATACAACCAAGTTGGCGGATAGAAGCACTCCAATGGTCATGATCGGCTATGAAGCCGGTACGAAGGCATATCGCACGTACAATCCGGTGAACAAAAAATTGGTGGTTACATGCGATATACTTTTTGAGAAGTCATGGAATTGAGGATTCGCAGAAGGAAAATGATACCTATCACCCGGACGATGGTCGTCCGGGTCGTGGCTCACGCACGCGCAGAGGTGGACCCGCCCACGATGCTTTTTCCCCTCGTCTTCTTCCTTGTTTTCCTGGAGAACTCCGCCGCTCGCCTTCTCCACAGGAGGGAGACGGAGACGCCGCCTCTTCCGCCCGGCCTCCTCCCTGACCTCTCCCGCTCGGCCTCCTCCCCGGCCTCCCCTTCCCTCGTGTTGCCGCCGCACCGCTCCTCTTCCCTCGTGTCGCCGCTGCACCACCACCCTTTTCGTCTCGTCGCCGGGGACTCCCGCCGCCGCACCCTGGAGCTCCCACCGCCGAGCGTTCCCTGCACCGTCTCCTGGTTCCCCCGCCAACCTTGCTGCCACGGGGGCGGGAGGGTGGGTGCTGCCAGCGGCGGCCAACCTTGCTTCCGGCAGTGGTCGAGCTTGCTTCCACGGGCGACCAACCCCGCCAACCTTGCTGCCACGGGGGGTCGTGGGTGCTGCCAGTGGCGGCCGACCTTGCTTCCGGCAGTGGGCGAGCTTGCTTCCACGGGCGACCAAGCTTGCTTCCACCGGTGGCCGAGCTTTGCTTCCATGGGCGGCCGTGGTTGCTGCCAGCGGTGGCCGAGCTTGCTTTCATGGGCGGCCGTGGTTGCTGCCAACGACAGCTGGTCTAGCTTTTTCTACAAGTTCTCCGGCGAGCTCTTCCGACTAAATTCTCCGGTCATGTATCCGACGAAGTCACTTTTTTGCTACATTAGAAGAACTTTGTTGCTACAACCGTCTTGTGGTTTTGCTACAACAGTGTCAACTTTTTGCTACAAGGTCTCCGGCGAGAGTCACCGGCGAGTTTTTCCGATGATGTCTCCGGCGAAGTCGGTTTTGCTGCATTAGCACATTTTTTTTGCTGCATGGTCTCCGGCGAGGTCTCCGGTGAGGTCTCCGTTCTATTTCTGAAATGAACCGTTTTTTTTTTTTGCTTCAGAAGCAAAAGCGGGGACATATGTAGCAAAAGCGGGATGTTTTGCAGCACAACGCGGGATTTTGAGCTATTTGGGAGGCACGTGGCGTACAGGTGACCAGGACGATGGGAAGCCCCCATCGTCCGGGGGACGCCTAGCGCGGTCCTTCGCGGAACCGGTACAGCCGATATCAGATGATATATTCACCGTTGTTTACAGTGATTTAGCATGTAGATGATCAACCTAGAACTGAAGCGGACACGACGGACAGCGATGCAGATTCTTCTACACGTATGGAAGCTAGCACAGGAACTGAACATAGTTTGCATGGGAGCCCAGACGTGAGTAGAAGCTCACGTGCTGGACATGGTGCATCGCAAGGAAGCCCTGCAAGGGCCCTATCTCATCCGAAAATAGACCAAGGCTCAGCACAAGCGCTTGGAGGCGGACCAGGAGCTGGCGCTAGTGGCCAATCTCCGCCAAGAGGTCCGTACACGGGAGCTGGTCCAGGAGGGACTAGCAACGCCAGTCCAGAACGGACGCAAGGCCATGCGCTGGAGGAGGACTCATCAGGATCGTCTCCAGCTTCTAGTGATGCTGATACGAGCGCTACTACAGCAGATCGTGCGGAAAATACTTCGTCAGCTCCGGCGTCTCCTCCGATTATACAGGAACCAAGGGGATGGCCACCTACTCCAGAGAAACTGCGAAACGTCTTGGATTTGTATCCACCGGAGGCTCTCTGCAGGCGAGGTCGGTGTTTACTCACCGAGGAGCCGACGAAATTTGAGGACGCTAAGACAGGAAGAGTTTTGACGTCATGCTATGGACGAGAAGTTGGGATCGATCAAAGACAATGATACATGGGAGCTTGTCGATCTACCCAACAATCACAAAGCTATAGGGCTCAAGTGGATGTACAAGATCAAGAAGGATGCCGAAGGAAAGTTGGTGAAACACAAAGCTCGGCTAGTGGCCAAGGGATACGTGCAAGAGCAAGGTGTGGATTTTGAAGAAGTGTTCGCTCCCGTTGCAAGGATGGAATCGGTGAGATTACTTATCACTCTCGCAACTCAAGAATCCTAGAAATTGCATCACCTGGATGTGAAATCCGCGTTTTTGAATGGGGAGTTAGAAGAAGAAGTTTACGTGAAGCAACCACCGGGATACATCAAAGAGGGAGAAGAACACAAGGTTTTGAAGCTACACAAGGCGTTGTACGGGCTACGGCAAGCCACTCGGGCGTGGAACATCAAGCTTGATCGTACATTGCTCTCTCTCAGATTCAAGAAGATCCCACTGGAGCATGCGATGTATAAGCAAGGTAAAGGAAGGGATCATCTACTAGTTGGCATCTATGTTGATGATCTATTGATAACAAGAGAGGATGAGAAAGATATTGCAAAGTTCAAGCTACAAATGAAGGAGTTATTCAAGATGAGTGATCTATTGAATTGCATGCACTAGCCATCTAGACCAAAAGTCCGAACTGATGGAAAGGGCTAGGCGTGTATAATATTCTTAACCCCCCCCCCCCCCTCACGTCTAGGCTATTTTAGTCCTTAGCGTGGGTTCGGTATAGGCCGCAGAATCTTTCTTTTAACTGTGTGAGCAGGGTCTTGAACTTGAGACCTCTTGGCTCTGATACCATATTGAATTGCATGCACTAGCCATCTAGACCAAAAGTCTGAACTGATGGAAAGGGCTAGGCGTGTATTATATTCTTACCATGATCTAGGCTTGTTGAGCTACTACCTTGGGATCGAGGTACATCAAAAGCTGGGTGAGATCACACTATGCGAAGATGCATATGCAAAGAAGATACTCGAGAAGTGTGGTATGGAAGAGTGCAATCCAAATCATGTTCCGATGGAACCTCGTCTTAAACTGAGCAAAAGGAGTGAAGCACCCGCGGTTGATGCAACGGAGTATAGGAGTATGGTCGAAATTTTGAGGTATCTCATCAACACAAGACCGGACTTTGGCCTATTCCGTTGGCTATGTGAGTCGCTTCATGGCAGCACCCACAATGGATCATTGGACAGCCGTCGGGTATATCAAAGGTACTACAAACTTTGGTGTTGTGTACTCGAAAGAGAAGGAGGAGGTGAAGCTACTTGGCTACAGTGATAGCTATCAGGAATATGCAACATGCATTCCTCTGGGTGCTAAAGGCCACAATATATAATACAGGTAGAGGTGCAAATATGCAGGAAGCCCCCTAACATATGGGGAAACTACAATATATACCTCCCCCCCCCCCCCCCCCCCTCAAACTCATGGTGGATCCACAACACTGAGTTTGGAGAGTAAGAAATCATGTTGCGCTCTGGTTTGTGCCTTCGTAAAGAAATCCGCCAACTGTAAATCTGAAGTCACATACTAAAGCGCAACAACCTGAGCCTGCACCTAAGCACGTGTATAGAAAGCATCAACACCAATATGTTTGGTAAGCTCATGCTTGACCGGATCACGTGCAACACTAATAGCACTTGTACTGTCAGACAAAACCAGAGTGAGTGTAGTCATAGAGACCCCAAAATCCGCAAGTAACCACCGTAACCAGGTCACCTCAGCAGTCAACAAGGCCATAGCACGCAACTCAGCCTCGACACTCAAACGGGAAACCGCTGTCTGTTTCTTCGTCTTCCAAGCAATGAGCGAACCACCAAGAAACACACAGTAAGCAGAAAGTGAACGGCGATCCGAAGGATCACTCGCCCACGTAGCATCCGAATAGCACTAGAGCTGGAGGGAGCTGGAACACAGAAAGAAAAGGCGATGAGTGATCGTACCACGAAGATAACGAAGAACGCGGAGAAGATGACTATAGTGAACAGTGGAAGGAGTAGAAACGAACTGACTCAGAATATGAACAGGATAAGAGATGTTAGGACGAGTGACAGCAAGATAAACAAGACTCCCGACAAGATGACGATAACGCGTCGGATCAGGAAGAGGATCACCATCAGTAGGTTGAAGCTTAACATTAAGCTCCATAGGGGTCTCAACAGTGCGCTCATCCCCAAGAGCAGCACGAGCAAGAAGATCCCGAATATACTTTTCCTGGGAGATGTAAAAGCCATTAGAAGTGGAGGAAACCTCAATCCCAAGAAAGTATCGAAGAGGACCAAGATCAGTCATAAGAAACTGATCACGAAGACGAGCCTTAACAAAGGCGATATACTCAGAATCATCACCAGTAATGATCATATCATCAACATATAGAAGAAGAAGAGTGCGTCCAAGAGGAGAAGTGTGAACAAACAGCGCTGGATCATAAGCACTAGGAGAGAAACCAGCAGCAGTCACTACAGAAGCAAAGCGCTCAAACCAGGCATGAGGGGCCTGTTTGAGGCCATAAAGAGAACGTCGAAGACGACAAACCATCCCCTCGGGAACAGAATACCCAGGAGGAGGCTGCATATACACCTCCTCAGTCAACTCACCATTGAGAAAGGCGTTCTGAACATCAAGCTGGGACACAGACCAGTGACGAACAGAAGCAACAGCAAGGAGAGTACGCACAATGTTCATATGAGCCACAGGAGCAAAGGTCTCTTCATAGTCACGACCATGCTCCTGCTGAAAACCACGAGCCACAAGACGCGCTTTATAGCGCTCAAGATATCCATCAGAGCGGGTCTTAATCTTATAGACCCACTTACACGTGATAGGACGAACACCGGGAGGAGGAGAAACGAGATCCCAGGTGCCAGTGCGCTCAAGCACAGCAATCTCCTTAGCCATGGCCAGCTGCCATTCAGGATGATACTCGGCATCCCGATAAGAAGTCGGCTCGGAGGCAACAGAAAGACCATACTGACTGGGAGAGTAACGATTGGGGGCACGGCGCTGTCGAACAGGACGAGTAGAGGGAAGCTCATCAGAGGAAGACGACTCAGGAGACGACGAGGAAGAAGAAGGTAGAGCAGAGGAAGACGCCGGAGAACGAGGAGAACTAGGAGAACTAGACGGAGCAGAGGCGGACGGTGTCGAAGAAGAGACATCAGGGGGAGGAGATCCTGAAGAAGACACAATAGGAGTAGAAGGAGGTGTGTCAGGAAAGAGAAGAAAAAAAATATCTTCCACCGGGTAGGTACCAGCGGTGGGATGAGGATAGAAAGGACGCGTCTCATCAAAAGTAACATCACGAGAGATACGCATCTGACGACCAACGGGGTCCCAACAGCGATAGCCCTTATGCTCATCACTGTATCCAAGAAAGACACACTCAACAGACCGAGCAGTCAATTTGGTGCGTTCGCGAGGAGCAAGGAGAACATAGCAAACACAACCAAACAAGCGAAGCATGGAGTAGTCTGGAGACTGTCCAGATAGGCGCTCAAGAGGGATACCACCCTGCAGTGCAGCAGAAGGCTGAATATTGATGACGTAAGCCGACGTAGCGACATCCTCAGCCCAGAAATGCGGAGGAAGGGAAGAAGCAATCATCATGGCACGAGTGGTCTCAAGAAGGTGGCGATGCTTACGCTCAGCAACGCCATTCTGGGCATGTGCGCCAGGACAGGAGAACTGAGCAAGGTTGCCCTGCTCATCAAGAACACTACGCAACATCTGGGAGATATACTCACCAGCAGAATCAGCACGAAACACGCGAATGGGGATAGAATATTGAGTGCGGACCATAGCCGCAAAACGCTGATATATGGAGAGAACTTCACTACGAAAGCGCATAAAATACAACCAAGTGTACCAAGAAAAATCATCGATAAATAAAATATAGTAGCGATGGCCCCCTTTCGAAGCGAAAGGAGCCGGACCCCAAACATCGGAATGAACTAAATCAAAAGGTCGTTGAGATACAGACGCGCTAGTAGGGTAGGGAAGTTGAATCCGTTTTCCCAACCTACAACCCTGACAATGTAAAGACCCATCTCCTGAGACAGACCCCAGAAGACCACGATGAACTAATGACGATAGGCGAGAGTCATAAAGGTGACCAAGACGATGATGCCATTGCTGAAAGGAGCTGGTAGCAGAGGCGACAACCGGAGAAGAACTGGAAGATGAAGTGGCAGCGGAAGGAACACGAAGCCAGTCTAACTCCCAAAGCCCTGAAGAATCACGGCTACGAGGGCCAGCTCGAACCAGGGCCTATGTGCGACGGTCCTGAACAACACAAGAATCAGCATCAAGAATGACGCGATAACCAGAGTCAGTAAGCTGGCTAGCAGAGAACAGTTTCATCTTAAGAAGAGGAACATGAGAAATATAAGGAACAGAAAAGGAAGTAGAAAGGGTACCCCGACTAGAGACAGGAAGAGAGGTACCATCAGCCGTGAAAACACAGACAGGAGAAGGGAGAGAACGAAGAGCGGATAGAAAAGAATACTCAGAAGTCATATGAAAAGAAGCTCTAGAATCCAGATACCACGGGGACGTACCTAACTGTGTAGAAGGTGGTGGTCGCAAGAAGTTGCCTAAAGAATCGATCCACAGAACCAGGTGCCGTCGAAGAAGAGCACAGGCGACAAGCGGACGCGAAGACTCCAGATAATGTCCTGATCGGAGAGGACAACTGCTGAAGATCCGGAAGAAACCGACTGCCCACGAGCCATCTGGTGCTGCTGACGTAAACTGGGATCCCGTGTATAACAGATGGCCCAAGTGTGGCCATCCTTGTTACAGCAAGAGCAGTGACGAAGAGAACCACGACGACCCTGACCACGAACCTTCTGGTGCTGACTCTAACCCTAAGACTGCTGGTGCTGACTCTGACCCTGACCTGGAGGAGTGGGAAGTATCGGCGGCGGCACAGAGGACCGCGGCTGAAGCAGGGGAGCAGACATCATAGGAGGACCACGAGTAGCAAGCACAGATGGAACCGCAAGAAGACCCGCACCACGGAGGCGGGTCTCCTCAGCCCGAAGCTCAGACAACACCTCAGAGAGCGGAACACGACCACGAGCATTCAGCTGCGCACGCCGGGGCTCAAACTCCTGGCGGAGCCGAGACAGAAACTCATAGATGCGGTGAAACTCCAAATCCGAGCGCATAATCTGGCAGCACGAGCATGTGCCACAAACAGCAGTACGAAGAGAGTCCAGCTGACGCCAAATAGCAGCACTATGAGTATAGAACTCATCAATAGTGGAATCACCCTGCTGAAGAGCATGCTCCTGGCGAACCACAGACAGGTAAAGAGCATCCCCATACGGCTGATAGCGTTGACGAAGATGTGCCCAGTGAGCGGCAACAGTGGGGAGACTCATGAACTCAGCAGCATACTGGGGCAGAACACTGGAGGTGAGAACAGCAGCAGCACGAGCATCCTCATCGACCCACTGAGTGTAGGCAGTCAGATCATGGCGATAGGCCTCGAGATCAAGAAAATCGCTTGAACTTTAGGTCATCGAAGAACAAAGACTATCATCGGCACTCTGAGCAGCATCCTTGGCCTCCTGAGAGGCATCAGCACCGAGAACAATCGGTGTCGGCGAAAGAGGAGCCACAGGATCAGGGGGCACGGCGGACAGGAGACCCCGCTGGAGAGCACACCCCAAAGACAGAGATCGCGCATGTGGACGCGCATAAAGGCAGCGAAATCAGGGTAATTCGCGCCATCGAAGATCACCGGGCAGCGAGGAATCGCAACATAACCCGATGCAGAAGACATCTCTCTCTGTTTCTCTCTCTCT
Organism: Avena longiglumis; assembly: GCA_030063025.1. NCBI lineage: Eukaryota > Viridiplantae > Streptophyta > Magnoliopsida > Poales > Poaceae > Avena > Avena longiglumis. The sequence goes on from CP125975.1 coordinate 586,933,911, forward strand.
CTCTCTCTCTCTTTTTCAGATCTGGTCAACCCAAAATCCGGTAGAAGGCGGCCGAAATCCGGCCAGTCGGAGCAAGAGGCGGACGCGGCCGGGCGTTGGGAGGCCAATTGAGGCCACCGGGGATCGATTCCCGGCGGTGAGGACGGCCGAGGGCGATGAGTCTGGAAGTAGCCGGGAGCTCTGTGACGCTGAGGCAGGCGGGCAGGCGGGCAGGCGGCAGGCACACGCAGCGGCGGCGCCGAGGCGGGCAGGCGTCGGGTGCAGACGACGCAGGCGGGCTTTGCTCAAGCGGCGAAGTCTCCAGATCGCCTAGATCCGATCCGATTGGGATGCGATCAGATCTCGCCCAGATCCGATCGGGATACCAGCAGACGGAGCGGGACAGGCAGATGACAGGAGGAGGCGGCCGGAGAGATGACCTGAGACAGCGGTGACCGGCGGCGGCGACGTCGGAAAAAACGACGACGACAGGGACGGTGGCGGCTGTGACGATGTTGCAGAGAAACGGTCTAACCAAGCTCTGATACCATGTCAGGAATATGCAACATGTATTCCTCTGGGGGCCAAAGGCCACAATATATAATACAGGTACAGGTGCAAATATGCAGGAAGCCCCCTAATATATGGGGAAACTATAATATACAAATATATACATCTAACAATAGCGACAGGGCGACAGTAGCACACGTTTGTTTCTCGCCAGCCGAAGCAAAAGGACTGCACACGAGTTTTCCATGAGCAACCGTGTGCGCACGCGTCAGTGTTGTTGAGTTGTTACTAGGAGTAGCTTGGACTCGGGAATATGCTGCCGATCATGCTATAGAGATGAGAATCTCAAAAATTAATGAGCTCCGGGCTGGGCGTTAGGCCAAAAAACTGAACATATATATATCGGGCCACAACACAGCATCGATCCGATTATACAGCAAACCACACCCCTTTGATCAGACTCTTTGGCCTGGAAGATCATCAATTACATAAATCGGAGAGATTACAACAAATTTTAACAAATAATATTGGCATTGTCTTAAGTCTTATGCTAGAGGCCGGAGTTTTTCGAAAGGAGGTAAGATAGATAGATAGATAGATAGATAGATAGATAGATAGATAGATAGATAATATGGTGACCTTATTACACACCAAATGATCAACAGGCACGCACGTACACAGTCATCACAGTACGTGCAACGACTCGAGTTACACAAAAATCGTTGATATAGAGCCTCGATCGTCGTCCCCAGATGACCCGGCCTGCTGTTTGTCATTTATTATCTCTATGGGCTATGGCATCGCCAGCGTGGCATCAGCAGCAGCAACATGCCTCTCCAGGATGCCGGCGTGCATAAGCAAAGCCCAGACGTGCGTCACAAACTCGCCACCATGAGCAAGAAGTTCTACGTGGCCGGCGACATTAGCAGACGGGGCGACATACACGATCATCTCTGCCCAGAAATCCGCCAGTAGATGCCAACGGTTCTCCATGCTCTCCAATGCCTTACCAAGTGTAGCACCCTTTAATAGAAGTTGTTGTGCAACGACGGCTCTGCTCTCGCTGCCTACACCGCCGCCTGCTGCTGCTGCTGCATTATTGTGCAGACCTCTAAGCTTCTCATACTTTTCCATTGGCAGCAGGAGATGATTTTGGAATGCTTCTTTTGCTTCTCCTAGTAGCTCATCGAGTGTACACTCTGACTCTACTGGAGTTCCTGGAAGCAGCTCTGGGGCAAAAGCAACCAGGTATGCACAATACCTAGACAAGTCATTGGCAACAACTTTGTCTGGATCATTTTCTTTTGAGCAACATTTTCTCGCTGCTGCTTCGGATATCTCGCAGTAGCAAGTCGCGACGTGCCATACAAGTATGCTGTGAATGAGGGTAAATGAATCGTCGATCTGGCATGCCCAACATAGCTGCTGCTGCTGCTGCTGCTGCTCACCAGTGGCAGTGGCAGTGGCAGTGATGCCATGCCTCATCAGTGTGGAGCCTCCATTTGATACACGGCCACTGCTGATTGAGTTCTTGATAGCCCGTGCGACCGCCTTCTTCACCTCCGATGACAATTCTGCGGGCTTGCCTGCTTGATCTCTACTTTGAAAGGAGTCAAGGACCGGGTATTGACCAATGTTGTTGTTGCGCCAATTCCCAAGCCGTCTGCTATGCCTTCCTAGAAGCAAAAGAAGCTTCTCAAAATAGGCATTCCCTTGCAATGATGGGTTGCTTACATACCTACAGACCAAGGATACCTTTGCCCAGTCAGAGACACAGTAATTCCATATCTCCAGAAGCTGAAATACTGATAGGGTAAACAGCGCAATCTTGGTGACCAGCACATCTCGAGTGCTTGTTTCCATCAGGAGATCATGCAAAACAGAAACGTGCTCACCCACAGCACTGAAAGACATTGCGGCCGCCGCTATCACGAGAAGCGTGATGGTGACTGAAACAGCGCAACACCGTACCTCCTTGCCATACATGATGAAAGCATACTTGGTGAAGAAGAAGTCACAGAGGAAAGCCAGCTCCGTTTCAATCACCTGGAATGCTCTTTCATAGTCTTGTTCGGTTCGCAGAAGCCCCTCAAGAACAAGATCCCGGGTCTTGTCGAGCTTAGATTCAGGACAAGTGTAGCCGAAGTACCTTCGAACCGTGAGATGGAACAATGCAAAGGAGAGGCATACATCCTTGAGATGACATATACTAGTTGGATGATTATTGTGAGAAGAAGAAGAAGATGATGATCCCAAGACCCCAATGTTTCCACACCAGATCTTCTCCAGCGTCACCGCTCTGCTCTCTGCAAATGCATCAGTAGTGGTTGTCCCCTCCTGCTCCTTGTGGATGAGAACCATGTACTTGTATCCCTGCATGGTACGAGGGTTGTAGGATATGCTGAGTTGGTGCTCCTGCTTCATGTAGACGGCAAGCCTCTTGATGCCATTCTCTGACGATGGCTTGCTTGCCAACCTTATAGTATACAACCGCTCAGCAAGTTTAGATGACAATAGTACGGTCACGGCAATGATTAGGCAAACAACGGGTGCCACATGTTTACCAGTCTTGATAAAGATGGCCAAGACGTAGCCGACGTAGAACATGAAGGAGAGACTGTCCCAGTAGAGCTTGCTGTTTGATTGCTTGGTGTCACCGAGCTTCTGGACAGACATTGCGTTGGTACCCCCGTAAAGAATGGCAAGAAACAGTGCCCACACCGGGTACAGTTCGTTCTTGATTATCTGCCCATTAATCAGTCCCATCGTGTAGGTGATCAGTGGTAAGGACAATACGAACATTCCCTCGACTCCGTATCTGATAATGCTACTCTGACCTTCACGACGCCTAGGTGTTCCAATGGCAAGGGTAATCATAAACACAGCTGCAACCAGCACGCAAATTTCCACATGGCCTACGGCCTTCCTTGGCTTCAAATACGCGTTGATCCAATGCTCCGTGCAGTTTCTGCATACGGCGTCTAGTATTTCCTTGGCTCTATTCATCTCTCCAGCCCTGTGCATACGTATTTACAGAAACAGTGTGATGTTAGCACAGCAGTAAAGATTCACAACCATATATACTATTAATTTTCTAAGAAAATAATATGTATTACCGGTTTCCTGAAATAAAAATAGTATATATAGAGCATATTAACGGCCGTGTTTTCCTAAATAAACTGTTTCATTGAGTACACGAGATCCAACTTCTCTAATTTCAGCTGTTTCATATACTCCCGGAGTATAAAAAATATTTTGTTTCGTCACTAGAGGTGTATTCTAAGAGGTCTTTTATGCTACTCTAAAATATACCAAGGCTCGTCTGACTTTATAGTTTTCTTTTTTTGAACATTGAACGGGTGCAAAGCACCCGACATATATTGCTGCAAAGAAGCCGATGGAGTACAAAAGGGCCAAAAAGATAAAATTACATAGAGGCTCAAGAATTTCCATTGAGGACCCTAAAAGAAACTTGAAAAGGCAATCAAGTCCTTCGTCCTCATCCTCCTCCAGATCGGCGAATCTTCAAAGATCGCCGCCGTCCAAGCCACTGAAGCGACCGGCGAGGAGCAGAGAAGCAGCGGGCAGCCCTACTGCCATTGTGTCCAGCGTGATGACGAAGAAGCCGCCAAAGAGACGCCGGAGAGAAGTTCCAGAAGTATCAACCGCCGCCGCAGGCAACCAGACTCGGCTCTCCTAGCCACCACCATGATAGACAGAGGAAGCTGGAGAGGGAGCCTGCCTCGGCACGGACATCACGGACATCCAGACGAGGAAGAGGAGGGACGACGCAACACTCCGCAACCCCCTCGCCTCCACGGCCGGCTGGGAAAGAGAAGCCGCTGCACCACCCGCCACCACGCCCTTCTCCCCCGCCACCACGGCCGACCAAGAAAGGCATCGTAGCTTCCACTCCCACCCCAGATGCCGGTACCTAGACCCTTATTGAGAGCCTCCAGCAGTAAATCTCCCCCAAGGCTTCGACCATCGGAGCACACGAGAGAGAAACCCTACCGGCATGCCCCAAATCTGGGTCAACGACCTAGGCAAAAATCCGGGACAGAGCCCGAAACCACGACAAAACCGCTGCAAACCAACCTACCTACTACCCTAAACTACTCCGGCGCCTCCCCTCCGCCACCTCCGACCGGCATCGCCGCCGGAGGGGCTCGGGATTGGCCCGACCGCTTTCTTTTTCTCTCGGGGAACTGTTCACGGGAGAGGGGGGAGTCCAACATTATAGTAGTAGTGGTTAAAACGTGACTAGTAAAATTTCTTCTACTAACAAAGGCAAGGGCAAACTCGGTAGACCACCTACTAATAGGCCTTGTATGTGAAAACAAGGCAGCCCAACATAGCCCAATATTTGACTGCATTGACGACCAGTAGTGAGTGAAAAAAAATCCTAACCCTAATTGTTGGTGCATGTTACATACCTATATGATCTGCAAAGTTTATTCCTGCTACATGAGTTCAACTGGATTTACATATTATTAGTACATGACGCAATAATTTCAGTTTTAGCGCGAGGGTTTCTGCAGACTACATTCATTCCTTCCTGTACTGTATGATCTTGGTAATGGTGGTGGCTAAGTAAGTATTGAATTCAACGTGTTCTTCAGTGCAGGAAATACTTATTAAAAATGTATTGTAGGATAATATAAAAGGGATATGAAATTTAATTAACCTGAAAACACGCCTAATATCTAGTTCAGCACAAGATCAAGTACACATAGATGGCTACTTTGACTTGTGTTGGATCGATTTTCTCATATTAATTATTACTAGCTGTTTGTTTGTTTGTTTTCTTGATTCAATGTCAATTTGATAAGATGGAACAATGACAATCTATTGTGCATGCACATCATGAGCTATGGCTATGCCGACGGAAACCCTGCATTACCCCATTTGCCTCGTGGGTACTTGTAACTTCGTAGACTCAAATTTAGACTTGCTGCCAACAACATGAGTGTGATCCTGTGATCATGTGGGAAGATGCTATTAATTGTACTAGTTTGTTCCTACATCTGCAATTTACTGGACAGTTGCATAAGCTTATAACTGAAGAGTTCTGCAGTCAAGGCGCGGTAGCGCGCTTCCCACAATCATTACTCTGCCTTGCGCCAGACTTGCAGCACGGGCGTAGATTCCAGTTACAATCCTTCTGGCCCAAAGTGGAAGGCTTCATGGAAGTCGTTCAAGAGGCGTGGAACTCGCTACCCTGGGATCCCAACCCCTTCAAGAGACTTGATGCTAAGCTGAGAGCCGTGGCCAAGAAGTTGTTTGGATGGAGCACCAGATTCATCAGGAATGTCAAGATGCAGATCCTCTTGGCTACTGAGTTGATCCTTCGATTCGATGTAGCTATGGAAAGTAGGCAGCTCGCCGGTGAGCGGGCTTAAATGGGTTCTTGAAGAAAAGCTACTAGGACTCGCCTCCCTAGAGAGGACGCTGGCGCGGCAGAGGTCGCGGATCCTTTGGCTCCGGGAGGGAGATGCATGCACGCGTTTTTTCCACACGCATGCGAGCCACCGAAGGCGGAAGAACTTCATTAGTCACCTCCTCGTAGATAATGTTCGGATCTCAGATCATGATGATAAGGCTGAGGCCGTGGATAGCTTCTTCGCGAACCTTCTGGGAGAATCTGGGGATCGCCCTTTCTCGCTTGACCTAGATTTCCTAGGGCTGCAGTCGAGGGACCTCCAACACATTGATGGCGAATTCTCGGAACAGGAGGTGCTGATAGCCGTCAGGGGCATGCCATTGGACAAGTGCCCAGGGCCGGATGGGTTCTCCGCACGTTTCTTCGTGACCTGCTGGAGCATTATCAAGGATGATGTTATGGACGCCTTCAACTCACTCTCTAGGCGCGACTGCCGGGAATTTGGAGCGGTGAATGGGGCCCTTGTCACACTGCTTCCCAAGAAGCTAGGCGCGGAGGAGATACGGGATTATAGGCCGATCAGCCTTATCCACGGGATCGCCAAATGGGTGGCCAAGGTAATAGCAAACAGAGTGGCTCCCGTCCTCCCGCAGATGGTGGGGGTTCACCAAAGTGCATTCGTGCATGGACGGTGCCTACATGATAACTTCATGATGGTGCAAGGGACGGCTCGCAAACTTCACACCAGCAAGACCCCAACAGGACTCCTAAAGCTTGACATCACCAAGGCGTTCGACACGGTGGATTGGGCTTTCCTTTTGGAGGTCATGAGGAATCTAGGCTTCGGGGAACGGTTGCTCTCTTGCATCTGTGCCCTTCTTTCTACGGCCACCACGCGCATCCTAATGAACGGCTGCCCAGGTTCTAAGGTGGAGAACAGGCGAGGCGTCCGACAAGGGGCCCTTGCCTCCCAACATGTGTTCATCCTGATCATGGAAGTTTTTCATTTGATTGTCGTCAAAGCGGAAAGTTTGGGCCTCCTCACTAGACTCGCGACAACGGATTCCAACACCGCCTCAATCTACGCAGATGATGTGGTCACTTTCACGAGACCGTCGGTGGTGGATTTCGGTGATCTCGGGATCATCGAGGACTTTGGGGTGGCATCGGTCTACGGACCAACTTTGACAAATGCACGGCAAACTTGATCCGATGTTCGATCAAGATAGGGATATGGTTTCCGAGGCGGGTTGCCCTATCACGCAGTTCCACTCCGCTACCTAGGGTTGCCACTCTCCTTACGTAAACCATCCGCATCTCAACTCCGTCACTTGTGGATCGGTGGCGCCAAGTTGCCATCGTGGAAGGCCTCTATGCTCAACGAGGAGGCGGATGGAGCTCGTGAAAACCACGCTATCGCCCATTCTGTTTTGCCATGATGTCCTGGATATTCTAATTGAGACCATCACTGCGATTGAGAAGATAATTCGTGGATTTCTTTGGAAGGGAGAAAGGGCGTCCATGGTGGCCATTGTCTAGTGGCATGGGACAGGTATGCATGCCCAAAGAGTTGGTGGGCATCCCAAACTGCACCTCCTAAATGTTGCACTCTGTGGCAAGATGGTTGTGGTTGAGGCGAGTGGAGTTGGACAGCCTGGCATGATCTCGATGTTCGTGCGCTTGCCAAGCGGTTTTTTGACGCCACGACCTCGGTGCTTGGAGATGGATCCAACACTCTCTTACGGATAGACAAGTGGCTACCGTGTGGAAGACTTGAGACGTCACTGCGCCGCGCTTATTCGCGATGGTGCGGTGGCGCAATCGCAACTCGTAGGGTACGCGAGGGTCTTGTGGGGCCGCTTCACGATGTCCCCGACCTTAATGCAGCCATACGGAGGCTCAGTCAAGTCGCAGATCGCTGGAGGAAGTCACCACGACAAAGGGACGCAGGATATCCTCAAGTGGAGCGGGATCCATCTGGTGCTACCGGCCGAAGTCCTGCTACAGCTATGTTCTTTGGTCGGACCTCGATGGCGGTGTGCACTGCAGATCTGGCGCTCGAGCCCCTTGATTGCAAGGTTACTCTTTGGCTAGCTGTGAGGAATAGATGCTGGACCGCTGATAGGTTGAGCCGGCGCGGGTTGCAGCACCCGGCGGCATGTTCATTTTGCGATCAGTGTGGAGAATCCATTGACCACCTCCTCATGGGATGTGTCCTAGCTCATGAGGTGTGATCCACATGTCTTGGGTGGTGGGGCAAGAGCCAGTGGTTGCCCGAGCATGACACGAAGTTGGTGGCTTGGTTGTTGGGGAGGCGCGGCGGGAAAGGCCAAGAGCGTGATCTCTGGACAGGAGTCTCCCTGGTGTGTTGGACGCTTTGGCGCCACCGAAATGATATCGTTTTCGAAGGTGCCTCCCCCTCGGCTGCAGTAGTCGTTCAGAAGATATCTGAGGAAGCAGGCTTGTTGATAGCTGCGCGGATCTTTCGTGACTGCTTGAGCCAGGTAGATAGGTGGATGTGGCATCCCGCAAAAACCACTACTAGAAAATCGCGTTGAATTTGTGCATTGCATCGTCATCATCATGCATTGTTTGCCCAAACTATTTTCGAAAACCCCGAATTGTTTTCCAAACGCCCCATCTTATTCAAACACCGAACACCGGGTCCCCGAAATATTTTATTTTGGCCGCTATCGGTTTGCGCACGGCCCGTTTAAAACAAATAAAAGTTTTATTAATTTTTAGTCGGGCAATGAACGGGCAGATCGACCAACGACCCCGGGTTTTAAATCGGTCCACCAACCGCCTTCCTAAAACCTAAATCTACCTGAAACCTACCCACCCTCCCGCCACATCACTCCCACCATTCAGAACCGCCACCTCACCCTCTCCCTCACCCAACTGCACCATGCCACGCCACTCCTCTCCTCCTCCCTCTCTCCCTCCTCTCTCTCTCCTCTTCCCCCCACACACGCCACACACTCTAACACACACTCAACTCCCCACTGTCCCCCCTGGGACCCACCCGCCTACCCGCGTGACCCCTGCCTTTCATCGTCCTCTTCCACCCTTCCTCCTGCTCCCTGGCCGCCCTCCCGCCCTGCTCCTCCCTCTCGGCTCGCCTCGGCCATGAGCCCGTGCCTCCTCGCCTCCTCCCGCCACTGACCGCCTCTCCGCCAGTGAGCACCTCAGCCGCCCGGTCCTACCTCTCCGCGCCCTCCCCCGTGCTCTCCTCCGGCGACGACGCCGCCTGAAATCGCTCACTTGCAACTCCTCCCCAAGCTCCTCGACCCGTCCTCCATGAACCACCCCAGCCTCCCACCCTCGCTCGCACCGCCTGCGCCGCTCGCCTCCTCACTCGCTCGCCCTCAGGCTCGCCAGCCCTCTCGCCACCATCCGCCATTTCTCTGCAATCGCGAGCCCTCACCCCTTCACATTCGCCGCCCTGCGCCGCTTCCTCCGTCGCCTCTCTGCCTTGCGCCCGCCGCCTATGCTGAGCCTCCGCCTCGCAGCCCGGCCCGTCAGCTGCGTCGCCTTCGCCGACCACATCTCATGGCATGACTCCTCCGGCCCAAGCGCCCGCCAGCTCGCGTCTGCCGAACCCATGAGCCCCGCCTCATTGCCTGCCGCCAGTCTCCGCCGCCTGGTCCACTCGCCCGGCCCGCCCGCCGTTCCTTCCGCTCAAGCCCCGCTGCCCTGACCAGACACCGCCGTCGCCATCCACCTCCTCCCGTGCGCCCTTGACCCCTCCGACGCCTCCTCGGGCCCCGCTTCTCGCGGGCCCCACGTCGAGCATCGTCGCCATCCGTTCAAGACCTCACGACAAGGAAATCGGAACCACCCCGCCACGACAAGGAACCCGGCGATGACTCGGGATCGATAAGATCTTCTTAGACGCCGAGAACCCACGGAATCCAAGACGCGCCACGAAGACCGATCCGGCAAGACCAAGCGCTTGAGCCCGGCCGGATCGATGATCGACCACGAGGATTACGGACTACAAGACGACCCACGGACCGAAGGCCATCGACGAGGAACCGTCAAGAACTACATCTCGGACGCGGAAAAACCGGGACGCCAAGACCCCGTGTGAGACGACAAGACCCTCGCCGGACGCCAAGACCGCCACATGGAGCGATAGCGCTTCATCTCGGACACGCCAAGTACTTGAGCCCGATGCAGGCCGACTCGATGGCTCGGACCGGCAGATCTACGCAACAACAAGATCGGCATCCGACCGGAAGAACCCGCTACCGTCGCCAAACCAAGTCCGGCCTTTAACGCCCGGATCGCCCGATACCGAGAACGACCCCGGAGTCCGAGAACGCTTCCGCCGAACCCCCGAACCCCAGATCCGTCGTACCCTGAGACCGACCCCGAACCCCGGAACCCCCAAGACCGTCGAGACCCCTCAATGTGTGAACCCTTTTTCCTCGAACCCTATTTTATAACATGATATCAACCTGTTGCACATTTAATTGTCTTGCATGCATTCATTCATGTGGTTTGGGGTCCGTATGCCGATTCACTTAATAATTAAATATGGGGCCCATATGCGGGCAAATCTAGTCTCATATTGGCCTCATTTAAACTTGTGTAGCGAACCGGTATCATATCTTGCCTTGCTAAACAACATTTAATTGCGGGGGTTCTAAACAACTTGAACCACCTAATTAATTGTCGGGACCCCGGTTCCGCTTAATTTGACCTAATTGCATCGCACTTTTGCCATGCCATGCATCATACATGCATCATGCCGATCTTCCGCCGTTGTATTAAATAGTGCATCCGGTGTTTCTTCTAGTGTTTTGCTTCTTCGCGGATAAGGCCGTTGAGTTGGTGTGAGCTTCGTCCCGATCTTCGGGGAAAACCTTCGACAATGTTTTCAGGCGAGCATCTCCCCCTTTCTACCTATCTTACTTTATAGTCTTTATTCCCTCCTGTTGATCTTTTGCTATCTGTGTTGCGATGCTTTAGTTTCCGTACCTGTGATATTCCCTTGCAGCCCTATATTGCCTTGGACACACCCTATTACCTGTTGTTTGGTAGATAGTGGGACTTGCGCGTCGTAGTCGCTTGCTCAAGTCTTTATTGTCGTCAAATGCCACGATTCGATGTATTGCATGTTGTTGTTGGAGATGATTCTAGCTTTACTTATTGTTCACTTTATTTTACATTTAACTAAAATTGAATAAGCGAGGCATCGGTGGGTGATAGATAATATTTGGTTTCGACGCCCACTTGTGTCCCGTAAGACCCCGAGTACTTGATACTGTTCCTTGATTTATCGCGCTATCCACATCCGGAGGTATATGGGACCCCCACCGGAGCTTGATTCATTCTTATTTCTTGGGGCCACAAACTAGTTTGAGGTTTTGTTACGATCTGTACTTATGCCATGTTTCTTCGCTTTATTTACGATTGTGCGAGGAGCACCTTGATCGCTTAGGTATGCGGAGTGTTTACGCAGATCGACAAGCCCACCCACACTTCGGGTTCCCGATCGCATGACCATTGGCGCAACCTTGAGGCCGTCTCGGAGCTTGCCTACTCCGTTGCGGGTTCTACTCAAAGGGTGGCCCCTGAAATATTTCGAATCTGTGATTGTTCGTGAAAGCCTCGTTGGGTTTTGATTTGGTTTTCCGAGGTTGATCGGTGTGTTGCTATTGGTGCACCCGGGTAAAACTTTCTGAAAGCCGTGTCGCGGATATGGACGACTTGGAGACAAGATCTCGATCATAGACAAGCATAACTAAAGTTTATCGCTATCAACTTGACTTATAATGACTAGTAATCAGCTCCACTATAACGGAATGGCTAATTAATCGCCCACAATTGCTTGTTTGGTTGTCGCCGACAATTGTATATGACTAGTAAGTATTGCAACTACAACGAATTGGTGAATAAAAGTACCAACAAGCTATGGGTTTTGGGTTTATCTCATGCTATCTGCTTTTGATTAGTAAGAGTTACAACTATAACGGAATGGTTAACTAAAAGTGCCCACCGCTACCTTATCGGGATTATTTAAACGACTAGTAAAGTGCCGCAACTATAATCGAACAAGTAAAACCGCCAAGCTGCGTGAGTTCCTCGGTTGACTTCCTCGTTTGGTCTCGAGGAAACACCAGGATGGGTTTGTTTGGTGTTAGTTTCGGTTGGATCGGTTAGGTCATTCTTACCTCTACGATATCCGCCATTGTATCGAGTCTCTATAGGTTGTTTAGTGCATCTTGCCGCCGCCGATCCACCATACCTATGTAGGCGAGGACCCGAATTCTAGCCTCGCTGTCTTGGCCTCAAGATTAACTCCTTCTTTGTTTTCTGCTTTGCCCTTTGTCGGCACCCCTTTTGTTAAGCGGTTTTGAGATCGACGCCGTTAGCGAGGTTACCCTTCCGCTTGGCACGGGTGGTTATGGACGCCATTGGTTATTCTTCGAGGCTCTTAGCCCCATTTGCATCTTGTCCGTAGTCGGACGCCTCGCTGCTTTCAAGGTGATTTGGATCTTTGTATATATTACATCTGTATTCTTGACTCTTTGAGTCATTTGTATATATATCTTACGTGGGTCCTATCGAGGACTGTTGTGTAATGTTATTACTTCGTTTTCCACCCGCACGAAAGTGCCTGGTGGGCACCTTTGAATCGTTTCTATGCGAGTTTGGTGAATTTTGCCCAAATTTGCATAGGTCCGATTCTGAGGGTGTTACAGTGGAGATGTCGCGAGTAGTCGGTTAGGGGGTGTGTGCTGCCCTCGTGGCAGCGTGGTGTTGCGCTTGGGACGTCTGTATCACGGCGTGTTGTATATCTTGGCCGCTTGGCCCTCCTTCTATGAAAAAGATACGTCTCTCAGGACGTATCCTTGAAAAACAATCGACTATAGCCAGAAGCGAGGCAGCACAAAGCAGGGCGAAGACGGCGTCCACGGCCAAGGAATGAGTTGGAGGAGGAGAAAATTGCAAAAGGCTACCATAATTGCGACTAGTGTTTCAAAAAACCACCACAATTTAGTTTTTTGCTAAAAACTACCAAATGTGTGCCTAATTGTTTAAAAAACTACCACTTTTATGTAACTAGCGTCTTAGCCGAGTTTGAGTGCATTTCCGACAGGGCTGGCCCACTGTCACTCTGACGTGGCTGCGTATTTTTGTAAAAGACACCTCCACATATTTCTCCATGTTCTATTCTTTTATTCCTTTATTTTTATTTCTTCAGCTGACCAATTCTGCGCTGCGCTTTGTGCATGCCGCCTTGTAAGTAGCTTGCTCGCCGCCTGCACGCTCATTTCATGACCATTAAAAGCTCGCCCTCTCCATGCCCATTGCACCAGCTTGACTGGCCAGCGCGCGTGCCATCGCTCATCGCCATCGCCAAGATCTCATGCCACAGGCGTTAGCATGAGTTGCCGAGATTCCAACCTCGAGGCAGTGACAGCAGAAGCGTGTATGTTGTGTTAGACTGTATATTTGTAACACAATTGTAATTGTATCTGTATTGTATCCTTTGGTACCCATATATATATATATATATATATATATATATATATATATCTGATAGGCCATGCACCAGATGCGTTGAGCCAGTTGTCCACCAAACCACTGTTTAACATGGTATCAGACTAGGTTTCGAAACCCTAGCCGCCGCCCCCTGCCCTTGGCCGTCGCCACCGCCTCTCTCGGTCGCGCCGCCGTCGCCAAGATCGCCACCATGAGCTCCTCCGGCTCTTCCTCGTCTCTTCCTCGCTGGCCTCGCCGTCCCTCGCCATGATTCTCATTCGCGGCGATCCTCGCAACGCCACAAGCCAGATGGCTTCTTCCTCAACCTCGCGCCCCCTGTACCTCGACGCCTCGCAGTTCGCCCCTGGGTTCTTCCCGCCGCTGCCGTCCTACGTGTCGGCGCCGCTGGTGCCGTTTAGTGCGGTACCGCTCCTGTCCCCATCGGTGCCCTCGGCCTCGCCGTCGATCGTCCTCTCCTCGGCTTTCCGAGGTTGCGATCCGCTCGTCTCCCGTGGACGATGTCGCCGCCACTGGATCCCGATCGCCGACGGCCCGGGCCGGTCCCTACTCACGCGCTCATCACAGACGCCTCTTGCGGATAACTTCCTGTATTGGCGGGCGCAGATCCTCCTCCTCCGCAGAGTCACCTCGAGGGCTTCGTCGATGGGAGTCACCCGTGCCGCCACGTCTCGCCGTCACGGCCATCGGCCGGGTCTCGGTGAGAACCCGGCGTCTGCGCACTGAGTTGCGGGATCGAGCCATCCTTCTGCGCTCGATCGTCGTGACCGAAGGTGTTGTTGGCTTAGTCTTTCGCCACGTCTCACGACATCTGGCGGCGATGGCGGACACTTCTCGCTCCTCGGCTCACCAGACATCGCCCTTCGCCAGAACTCCTCGAGTGCAAAAGCTCGACTCCTCGGCACATCTACTTCAACAAGATCAAGACAATTGCGACACTCTGTCGCCATCAGCCCGCTTAAGCAATGAGGAGTTCACGGACTTTGTTCTCCGCGGCCTCGACCACGACTACGAAAACCTGGTTGAGGCGGTGCGGGGCGTGACACGCCCATGTCCCCACGGGACTGTACTCGCCTCCTCTTCCGAGCGGTAGCGTCGCCGCCCGTCACGCGGCCCAGGCGACCCCACGCCAACACGGCCACCGTGGGTCCGCTCTGGTGGCTACAAACAAGCGCCCTGTTGGCCCGCCGGAGGTGGTGGTCGACCTCCTCCGCCGCAGCCCGTGGTCCCCGTGTCCGTGATCGCCACGGCCGCCTAATGTCATCGCCAACTCTGTGGCATCCACGGCACTACGCCTCTTGTTGTCACCGTCGCTTCAAGAAGGACTTCCTCGGCATCGGTGACGCGGAAGCGATAAACAGCCGCCATCGCCGAAGCGGTGGCTACTCCCGTGGAGGTACACCCGTCGCACCCGTCGACCCACGGTGCCGACACGGGTGCCATGGAGCACATGACCAACACTACCGGTCGTCTCCGGCAGGAGCCCCTCTGCCACGACCACGTCCGCGACGACGGCTCAGGTATGCCCATCACTCATGTTGGTCAGGCCTCCCTTCTGTCTAGTTCATCTCGTCGGCTTCGTCTTCGTAATGTTCTTCGTGTCCCACTTGTCACTCGTCCTTTACTATCTGTTCGTAAGTTTACTCGTGATAATGACGTGTTTTGTGAATTTCACTCGTCTTCTCTCCTTGTTAAGGATCGGGTCACACGGGAGGTTCTGCTTAGAGGTCACATACATCAAGGCATGTATGCGTTGGAGGCGCCGTCTCCTCCGGAGGTCTTCAGCGTTGTTCGCACGTCGGCGTCCCATTGGCATGCTCGGCTTGGTCATCCTGCGTCTCCCATAGTCAGCCATGTTTTGCATCGACATAAGCTCCCTACTTCGTCTAGTAATAAAAGTTTAGCCATTTGTGATGCATGTCAACAAGGAAAGAGTCATCGATTCTGGTTGTGTCTTCCTCTCGAGTTGTTACTACACCTTTAGAGCTTGTGTTTTCAGATGTATGGGGCCCTGCCCAAACCTCTGTCAGTGGTCATAAATTTTATGTCAGTTTCATTGATGCCTACAGTCGCTTTACGTGTCTTTATCTCCTCAAAAGCAAAGCTGATGTGTTTAATGTGTTCTTACAATTTCAATTGCATGTTGAGAGACTCCTAAAGCATAAAATCATTCATGTTCAGTCGGATTAGGGGGGTGAATACCGCAACCTTAATTCGTTCTTTAATAAGCTTGGGATATCTCATCGTGTATCATGCCCACACACACATCAGCAAAACGGTGCTGTCGAACGCAAGCACCGACACATAGTTGAAACTGGCCTTATACTTCTTGCTCATGCCTTCGTGCCTTTTCGGTTTTGGAGTGATGCTTTTACCACTGCTTGTTTCTTGATTAATCGTACTCCCACTCGAGTGTTAAAAATGAAGACACTGCTTGAACTGTTGTTTAATGAACTCCCTAACTACACTTTCTTTAAAGTTTTTGTTTGTGCTTGTTGGCCGCATCTTCGCCCCTACAACAGTTATAAGCTTGAGTTTCGCTCCAAAAAGTGTGTCTTCCTTGGGTATAGTGATCTTCACAAAGGGTACAAGTGTCTCCATGTTCCAACTAATAGAGTATATATTTCTCGTGATGTCGTGTTTGACGAAACTTTGTTTCCTTTTTCGAATATGCCATCCTCCCCGTCGTTGTCTACCTCCACTCATAACTCCATTGTCTCGCCTGACCAACTTGAGGATGTTGCATATTAGCCTGTGTTATTGCCTAACCACGGTGCAGTCTGGGACGTGGCGCCGCCTCGAGCTCCTTCATGAACTGAGTCGCCAGACCGCTCCTGCTGGCTGCGACGTTGATCTGCATGGATCATGCAGGACACGCGCCCGAGGTCGCCTCTCGGCTCTGTCGGCCCTGCTCACGCCTTGGACAATGGCCGTCATGCCGCCTCTTGTGCCTCTCATGGTCTTCTTCGTCGCTGCCGCCCGCCTCTTGGGCCGGGCGTCACCACGCTGGTCGCCCCGCGCCTCACCTAGTCCGGCCCTTCCCGACTGGCCGCTAACGCCTCTGGGCCGGCCTCGCCACCGTCCGTGCCTCCACCTGGGAGCTCGTCTCCTGCAGCATCGCACCCTCTACCGATGAGGTCGTCGATGAGCCGCCTCCCGCCCCTGTTGCGCCTCGTCCGCATACACGCAGTCGGAGTGGTATTCATCGGCCCAAGGAATGCACCGACGGAACGGTTGCATGGATCACTGCTTGCTTAGCTCAAGCGCGATCGATCCTCTTCCGAACCCGACACTATCAAGCGAATGAGTATTCCTCATTTGGCGTCGCTATGGACCTCGAGGTTCAGGCTCTTCGTCAGAATGGCACCTGGCAGTTGGTCTCTCCTCGCCCAGGTATTAATGTCATTGATTCCAAATGGGTCTTCAAGGTCAAACGGCATGCAGATGGCTCTATTGAGCGGTACAAGGCTCGTGGTTGCTAAAGGCTTCAATCAGCAGACGGTCTTCACTATGAGGATACCTTGATCCTGTTGTCAAGCCAACCACGATTCTACCGCTCCTTTCACTTCTGTCACTCGAGGTTGGTCCCTTCATGAGTTGGATGTTCGTAATGTGTTTACGCATGGTGTTCTTGAGGAGGAGGTCTACATGCGCCGACCTCCCGGGTTTGTTGATCCCGATCGCCTCAACACCTCTAAGCTTGGTGAAAGCGCTTTATGGTCTCAAACAGGCTCCTCGAGCTTGGCATGCTCACTTTGGGTTCAAGGCTCAGACTCATGGGTTTGTTCCTCCATGCGATACTTCATTGTTCATCCTTCATAGGAAGTCACCATGTACATTCGGTCTATGTTGATGAAATCATCCTTGTCGCTCCTCATTGCGGATCGATCGTTTGGTTCGACTCGATTACGATTTTCTTGTCAAGGATCCGGGCAAACTTCATTATTTTCTTGGCTTGGAGGTCACTTATCCACATGATGGTCTTGTCCTTTCTCGTGAGTATTCTCGTGGATCTCGTGGCATCTTTGGATTGTAAGGTTTACTACTCCCATGTCTTCCATTGTCTATCTCTGTGATGATGGTCCTCTGCTCTCTGCGATGGTGCTCTCGAGTCTGAAGTCTTGTTGGGGCTCTTCAAGATCTTACCATCACACGACACGATATTTCATATGCGCGATTAACCGTGTCTGTCAAGATCTTCATGCCCTCGAGAGCCTCACTGAGCCGCTGCATTAAGCGTATTCTCCGCTATGTTCGGTCTCTTGTTTCATATGGATTGCATCTTGATTGGCACCCTACGGTGCTCTCGGCTTCGATGATGCGGCCGATAACCCAGACGATAGGCGATCCACGGGGATATGCGTATTCTTTGGTCCTAATTTGATCGCTGGAGTGCTCGAAGCAGCTACGGTTTCTGAGTAATGACCGGCGAGTACAAGCGGTTCTTGATGCTCTTCGAGCTTATTTGGGTCCAGTCCCTTCTTTGAGAGTTGACGATTTCTCACAGTCAGCCTCCTGTCCTTTGGTGTGATAACATCGGTGCTACATACCTCGCGCCGAATCCGGTATTTCATGCCCGAACGAAACACATCGAAGTTGACTATCATTTTGTGAGAGAACATGTTGCAAAGAAGTTCCTGCAGATCAAGTTCATCTCCTCCAAAGATCAACTTGTTGATATCTTCACCAAACCGTTGGCCCTCCCATTGTTCATAGGCTGTAGACGCAATCTTAACTTACTGACTACTTCAGGCCACAGTTAAGATTGAGGGAGGGTGTTAGACTGTATATTTGTAACACAATTGTAACTGTATCTGTATTATACCCTTTGGTACCCATATATATACAATAGGCCACGCACCGGATGCGTTGAGCCTGTCGTCCACCAAACCACTGTTTAACAGCCGGGAGTGAGATGCGGTGCAGAGTTGCCATAAATTCAATAAAATACAGTCAGCTTGTTAGTAGGCAAGGGGTTCACCGGTTTCCCTAGGCTAGGCTCTTCGCCGGACTTAGGACGACGCAGCAGCGGAGGAGGAGAGGAGGTCAGTGTCGCAGGTAGAATACCAGTAAGCTGGAATAATGGGGCTTAATTACTGGCCACAAGCATACATAGATCCACCGAAACTAGGATCAAAACACAATATATAGTGAACTGCAAGCATGAATGAGTGGATTGAGGCGAGAGATCTTACATCTGAAAGAGCTGATCCCCCAGGTAGCACGAGATCTTTGACACAGGAGGGATTAGCTAGCTGCAAGAGTTAGTCCAGGCTCCGGAGTCCGGCCGGCCGGAAGCTGATCTCCGGGACGGGGAGTGAGAGGTTCCGACCACGAAAAGGAAGGAACGCGGAACAGCAGTTGCCTTAATAATGGAAAATGATACATATCATCCGGGGGTTCGCGGTGTCCGATCCCCCGGGTAGCTGCCACTCGCGACCTCTCCTTCCACTGCTCCCCGGTCCCCACCGGTGACACCTTATCTCCTTCCAGCACCTTCTCCTCCACTAGTTTTTTCTTCCAAAAAATACCTCCAAATCTCTCACATCTCTCGTCTCTTTTCTCCATTCGTCTGTGCCTACATAAATATCTATGGAGATGGAGCTCACGCTGGCCGCAGCCCTCCCCATCTCCGCTGATTCGACCGCGGCGACCTCTGGTATTGCTGCTAGCCTACTAGACCACCAACGCATGACGCCATCCAGATGCTCGTACTCCTCTCAGTGCCCATCCCAAGCCATCCTAAATCCGCCTCCACGACCAGCCAGAAGTGAGCTCAGGAGGAAGAACACCGGTGATGATAAAATTGGCCGCCGCAAGGGGCGGGAGTGCTTGCTGCACGCGGCGACGACGGCTGCTGCTACTCGCGGCGGCGGTGACTGCTACACGTGTTGGCGGGCGTTGCTACAGGCGGTGATGGCGGATGCTACTCGCGGCAGCGGCGGCTGCTACACGCAATGCAGCGTTGCTACAGGCGGCGGCGGCCGCTGCTACAGACAGCGACGACCGCTGCTACTCACGGCGGCAACGGCTGCTACACGTGTTGGCGGGCGTTGCTACAGGCGGTGATGGTGGATGCTACACGCAATGCAGGCGTTGCTACAGGCGGCGGCAGCCGCTGCTACAGACAGCGACGACCGCTGCTACTCACGGCGGCAACGGCTGCTACACGTGTTGGCGGGCGTTGCTACAGGAGGCAATGGACGCTGCTACTCACGGCGGCGGCGGCTGCTACACGCGTTGGCGGGCGTTGCTACGGACGGTGATGATGGCTACTACACATGGTGGTGACAGTTGCTACACACGGCGAACAGGTGGCGATGGCGGCTGCTGCATACATCGGCCGGTTCTGCTACCTACGTCGTCCGACTCTGCTACCTTGGGCTGCCGGAGTTGCTACCTTTTGGGCTGCCGGCGGCAGAGTTGCAAGCCATAGGTGGAGCTTCCTTGCTGGCGGCGGTTCCTCCCATGGAGAAGTGTCGTGGGGTAACCACTGTCACGGGGCAACCAAAAGTTCTGACCAGCCAGGTGATGTTGCTTCGGTGGCTGGGCGGCCTTGCTACCTCAGGTGTCTTGCCTCGCTACACCCCCTCCTCCACTTGTTTCTTCCATGTCGTTTCCTCTTTCTTCTTTCCTTGTCTCTTCTCCATCAGGTCTCTTACAAGATTTGATTTGCTACAATATGACATTTTTTTGCTACATATATTTTGTAGTCTTGCTACAATAGCATAAAAAATTTTGCTACACGGTCTCCGGCGAGGTTTCCGGCGAAATTCTCCGGTGAGATCTCCGGCGAGGTCGGGTTTGCTACATTAGCACAACTTTTTTGCTACATGGTCGCCGGCGATGTCTTCGGCGAGGTCCAGTCTATTTTTCTATTTTCTGGATCAAACCGTTTTTTGCTACATTATAGCAAAAGCGGGACTATTTATAGCAAAAACGAGTATGTCTGTAGCAAAAAATCAGGATTTTGACCCAAAAAAAAGAACACATGGTTGACTGGTGACCCAGGGATAAAAATCACAAATCCTCGAGGTACGACGTAGTACTGCCCCTTAATAATTGGGGAGGAACTATTGCTCTCTTTCACCCGGACCCGGGAACAGCTCGTCGCTTGATGACAAATGATTCTATCAGCGTACTGTTTCCATGCCCCCACACGGATTCGTCTTGTCAAGTTACGCACACACAGTCAGTCTTTCCTCTGCATGGCCACCTTTTTCTTTCATGCATGAAAAGCGTTTTATTAGTTGTCAAAGAAAAAACTGATATTCCGCATGATTAATACACAGCGGCAACAAGTTTAGAAAACACACTTTTGCTTCGGTCCCCCCTTTTTTCAAACTTTGACAAACAAAAACTCCATACCGATTGTTTGTTTTAGAGGAATTGTACGAACCCATCCGGGTTTGTATGGTCCTTTTAGAATATACTTACCACATACGTATACCCATGTGTCTGCGAAGACGAAAATCAGAAGTTATACAACAAAAAAATTAAAATATGACATGCAAAGACGTAGATCGTGGTAATGAAAGGTGGGATCAGCCGACCAAAACGTGGATTATACTCAGTTCGACCGAGTACATATATATAGAGATATACGTGGTCTTGGTATGGGTTTCGACTGTTAAAAAAATAAAACGGCCCATGCAACTTAAGAAGATGTATATGATTTTTATTGATTTATTATAAAACGATCAATAAAGACCGAACAAAAAACATACATCACACACCCTGAAGCCACCACACACACCTACAAAACTCGACAATGGAGGAAGATCATGTAGTGGTATTTGAGTGTCGAACCCACTAGGAGCTAAAGGTAAACTATATATTCTCTAAATATCTATAACCCACTTATATGGCCTTTCATAGCAATGCAATAAACTAAAAGGTTGAAGGTTATTTTTACTTCTAACTAGAAGACTGTAAAGTAAAACTACCTAGTATTGAAAGTAAATACATAAAATAAAACTACTAGAGGTAATAGTACAAGTAAAAGGAAATATAAGTAAAAGCAGGTCATTCAAGGGAACAAGTGTTCCAGAAAATTGTTATTTCATTCATTTTGGTTGTCACAATTACTGCAGCACATATGTTTATACTAGCTATAGCTATATGCATAAACTACTAAATACCATGAAGTATAAAACACTCAATGATTAAAAACCCCTAGCGCAGCCTAATGTGATTAATTAAGGTAATGTGTCTAGCTTCAACACACATAATCGTCATTAAATCTCACTTTTATAAAGATAATCTACTCCCTACGTCCCGGTTTAAAGGGCACATAATGAAAATCATGCAATCCCAAAATCCCCTAACATTTTAGCCACATAAGCATTTAATTTTAGAGAAAGAGCCAATCAGAGGATTAGTAAGAGATAAATTAGGCCCAATAAAAAAAAGCCTAGGGCCAAGAGATTTGCTATATGTGTCATTTAAACCGGGATAGAGGGAGTATTGTTTCTTCAAGAGTGGAGCCATAAATAGGTCCAACCGTGTAATAACGCATTTACACCCCTAGTGATTGATCCCAATGCCATTTCCGTGCAAGCAAGGGAGTTATTAAGACATAAAGTCCAACCACCGCTATAAGTTTAAAGGTCCTCATAATTTATCCCTCCCATTAATTAATCATGAATTAATATAGCATGCACATTTAAGACTTGGGACATGGTTTGTGTCGAAGTGCCTCCGACCATCCTCCTCCTAGCAACATGCAATGGCGATATGCATCCTTCAATATATGTGTGCACTCATATATCAGTGCATAAGACCATCATAGAAGATAACATACTTGTATGCAACCAACAACGAACTAGTTGACAATTTCCATGAATAAATCACTACTCGAAATTAGATATAGCAACACAATAGATCATGGGAAAATAGTATATTGCATGACACATCATGTTTGCCATGAGAATACAGTAGGAATATAAAGGGGATCTTGCTGTAGATGTTGATGATGACCACGCCGGAGGGGGTGGATCCAACCACATGAGATTATGGTAGCGGTTCCCTCCTCCAATGTCCATTAGCGGTGGACTGCAGAATCCTTGTTTATGTGTTTTCAATCTCTTCCTCCTTCTTTCACGACGAAAGTCGTCAGGGTATATATAGAGGTTTTTGGGTCAAAACTAAGGTGGTGGCACGAAAAAGGAAGCAAAAGGAGATGGCATGGGTGGTGTGGTCCCCCTCCTGGGTTGCGCCACATGTCCTACTTTGGGCTTCACGAGGCCCCTCTTTGAGTCCAAGTGCTCTAGGTCCTCTTCTTGACAAAAAAGTTCTCTACAAAAGAATCCTAGGTCATTTTATGTTCGCAAAGGTCCCTAAAAGTCAAATATACACAAAATATGGTGTTCCTATTCCACAGAAGTATAACCAAAATAAAGGGGATCTTTTGGAAACTCCCTGAAATCAAGGTAATAATTCATGATATGATTCAAATATGATGGAATATAACACGATAAACACAAAGTTCATGGATGCATTTCACATGCATCAGCATCCCCAAAGTTAACCTATGCTCATCGTCGAGCGTAAAGGTGATAAATAAACATAGACTTTGGAGTTTGTTGTGAATAGATACATTATAAGTCATGATCATTGCTACACAAAGTTAAATAATTCATCCTTCAAAGAATGACAACAAACAATCATCTTATAAAGTAATAGATCTCTCATAAACTTCAAATATATGAAACAATGTGTAAATCTTGTGTAGCAGTAAATGCACTAAGTACTATGGAGAATTAAGAAAACTAAAATGCAAGTGAACATGCATTGTGTATTGTCCTAACTTTGATCTTTAGAATAGATATATTTTCTTTTGAGACTTTGTCTCTTGACTCAGAAAGAAGTAGAGAGTAAGCAGGTATTAAACATGTATACTCCAAATCTCAACATATAAGGGAATGCTTATTAAACACTAATTAGTAGCAAACAACACAATGATCTTCCATACTAACTTTGTTTAGAATTTTGAGAGAGGCTCCCATATTTAGGCCTCTTCTCCTCTTTAGGTCCTTAGACGTCTTGAGGAGGAGTTTACCTATATTTGTTCATTATTTTGGGACTTGGCATCCCTTTTTCATTTTGCAAATTTCAGACAAGCACATTATGCATGCTCATCATTTCGAAGCATGAGGGGGAAACTTTTTTAGAATGAAAGATCGCAATATTTTGAGATATCCAACCTTGCAAGCATAGACGAAAGCATAAAAAATTGGAATCTAAATGAAATAGCTTCTGAGAAAGATACTTGGAATAGAAAATGAATACTGATATAGGTAGATATGGTGGACACTGATATAAGTAACTTGGTTCAAGGGATTCATGGAGGAACAAATATTTTCTTGTTTTTATGAGAAAGGCTATAAATAGGGGGTTGTTGTAACATCCCAGCATTAGAGTTTAGAAATAAGCTGAACCCAGATGTGTGCATTGCATTCATGCATAGAAAATCCGAATAATTTTCGCGCTTTTAAACAAAACTTGTCAAAGTGATTGGAGTTTCTCTCAACTTGATGGAATTGAAGTAGATCATCAAGTTGACTGCGATAAGTTTCAATATAACCTTTGCTAAAACCTTATTTGCGTAAACATGCTTTGATCTAAGGGTAGATCAAATATAATAAAATGTCACTCATAATGCATTGCTTAAATGATTAATATCTGATCCTTAAGGGATCATATCATAATATTCCTCACAACAACTTACGAATACCAAGTTCAGATTACAACTCAAGTAATAAGAATGTAATGACTAATCCTGACTTATCTTATTCTTATCTATTCTTACTATGAGTATCATGGTAATACCTAACTTTAACTCTTTAGTGTGATTAAGTAGGAAAGAAACCAAGTCCAGATCATGCACCATGTATCTTTATTTCCATATCAATCCTTATGGAATCCTATCTCAATATATGTTGTTCATCAATGTTGAGCAATCAACTATTGATTCACCAATTCTTAATCTATTAACTCTTGACCATATCATAGCATACATTTAAGTGCCTATAAAGAAACAACTAAGAAGAGGTAAATAGTAATGCTAGTTTTAGATATCATCTATAGGATGGGAGTGATTAAAGAGAATCAAATCAATATGATAATTGAAGGAGTTAAACTTACTCCTGAAATGATAGAAGAGTTATTTGAACATATAATTATATAGTAGTAAAGAATATTAAAAGGATGAATCCTGAAGATAGTTACCAGTAGTAATTCTATTGGATCAAGTGGGCATAGTCCATGAATAACAAACCTTAATCCAATAAGAGATACTAAGAAGATAATTTCAATACAATTGAAAAGTTGTATTGATGAAGCCTTGATTGGCCAACTAGAAACCTAAGCTATAAATGATTAAAGGATTATAATGATCATGCCTTACTCACCAAGATTGAATACTTATATCAAGTATAAGTGACATTGGTGGGTAGAAAATGATTGAAACCCTAGTATAGATAAGTTATCCTAGAGTAGTCATTGCAAGCCACATTAATATAATGTGAGGTTGGAGTATGAGTTATTAGAGTAAAGTAAATGTAAGATAGTATGATTAAATTAAAGCTAGTATAGCATGGAGTTATGGAAGTAGTGTCATTCATCTTAAAGGATAGTAAGCTTTAGAGAAAGGTAGGTTGATGTGTACATCTACTGGAGAAATTTTAGTGATGGATGATTAAGGAAGAGTATGAGTGGGTTTGAAGGAATTACTTGTCGGATTGAAGGTTATCAGCAGAAGAGTAGTTGATATAGCCAAGTCTGGATAGGTGAAGATCATGAAATGCTTTAGTGTCAAACTCATTGGATTCATCAATGAGTTCAGAAGAATAAAAGGTGGATAAGAATATTCTTGTGAAGTAAAGCTCATCATGTTAACCATGATGATGGATAGGAAAAAGTAGTATATCTAGGAAAGGAATTCCTTAATTAGAAGTCCAGGATTGTGAATTATGGAAAATAGAAATTCTTGGTAAACACCCAACTCTAAATATCAAACCAAACATAATATCAATTTCATGTTATGGATCCATCATCTTATCTCCATATCACTTTATAGGAATATTTTCCTATAGCAAATCACATAAGCACATCTTTATCATTTCCAATTGTCTTAACCATATGTGTTAGGAGATATTTTTACCAATTTATTTTCCATAAGACATTTTAGTTAATAACTTGCTATTTTAAACGGTGATATCATTACAGATCACAAACAAAAGACAATATGCTTAGCTATTAAATCTTTACTCACATCAACAAAGGAATATAAGTAAATTAAGAACCCTAAACTCTAGGGTAAGCACTTAAAATTCAAACCCTAACTTCTATATTAATCATAATAGAATATATACATTGCCATTTTCTAAATTAATGGGAGTAATATTAGCCATATTAATTCCTTTGTATTTCATGCATCAAATAATGATATAGGATCATTATATATAAAAATTTCCATTCAAATTATGAGCTAACTAGAGTTCAATTTATAAACAAATAAGGAAATATCATATAATAAAGCCATGGTTTAGTATACAAAGAAAATTAATAATAAAAGCTTCTACAAAATATTAAAAGGGACTCATGTAAAGAAAATAAAGAAATATAAAATATTTATCATTAAGATTTACAAAATAAATCTCAATCAATATAAATTGTTGCTGCAAATATTCAGGAAGTAAACTTTGTTAGAAAAATTCAAATTATAGATTAAATACAAATCTGAAAAGCAAAACAAAAAATAGAAAAGGAAAACAAATAAAAAAACAGTTCCTGGTCGTGGCCCAACTTCCCTTCTTCTTACTTGTCGCCCACGTGTAGCCCACAAAAGCCCAGCAGCCAGCCCAGTTCGTTCTTTCCTCTGGCTGGCGGGTGGGACCGAAGAGGGACTGCGGGTTGAGATGAAAGAATCGCTAGGGGGTTTTCTGTAAAATGAACATCATTGTCATCCTCACGCACAGAGGCAGCTCGCTGGAGGAGTCCGCCGCTGCCCGATGCCATCGTCAGTCGTGCGTCGAGATGCTCGTCGACGATCCAGAGGGGGATAAGAAGGCCACCGCGACACCCTGCCTCATCCCTATCCACATTTCCTCCTTATCCTGTCTGTTTCGAATGGGGCCTAAACCCTAGCTCACCGGAGCCACGCCTCGCTGTCAGTAGAGGTCGTCCTGGAGGCCGTGAAGTAGACTAGGAGAAGCGCCGTCGCTTGTAGATATTCTGAGAAGAACGCAGAGACTGGGGGAGTACGAGTTGGGGCGAATTTCATCATCTCGTGCCGTCGGTGTTCGTCGGAAATCTTGTCGGAGAGCTCATCTCCGACCACGCATGTCCTCGTCGACCTCTCTATCGTCATCACGGTGAGTTCCTGAACCTTCCAGTATCCCTAAATCGCCTCATCTCGATGTAAATCGCCATCTCACCTTATGCCATCGTCGGCCACCGTCGGAGCTCGTCGGAGCCCAGGCTCCGATGACCATTTCCGAGCGGCGCTGCCACCTTCGGGTTATGCATGTTGCGCTGATTCGAACTAGGCTAGTTTCGTTTGCTAGGGCGCCATAGATCGTCGCTGGCGACCACCCACTGACGGTGGTGGTTGTGTTATCGTCATAGAGATGTCATGCCAACGTTACCATCTGCCTAGTCAGCCTGTTTGACCTGGTCCTTGTCTCACGTGGCAAGTGACATGGCCTAGGGCCTATCTGTCATTGCCTCTGAGTAGAAACTAGTTCAGTAATAAAAACATTATTTGAGCTAGGTATGCCATGTGACCACTGGCCTACAAGTCAGTGACCTTGGGTAGGATAGCCTCGGTACAAAAAGTCATTTTCTATCTAATAAATAAATAAAATGTCCTAAGCCCAAATTTAAATATTCCAGAAATAAAATAAAATCATTAAATCTTATTAAATCCATAAATTTTGTTTTATAATTCAGAAAAATATGTATAATATATGAAAATTTGTAGAAAAATAAAATCTATAACTTAAAACTACTATCGAACATTATTAAGTTAACAATTTAAATAATTATTGTTTAATAAAGATTTTAAAAGTAATAAAACTTTGATAATTCATATTTTAATAATGGTAAATGTTAAAAATATAAATAAAATACCAAAAATCTTAGAAAAACAAGAACTATAGTTTAAAACTATAATCATGCATTATTATTTCACTTAATTAAATATTTTTATCTATTACGTATTTATAAAGTAATAAATATTGTAAAAATCATATCTTATTATTTATAAATCACAAAAATAAATGTAATATATCAAAATGATCAAAAAAATAATGTCTACTTGTTAAAAATATAATATTCCACTTTTAAAGTAAAATAAAAACTTAATACTCTAGATTTAAACCTATTTCCTTAGTTAATAATTCATATAACGGTAAATAAAATTTGTTAATATTTCTAAAATTATTCAATTAAGTCTAATAAATAGTATTAGTCTTAAATATTAATATTATGAAGTCATAATAGTTCAAAACTGTATAAATTCTATTTTATTGAATTATCTTTCAACCATAAGAGTAGATTATTTTCCAAAAGAATCCTTATCCAATATAAAATTCCCAAGAATAATTTGTGACTAAATCCAATCTTTTCCATATACTTCAACCACCAGATTACAAAACGATCACAACACTATAGTAAGTCCATATGTAGTTAAGTAATATTATTTTCTTTGTTTATAAACTATAACAACTCATCTATAAAAAGGTAAATGCTATTATTCCATTATAAGATCAAGAAACCACTACACCAAGTAAAAATATAACCATTCTTAAGAAACCTTAAGGAAACATTACCAAGTACACAAGGTACAAATATCATAAGCAATACACTTTCAAACCATCTATGTTTTAAAGTTAACTTTAGTCTACAAGACTCTAAATATAATACTAAAGACATTGTTATATGTTTTATAGTTAACTTTGGTCTGTATTATTTAAGTTATAAAGCATATCAAGTCCAAACTATTCAAGTAAGCACAAACAACCTTGACCACATTTGATTAACCACAAAGATTATTTAGACCTTAGAAAAGGAATCTTTTCTTCAAATGTTATTCTTTTTGCCACTTCAAACAACAACTCTTATATAAGCAATCTTGAGTAGCATTTCACATTTGTGTGTGTCTCATTGTTTTATAATATTGTAATTACATGTTGTTTCACACACACTCACAAGCCTTAATAAGAAGCACAAGTATGACACCTATCAGAAAGGGATAACACATTCTATAGGAACCACTTCCAGTTTCTAAACCCTAGAACAACGTTATCCCCGGGATTCGCGTTTATAAAGTGCATCACATTACTTATGCATAAGAGCATATTGCTTCTTTAAACATTTGTCCTTACCGGACCAATGATGCTGATTTCAGATATTGGATCTTATATTGTCTGGAATACCGTGAGTGCACAATCTTGCAATCACAAAAGGCAAGTTCACACTTGCTCATGTCCTTTGGTTATTTTCTGTAAAGTATTTTACAAATCCAATGTGGACATCACATGCATTTGAAAAATATTCGAAAACACTATTTTCATAATAATGTGATTATTGGTTATTTACCATGAGGTAATAACCTACTATGAAAAGTTCCGGTGGTAAAGGAACATATTATCTAGGACTTAATAACCAATGTCGCCAGTGATTCTTGCTCCGTATATTACGCGTTAACCATGAGATTAGGAATGGGACGGAGAAGTCAGCTGTATATTCTTCCTCTCACATGTAGCCGAATGTGCAGGTCGTGGTTGTTATCCTCGTGGCGTGCATATTAATTGGTAATTCATAGAGGATATGTAGCATATGGGTGGGAACCCTCAACGTCCCACGATAGTTCTGGCATCTAACGGTCTGTACAAACCATTGCTGTAATTCGATATGTGGACATGGCGTACACCAAGGAGGCATGCGAGGTCGCGAAGGGGGCAGTGATTGGCTTGGATCATCTTCTGGGCCCCAAATCATGGAATTGTGGACGGGAATAAGCTGCCCGGTTGTACAAAGAGTTGATCTCTCATGGGTAAAGTAACGCACCTCTGCAGAGTGTAAGAACTGTAACTTGTTACTCCTGCTAGGGAAGGAGTCGTGACGCGGAAAAGAACTCCATGAAAGTTCTGGTAAACCCGTGAAGGCTGACGGACATAGCTTTTCAGAATAAAAGCAACCTATGAAGAAATGTTTACGAAAACTTGCATTGCCTATGACCTATGGTTCGTGGCTGTAGATATAGTGCATCAAACACTTCTTTTCTAGTGAACTTGCTAAGTACGCTCGTACTCAAAGTATCTTCTTAACCCTTGCTAGGTTCTAAAGCCAGTACAGGCAATGTCTACATCAAGTTATGCTCCAGGAATCATCATCAAAAGCTAAAGCTCTTCAATGAAGTCAAGAAAGTCAACATATACATCAACTCAAGTGAAGACGACGTTACCGATTAGATATGAATATAATCTCTAGCCATGGAACATATTTCTATAGCGTATTGCAATAGCAGCAATGCCAGACCATTAGTTAAAATACTAGTCTTATTAATATGATAGTTTTTGAGTTGTTTATTTCTGATTCTTATTTGTAAGAAGTTTCTTTCTCTATCTTTAACCTAGAGTGTTCTCTAGATCTTGTGTAAAGAGTTGAGTTGTAACCTATAGCCATGTCTTGGACCTGCTGTGTTTCTGTTGTACCACTCTGAGGGATGTAATACTAGTGAACGGTGTTTCATTGGTGTTATGTCAACGACTATAGTGTACTACATCATGCAGTGGTATGTTGGGTCACCGCAGTTGGTATCAGAGCATATGCTTTGACCTTAGGTTGGAAACCTAGTAAATGGTTAGAACCTGTAGGACTCATACTTGCAAGAATAAAGAGTTCTCTAGTGATATGAGGGATATTCACTTGAGAAAAATCCTGTCATGTTGCTAGTGCGATAATTCTTTAGTATGATTGCAATTCCGATCATTACCCAAGAGTTTTAACTCTACGTGGCTGATGATAATTTCTTATCGACAGTTCCACATGGCACCTCGATATCCACCCCGGAATGTTCAAGTGATGAACAGGACACTAAATGACTATGGAGGGGATTGGACTGATAATCTCCGACAACTTCTATGGAGTTTGGATTGTAAATCAAGACTTTTGGTCAAGGTTTACAGTTACTATGATGGGCAAGTATTAGCTAAATACAGTGTCATGATCATGTTACCCAAGAAGTTAGGACTTAAGGGAGAAATGCCATCAGGAGAGGCAAGGTGCATGGCATATGCATATCAGATTGCCGTAGCAGCAGCCATAACCATCATCCGAGAACAGAAATCCCAAGATCTAGAAGGTAGTACTCACACCATTATACCCCATGAAACCTCAAACCCAGAGCATGAGTTAGATCACTCTACCTTAGTCCAAACTGAACCCACTCTAGCTGTAGAGTATATGGATCGTTATCGGTCTTTGTTAAACATTTATCATAATACTCACCAAGTTTTACTTCAGGAACTGGATACGGTCATTGAGGATTTTACTGATCCTGATAAGGAAATGGCACGTAGAAAGAAGTTAGATAAAGAAGCTAGGCATCCCAAATACATACCTTCAGGAGAAGTGTATGAAGAAATAGAGTTTGATGATCCACACTCAGAAAACTATGCCTACTACCAAAATGAATTCAAGCCACCTGAAGATCTATGGACCAAGTACAACTCCGAACAATAGGAATGGGCTAGAGTTATTCCAAGTAACCCTGAGCAAAACAAGTATGGATGGGGAGTAGAATCTCAAGGTGGAACCATAGGAAATCTTATACCTTGTGATACAGGTATCGGAGAAGAGACCAACTATAACCTTAGAGAGACTTATGGACCATATGGGGGTGATACCAATCCAATCAACTTAGAAGAGTATTCCGATAGCTACTATACCAATATGTATGAATGGATCCAAGAAAAGGCTAAGGATCCAACTTACTTTGAGGAAGCGTTGCCGGAAAATCAGGAATATCATGTAGAAGATTACGCCAACTCTAGTCATTTTTCAATGACTAATCTCAGTCTAGGTACTTCTAATCAAGAATACGCACCTCCTGGATGCTCTTACGCTCCAGAAGGCAGTCGTAGGACTTCACGTCATCATAGACGGAACTTCAAGAAGCACTAGAGGAACATGAAAGTAAGAAAGGAACGATATCCCAAGGGATGAGTGCTTGAATAATGTACATAGAGGGTAATGCGTATTGTAGTTTGAAGGGTTTGCCGAAATAAGTGAGGATGTACTCACAAGAACAGGAAGTTCTTGTAAGATAGTTGTGCAATATAGGTGAGGAGAAAACCGTTGGAACATCTAGTACATTTGTAAATTATTTAAAACCTATGTATAATACATGGTATATGTTTTGTTGTTTATCGACTTTTGGATTTTCTTGAATCTTTTTGATTGACTAGATCTGTACATGAAGTGGACTTGATGTGCAAATGCATGTTGCAACATCCAGTTATTAATTGATGTTATAGACCTAGATAGAATAAGGGAATTCGTGTAAGGGAGTGACGAGTTCCAAAGATCAAGGTGAAGCCTTACATAAAGACTGAAGCAAAGTATAAGGAGTATCAACACAATTTGAAGGTTGACCCAAGTTTTGATCATTGCTAAACAGCAATAAGAAGGAAGTTTAGTGTAGAAGATGTATGGAGCAACCAGAAGTAATAAACTTAAAACTCATTCAAAGTAGGTAACGTGGCTAAGAAGTTAATAAAGTAGTTGTACCAAGTTCATGGAAGTATCATGAATAAGTGCAAAGAAGAAGTTTTGCAACTAAAATGGTATTCAAGATCTGAGAGAGAATGCCAGTAGTATGTCGAAAACCATAGGGTAATACATACAACCTAGGATGATCCGCAACTGGTATTTGATCCATAGTCGGTATTCCGATCCACAGTTGGTATCTTGTTCGCAGCCGGTGTTGGTTGACATAGTTAACCAGATCATCTTAATGGTTGCATAAAGAGCATAAAACTTGGCCTAAGCTAAGTAAGACCTATAGGAGTATAAAATTTAAGCGACCGTATTTTGAGACTCTTCGTGAAGTCAGACCTATCAAAGCGAAAGTGTCCAAATAGTAAGTAAGACAATTAATGCTGAAAGATTCATTTCGGAGATCCACAATTGTGCGGATACACCGTATAATCTTTCATAAGACCTTAACTAGGTAGAGTATAAGCTGAACAAGATCAACATTCTAACTGAAAAGCCAATGGTTACTATATATGTAGTTAGAGGCTATTAGTAAACCCTAAGGGGGAGAGTAGAACAGTAAAGAGCAGTATTGTTATCTGAATCCTAGAGAAAATAGATTAATTTTAATGGGTTAATTCTAGAGGAAACAACTCTTAAGTGATTCATAAGAGAGAATAAAGCACATCCAATTGGACAGGTGTAGAGGAATAAGAAATTCCAATAGGTATGAACTAAATGAATTCAAATCCAATCTTTGGAAAGAATAACAGTATCAACTATACCATGATAAGAACAACCACTGGAGCATAGAAATTCCAATAGTCTTTTGACCACAACCACTGGAGCATAGAAATTTAAACCTGTTTTAGGGAGACTTCCTAGACTTTATATAGCATAGTAAGAAACTTCAATGATTAAGTGCAAGAGTTGGATTACGATACCTAATCTGGATATATAATACTACAATTATTTCCATTTAAGGTCACCATAGAGTGGAGAAATGTAGCAACCACTACAAGTCAGTTCCTTACTCTGAAACGTGAGAGTTTGCGAACTTCGAGGACGAAGTTTATTTTAAGGGGGAGAGTCTGTAACATCCCAATATTAGAGCTTAGAAATAAGCTGAACCCAGATGTGTGCATTCCATTCATGCATAGAAAATCCGAATAATTTTCGCGCTTTTAAAACAAAACTTGTCAAAGTGATTGGAGTTTCTCTCAACTTGATGGAATTGAAGTAGATCATCAAGTTGACTGCGGTAAGTTTCAATATGACCTTTGATAAAACCTTATTTGGGTAAACATGCTTTGATCTAAGGGTAGATCAAATATAATAAAATGTCACTCATAATGCATTGCTTAAATGATTAATATCTGATCCTTAAGGGATCATATCATAATATTCCTCACAACAACTTATGAATACCAAGTTCAGATTACAACTCAAGTAATAAGAATGTAATGACTAATCCTGACCTATCTTATTCTTATATATTCTTACTATGAGTATCATGGTAATACCTAACTTTAACTCTTTAGTGTGATTGAGTAGGAAAGAAACCAAGTCCAGATCATGCACCATGTATCTTTATTTCCATATCAATCCATATGGAATCCTATCACAATATTTGTTGTTCATCAATGTTGAGTAATCAACTATTGATTCACCAATTCTTAATCTATCAACTCTTGACCATATCATAGCATACATTTAAGTGCCTATAAAGAAACAACTAAGAAGAGGTAAATAGTAATGCTAGTTTTAGATATCATCTATAGGATGGGAGTGATTGAAGAGAATCAAATCAATATGATAATTGAAGGAGTTAAACTTACTCCTGAAATGATAGAAGAGTTATTTGAACATATAATTATATAGAAGTAAAGAATATTACAAGGATGAATCCTAGAGATAGTTACCAGTAGTAATTCTATTGGATCAAGTGGGCATAGTCCATGAATAACAAACCTTAATCCAATAAGAGATACTAAGAAGATAATTTCAATACAATTGAAAAGTTGTATTGATGAAGCCTTGATTATCCAACTAGAAACCTAACCTATAAATGATTAAAGGATTATAATGATCATGCCTTACTCACTGTCAACACCCGGATTTTTAATCCTGGATGCCTGTTATGCCATACATCGCAATCCCAGGATTACCATTTTTGCGAGACATAACAGAATTGGATACCATAGTACATCATCCATTACAAACCGTACATAAGTTCTTACACAAATAGGGATATCATGATCCAGTTCTTAATACAACATCAAACAGCGGAATACGTAATAATAACGGTAGCGTAGGCGAAGCTCCATCTTCGGGGTCACAGGCAATGCTGACGATGGGAGATGATCCTAGTTGTCGTAACCTTCCTGGAGTCCATCCTCCAGATACTCCTCTTCATAGTCTGGCCAGGGATAAAGCCATGAGTACTCTTTAAGTACTCGCAAACTAATACCAACAAGTGAAAGGGGTTTTTGATAATAGGACACTAGGCTCTAGGGTTGTTTTGCAAAAGCCAGATTTATCTCTACTAAGTTCCAGAGCTAGTCACAATTTTATAACTCCTAAGTGGGATCTTGTACTCATGTCACAACTCTGTTGTGGTCAAGTCAAAGCCTCAATTCATTTCACAAGTCATTTTTAAAAGTCTGACGGGGGAACATTATGGCCACTCCAACTGTCCATTACCGCGGGCGCGGCTATTCGAATAGTTTGACACTCTGCAGAGATTGTACACTTTCATCACAACATTCGATACATCCGTCAGGAACAAATCCT
Source organism: Avena longiglumis (assembly GCA_030063025.1). NCBI lineage: Eukaryota > Viridiplantae > Streptophyta > Magnoliopsida > Poales > Poaceae > Avena > Avena longiglumis. The sequence continues at coordinate 586,968,856 of CP125975.1, forward strand.
GAATTCACCATACTTAGTATGCGGATAATCAATCCTAACCTTTCAATTACACGCCCTAGTATAAGCACCTCTCCTGTGAGTTTGGCCTCCCAACCATGACCAACTGTCATCTTGGGTACTGCACAGGTGGACAATCTTCACAAGGTAGCCTCAGCTCAGACCTTGGCCGTGAGGGAACTAATACTAAGGTATATAAGTTTGCATTCAAGCCCTACCCAATCTTCCGGTATTGTGGTTGTACGATAAAATTGGAATGGTATCGCATCCAGACAACCATCAGTTTTATAAAGGTCTAAGGCTCATGCCTCAACATTTTCATCACCAAAATCCTCAGGTGTTTGGAAACACATGTCCCAAAAAAATTCAATAGAATGATCCATCATTACAAGGTTTTCATAACCAGTTTTCCACCAAGTATTCCCATCTAAAAGTTGATCAAGTTTTATGCTTAGCACTAGCATCTATAAGTGGGGGTAAGTACTAATGAGGGGTGGTGGACTAGTGGAGTTTCAACTAATTACAACCTTATGTCTTAGGCTGATATCAAGGTTTCTAACTTAGGCCAAATTTTATGCTCTTTATGCAACCTTCACATATCTTTCTAGTATCTACCAATCTCTTAAGTAAACTCTAAGTAAGAGCTTTGATAAAGAAATAAAGTAAGAAGCTTGCAAGTAAAACTAGGATTGGTTTATCAAATGGGTATGATCACATATGCTTATGGCATATAGTAGGCAGGGTAACAAGTAAGGGTTTATTGGCACAATATCAGTATAAGCTTGCTAAATTGCAAGTGTTAGCTTGCAAGGTTACTGGCTTGCCTTGTGCAGAGCAGTGGTTGAAGTTCTCCTCGGCTTCTTCTTCGTAGAATCCTCCTTCCTCCTCATATCCTTGGTCGGTACTAGCGTCTATACATAAATACGATGTACACAATCACCAAACAATACTTAACTACTTGCAATCATCACACACAAGGGTCCTATAGATTATCTAGCATCATCACTAACATTACAAGGTTAAAGTTTGGTTTAATTCCTTTTATTTTTAGAAAGGTAATTTCTACTCATTGAAAAACTACTTAAGATTTAATATTCTCCAACCAAACATGGGATCATGTTGACACATGTCATAACCACATATTTTAGTCCATGGGAATGTGATTTAAAGTGGTGTCACAATTTAATAAGGTTTCACCCTTTTATTTTAATTAAATAAAGTGACTAGAAATGCCTATGTAGCATTCTTTTATTGCTTGAACATTATTTCTGTAAGTAAACCTATATATTTTTATATATTCTGAAAGGTATGGTTAAATGTGATTTTTGAGAGTTGGAATCAACTGAAAATCTATTATGGTTGGAATTGGAAAAATGTTTGAATGCAGAAAAGCTCCTGACTTGTTATTTTTACCAAGGATGATCTACAGATCCAAATGACTTGAATCCAATGGTCTTGGATTCAGCACTTCTAGAACTTTCTAACAAAATTGGTTTCACTCAATTTGGTGCACTGAATCGATCTGGGTTGATTTTTGAAATTGGGTACAGAAGTGTGTTTGAAATAAAATGAAAAAGGTTTAATTCAAATAACTGGGTTGCGCGGGAAATGTTAACGGGCCGGCCTGCTAAGCGCAGTGCTCCCGCGGGCTGCTTAAGTGGGTGTCCCCACTCGTCAGTGAGACAAAGGGGTGCGAAGCGGTATGGGGCAACGTGGGTCGTTCGATCTGGTTCTAATCGAACGGCTGAGAGTCATCGTCAATGTTGAGCAACGCCGGCGAGACAGAAACCTAGCGTGGCCAGTGGGGGTCGCTGGGGGCTCACCGGGGTTCGGGCGAGGGTCGGCGAGGCGGGCGAATGACGAAGTCGGCGACGGCGAACTCATGGGTGGTCGCGGCAGCTCCTGGGGTGGACGAAATCGATGGCTCCCTTCTTCTCCAGAGGCGGCGGGCTCCGGTGAAATTCCGTCGATGCGCTGCTCGCCTTGCTCCGGGAATTGTGTGGCATGATCAGTGATGGGAGGGGAGTTTAATGGTGTGAAGAATTCGAGCGAGGGTGGCCTCTATTTATAGTCGAGCGAGGGGACCGATGGGGCGCAAGGTGAGCTCGTCGGGGGCGATGGTACAGGCGGCTATTGGCATGGGCAAAGGTAGGGGACGGTGCGGTGTTCCCTGGCGATGCTCAACGACATGGTTTCGAGGCGTGGGGCGGTGCGAGTTGGTCTGGAACATGCGACGCTCTACGCGGCAGAGGCGCGTCTTCAACGGCGAGTGGTGGTTGTGCGTCACGGGGCGGCGAACGGGGATGTCTGGCGGTCTCCTGGGTCGGTGGGGGTTGTGTATGCATGCGGCGAGGGCGGCGCGCGGTCTATGCGCTTCGGTCGAGGGTGGCGCTCCGGCGCACGCTCGGCATGGTCGATGGCGGTCTGGGCGCAGTCTGTGCGTGTGGTCCAGTGGGTGGCAAGGTTCGAGCGGTGGACAGGGAGTGGCAGTGGACGGTGGGCTGCCTCCCAGACATGTTGTTTTGGCTTGGTGCTTGCTCTGGCTAGCTAGCCCTTGTCGGCTGGCAAGGGGGTGCTCGGGTTGGCATGGCATGGAGCAAAGGGTAGGGGCTAGGGTTGGTCCAAGCACTAGTTGGCACTGGGGGAGACAAGGGTGATCAATGGTGAACATTGCTTAGCCCAGTTACTGCTCCAAACAGTGAAGTTAGGCCAATTTGATTTGAATCTGCCAAGTGTTTGATGAAATGGCCGCATGAAATCAAGTTTTGAATTTTGAAAAGATTTTTTGTGGGTGTGCTAGATTGGTGCTGGTGAGTCTGCAGATGCTTGGGTTTTGAAAGTTGAGTTGGTTTGAGTGTTTTTTGAACAAGTGGGATCTTCCCCTATGATAAAGATTCAATTTTGAATTGTCATTTAAACTATGCATTTGAAAGTTTCTGGATGATCACAAAGTGGGCCTTGATACTTTGTTATGACTACATTCAAGGGGTGCAAAGATCCAGAAAATTTTCTGTTAGGTTCTGAAAGTTTGAGACAGCTAAAGTAGGCATGGGAGTTAAATTGGTCAAAATGACCATTCCTTTATTTTATTTTTTTTGCTTTATTTGTCTTTGGGAAAAGTGTGGGAAATGTTTTATATGATGTTTATTTCACCTAAGAAACATTTTACAAGCAAGGAAACATACAAACAAGGTGGTTCAAAAGAATTTCAAAATTAATGCATACTCATATGCATGCATTCATAATTTTATTTAGAAAAGTTTTTGTTAACCCTAATTTTGATGATTAGAGTTTGATGATCCAAGTTTAGTATTTTTGGGATGTTAAAAACCTTCCCCCCTTACACAAAATCTCATCCCGAGATTTGAAGAAGGATGAAAAGATTACCTAGGATTTGAAGAGATCGGGAAACTTCGTCCTGATGTGATCTTCGCGCTCCCAGGTAGCTTCCTCTTCTGTGTGGTTGCTCCACTGAATCTTGAGAAATTTGATGCTTCGGGTTCGGGTAGTTCGAAAAGCTTCTTCCAAAATATGGATGGGTACTTCGGGATAGGTCAGGTCATCGTTGATCTCTATGGTCCGGTGGTCGATATTCTTGAACACTTCGGTCTTCTCTGGGACTTCGAGACACTTGCGAAGTAACGAGATATGGAACACATTGTGCACGGCTGACATCTCTTCGGGTAGCTCCAATTGATACGATACTTCTCCTCGACGGTTCAGAATCTTGAAGGGTCCGATATATCTGGGGGCTAACTTCCCCTTGAGTTGGAAACGCTGCATTCCCTTCAATGGCGACACTTTCAGATAAACGAAGTCTCCAATGTTGAAGGCGAGGTCTCGACGTCTCTTGTCGGCGTAACTCTTTTGTCTGGATTGGGCTGTCTTGAGGTGCTCACGAATCTTGTGAACCTTCTCTTCTGCTTCTCGTAGGATGTCGGATCCGAAAATCTGACTCTCTCCTACTTCCGACCAGTTCAAAGGGGTGCGACACTTCCTTCCGTACATGAATTCAAATGGGGCCATATGCAAACTGGCTTGATAACTGTTGTTGTATGAAAATTATGCAAACGGCGAACAGTCTTTCCACTTGGATCCATATTCTAACACACATGCTCTCAGCATATCTTCGAGTATTTGGTTTACTCGCTCCGTTTGTCCATCAGTCTGAGGGTGATACGCGGTGCTGAAATCTAAGCGGGTTCCTAAACCTTCTTGGACTTTCTTCCAGAATCTCGAGGTAAACTGAGTTCCTCGATCCGATACGATGTTCTTGGGGACTCCATGCAAACTAACGATTCTAGCGATGTACAACTCTGCTAGTTTCGAACTCTGATAGGTGGTTTTGACGGGCAAGAAATGGGCGACTTTGGACAATCTATCCACTGTGACCCATATAGAGTCATTTCCCTTAGTAGAAGTAGGCAGTCCAGTGATAAAGTCCATTCCAACGGAATCCCATTTGCATTCCGGAATCTGCAAGGGTTGCAACAATCCAGCGGGTCTTTGATGTCCGGCCTTGACTCGCTGACAAATATCACACTTGGCGATATATCTCCCAATTTCTCTCTTCATCTTATGCCACCAAAATTGCTCTTTCAAATCTTGATACATCTTAGTTCCTCCGGGATGGATAGAATAAAGAGTATCATGAGCCTCCTTCAGAATAACTTCTGTCAACTCAGAATCTGCTGGTACACAAAGGCGTCCTTTGTACCACAAAACTCCTTCTTCGTCCTCGGTGAATCCAGGTACTTTGCCTGTACTGATACGACGCTTGATTCCGTCAATACTGGCATTTCCCTTCTGCGCCTCTTTAATCTGACTGATCAACGTGGGTTAGAGTTCTATGCTAGCCAAGAATCCTTCACTTACTAATTCCATCCGAAAATCTTCCATCTCTTTGTGCAAGCTTGGTTGCTCCTTCAAAATCATGGAGTTCAAGCGGCACGGCAATTTGCTAAGGGCATCGGCTACCACGTTGGCTTTACCAGGGTGATAGTGAATGTCCAGGTCGTAATCCTTGATTAGCTCAATCCATCTTCTCTGCCTCATATTCAGCTCCTTCTGAGTGAATACATACTTTAGGCTCTTGTGATCCGAATAAATCTCACAATGGTTTCCCATTAGGTAATGTCTCCATGTTTTCAGGGCTAGAACTACGGCTGTGAGTACGAGGTCATGGGTTGGGTAATTTTGCTCATGTTGCTTCAGTTGTCGGGATAGATAAGATATAACTTTGCCTTCTTGCATTAGCACACATCCGAGACCAATCTTGGATGCATCACAATACACATCGAAGGGATTCGTGATATCCGGCATGATCAAGATTGGGGCTGAAATCAATCTCCTCTTGAGTTCTTGAAAACTCGCTTCACATTTGTCGGTCCATTCAAACTTCCTGTCCTTCTTCAGCAATTGGGTCATAGGTCTGGTGATACTCGAGAATCCTTCTACGAATTTGCGGTAATATCCCGCCAACCCGAGAAATGCACGAACTTGGGTTTGAGTCGTTGGGGCTTGCCAATCTTCTACATCTTTCACTTTTGCAGGGTCAACAGCAATTCCTCCGGCTGATACAATGTGACCGAGGAATCCTACCTCCTGTAACCAGAACTCACATTTGCTAAACTTTGCATACAGCTGATGCTCTCTAAGGGTTCCAAGGATGGTCCTTAGGTGTAGATCATGTTCTTCTTATGATTTGGAATAAATCAGAATGTCATCGATGAAAACAACGACAAACTTATCCAGGAAGTCCATAAAAATCTTATTCATGAGATTTATGAAATAACCGGGGGCATTGGTTAGTCCAAAAGACATGACTGTATACTCGTACAATCCATATCTGGTGGTAAAGGAAGTCTTTGGAATATCCTCTGCACGAATTTTGAGTTGATGATAACCAGTTCTAAGATCAATCTTAGAAAACACTTTGGCACCGGTCAACTGATCAAACAAATCTTCTATCTTGGGCAAAGGATACTTGTTCTTGATAGTGACATCATTCAACTTCCGATAATCCGTACACAAACGGTTACCTCCATCCTTCTTGTCCACAAACAAGACAGGTGATCTCCATGGGGATGCACTTGGTTGAATCAATCCAATTTCCAGCATGGCATCCAGTTGCTTCTTTAGTTCTGCTAGCTCTGACGGGGGCATACTATATGGTCTCTGGGCTATGGGTCCGGTTCCAGGGATTAGTTTGATGATGAACTCGATATCCCCATCTGGGGGCATACCGGGCAAAACATCTGGAAATACATCGGGGTATTCACAGACTATCCGGACTTGGTCAATGGTAGGTTGGGCTATACTCCTGTTGCATTTGAATTGACGAGGTAAGGTTTCAGATATATGCTCGACTGATATTCCGGCTGTACTGGTCATGGTTATGGCTTTCTTGGCACAGTCAATCAATCCTTTATGTTTGGACATCCAATCCATTCCTAGTACTACTTCCAATCCTTTTAGTTCCGAGTACTATCTGATAAGCACAAAAATCTATGCCATGGATTCGGATAGGGACGGCTTTGCAAATTTGCCTAGCCTTGGTGGTTGATCCGGGAATTTGAACAATCATCACATGCTTCAATTTGGTGGGTTGAATTTTACTAGTGCATGCAAATTCTTCGGTGACAAATGAATGCGATGCACCAGAATCAAACAACACTCTTGCAAGTACTAAATTAACAGAAAACATACGCAGCACGACGTCTGGCGCTTCCTGAGCTTCTTCAGCATGCATGAGAAAAAGACGGCCATTACGGTTGAGCGAATTCCCTGGGTCAAATCTTCTTCCTGGCTGAACACGACGCTGTTGCTGAGCTGGGGCATTGGCATTGGGTGATGCGACATTCTTCTTGTTGGGGCACTCGTTGGAGTAGTGACCCTTATTTCCACAGTCATAACAAGTCACTTGTGACTTGTCCTTTGCTGCGACAGGCACAGCATTGCTTCCAGTCCTCGGGGCAGTGTTGGTGTTGGCGGTAGCATTGTTGTTGTTGAACTTGGGTGGGGCACGGTTGAAATGGTTAGAGTTCCCGGGGTTGTTGTGATTTACTCCGGGCCTAGGGTTTCCATGGTTGGGGTAGGTCGGACGGTTCATCAGGGTTCTGTTGGTTCTTGGGGCAAATCCTGGAGATGGGTTAGGGCGATACTTTGGGGTCTGATGGGGTCCTGGCTGATGCATCATACGACACTTGCAGTTCTCGTTGGCTTGGTTGATCTTTCCTTCCATTTGGATAGCAGAGTCGACAAGGGCTTCAATATCGGCAAAGGGGATATTGACTAACACCGTCTGCATCTCATCATGCAGAACATTCAAGAACCTCTCTTTCTTCTTGGCTTCGGTGTCAATCTCATCAGGGGCATACCTAGATAATGACAAGAATTTGTCACGGTATTCCACTACAGTCATCCTTCCTTGCTTCAGCTCTCTGAACTCGTCTCTCATCCTCTTGATCAAACCCGGCGGCACATGGGTTCTGCTAAACTTGACCTTGAATTCCTCCCAGGTCATCATCTGGCCTCCGGTCATTGCGCGAACATTGTTCCACCATGCCATAGCATCTCCGGCTAGATAGTGGGTGGCGAACAGAAATTTCTCGTTGGCTTCCACTCCGGCGACTTCTAGGTTATTTTCCATGGTCTGCAGCCAATCATCGGCGTCTAGGGGCTCTTCTGACTTAGTGAAAACAGGTGGGTTGGTATTCTGGAAGTTCTTGAGCTTAGATCCATGGTTGTCCTGATTTCCGTGGCCTTGGTTGTTGTGGGCTAGCTGGCCTATCTGCTGCAGAGTGGCTAGGTTGGCTTGACGTTTCGCTCTTTCAACTTCGCGGTCAGAAGTCAACATTTGCAGTATCTGCAACATCGGGTCCGGGGATGAACCACTTCCTCCACGTGGCATCTGAAGATTGAGATAGATCGTGAGAAAAGAGGGAAATTTCTAAGGTTTTGGGTCTTTGAAAAGTTTTTAAAGTTTAACTCAGATTTTTCTAGCGACTGGCTTTTTCATTCATTCATTCATTCATAGCACACGATACAACACACACCACAACAAAGAAAAGCAGATGGTTTTAAGAACCATTCTAAAACTACGATACAGTGGGACCGAATACTACTCACTACTCTAGTGCTCAAGTGGTACTACTCCTCAGAATCGGTGGCTTCATCATCATCATCGATGAAGGCGAAATCATCCTCATCGGTGAAGAAGTCCATAGCCTGATCCTCCAGAAAATCATCGTCATCGCTGAGATAGGAGTAGGGGTCTCCACGAAGATCCTCTCCTGCATTATCCCTTTCCTCCAACTCCATGTCCCTCTCGTGGATGGTCTCCTCCAGAGATGAGATGCGGTGGCGAAGACGGGTAATGATGCGCTCTTTCTTGTCGAGATGCCGGCGGAGAGACTTGCGATCCTTTGCTAGCATGGCGATGGTTTGATCCTTCGTCTTGATGATGGTTGACTTGTGGTTGCAGTAGTCACGGCAGTTGTCCAACTCCTGCTGACGATCGTACATCATGAAGCTAAGGTGGTCCAATTGAGTCTTCAGCTCAGGGTGGTATGGGGCTTCCATTGGTTGTCCATTTGCATCACGCCTTGGGCAAAACTCAAAGCGAGTACCCTTGATCTGATTGATGCGCTGCCCACACAGACGGGAAAGAGCTTCCTGCATGGCCCTGGCAAGTCCATCGAGCCAGTTGTTTTCTCTTAAGGTAAACTGAATTCCTTCCGCAGTGGGAGGTTCAATATTTCCTCGGAGATTTGCAACAATTAGCCACTGCAGATCTTCTCCTCCTTGATCATTGAGCTGAGCTCCGAAGAACTCGGGGTGCGGACGCTCCAGAAGTTCCGAAAGCTGGTCCAAATCCCTCTCAAAGATAAGGTCTCCTCCATTCCCCAATTGGTAAAACTTGTTGTACTTCACTTTCATCTATAAGAATATAGGATGAGTAAGTTAGTAGAGTAATCAAGTGTGTCAAATTTTATGTATTTTGCAAGAACTTTTGAGGAACATGAATTTTCATGAAAGAATCAAAGGGGTAAGAATGAGAATAAGTTATTGTAAATATTTGTTTTCTTTGGTTTTGAAACTAATTTTTTGATTTAAACGTCCAGTCTAACTAGGGTCTCCTATGGTTAGGATAGCTCTGATACCAACTTGTCAACACCCAGATTTTTAATCCTGGATGCCTGTTATGCCATACATCGCAATCCCAGGATTACCATTTTTGCGAGACATAACAGAATTGGATACCATAGTACATCATCCATTACAAACCGTACATAAGTTCTTACACAAATAGGGATCTCATGATCCAGTTCTTAATACAACATCAAACAGCGGAATACGTAATAATAACGGTAGCGTAGGCGAAGCTCCATCTTCGGGGTCACAGGCAATGCTGATAATGGGAGATGATCCTAGTTGTCGTAACCTTCCTGGGGTCCATCCTCCAGATACTCCTCTTCATAGTCTGGCCATGGGACTATGATGATGATGGATAGGAAAAAGTAGTATATCTAGGAAAGGAATTCCTTAATTAGAAGTCCAGGATTGTGAATTATGGAAAATAGAAATTCTTGGTAAACACCCAACTCTAAATCTCAAACCAAACATAATATCCATTTCATGTTATGGATCCATCATCTTATCTCCATATCACCTTATAGGAATATTTTCCTATAGCAAATCACATAATCACATCTTTATCATTTCCAATGTCTTAACCATATGTGTTAGGAGATATTTTTATCAATTTCTTTTCCATAAGAAATTTTAGTTAATAACTTGATATTTTAAAAGGTGATATCATTAAAGATCACAAACAAAAGACAATATGCTTAGCTATTAAATCTTTACTCACATCAACAAAGGAATATAAGTAAATTAAGAATCCTAAACTCTAGGGTAAGAACTTAGAATTCAAACCCTAACTTCTATATTAATCATAATAGAATATATACATTACCATTTTCTAAATTAATTGGAGTAATATTAGCCATATTAATTCCTTTGTATTTCATGCATCAAATAATGATATAGGATCATTATATATAAAAATTTCCATTCAAATATGAGCTAACTAGAGTTAAGTTTTATAAACAAATAAGGAAATATCATATAATAAAGCCATGGTTTAGTATAGAAAGAAAATTAATAATAAAAGCTTCTACAAAATATTAAAAGGGACTTATATAAATAAAATAAAGAAATATAAAATATTTATAAAATAAATCTCAATCAATATAAATTGATGCTGCAAATATTCAGCAAGTAAACTTTGTTAGAAAAGTTCAAATTATAGATTAAATACAAATCTGAAAAGCAAAACAAAAAATAGAAAAGGAAAACAAATAAAAAAACATTTCCTGGTCGTGGCCCAACTTGCCTTCTTCTTACCTGTCGCCCACGTGCAGCCCACAAAAGCCCAGCAGCCAGCCCAGTTTGTTCTTTCCTCTGGCTGACGGGTGGGACCAAAGAGGGACCGCGGGTTGAGCTAAAAGAATCGCCAGGGGGTTTTCTATAAAATGAACATCATCATCATCATCCTCACGCACACAGGCATCTCGATGGAGGAGTCTGTCGCCGCCCGATGCCGTCGTCGTCGTCAGCCGTGCGTCGAGATGCCCGCCGCTGTTCCAGAGGGGGATAAGAAGGCCACCGCGACACCCTTCCTCATCCCTATCCACATTTCCTCCTTATCCTCTATGTTTCGAATGGGGCCGAAATCCTAGATCACTAGAGCCACGCCTCACCGTCAGTAGAGTTCGTCCTGGAGGCCATGAAGTAGACGAGGAGAAGCGTCGTCGCTTGTAGATCATCTGAGAAGAACGCAGAGACTAGGGGAGTACGAGTTGGGGAGAATTTCATCATCTCGTGCCATCGGTGTTCGTCAGAAATCTTGTCGGGGAGCTCGTCTGCGACCATGCCTGTCCTCGTCGACCTCTCTATCGTCATCAGGGTGAGTTCCTGAACCTTCCACTATCCCTAAATCGCCTTATCTTGATGTAAATCGCCGCCTCACCTTATGCCATCGTCGGCCACCATTGGAGCTCGTCGGAGCCCAGGCTCCGATGACCATTTCCGAGCGGTGCCGCCACCTTCGGGTTCTGCATGTTGTGATGATTCGAACTAGGCTAGTTTCGTTTGCTAGGGCGCCGTAGATCATTGTCGGCGACCACCCACTGATGGCGGTGGTTGTGTTGACGTCATAGCGACGTCATGCCAACGTTACCCTCTGCCTAGTCAGCCTGTTTGACCTGGTCCTTGTCTCGCGTGGCGAGTGACATGGCATAGGGCCCATCTGTCATTGCCTTTGAGTAGAAACTAGTTTAGTAACAAAAACATTATTTGAGCTAGGTATGCCATGTGGCCAATGGCCTACCAGTAAGTGACCATGGGTAGGATAGCCTCGGTACAAAAAGTCATTTTCTATCTAAGAAATAAATAGAATGTCATAAGCACAAATTTAAATATTCCAGAAATAAAATAAAATCATTAAATCTTATTAAATCCAGAACTTTTGTTTTATAATTCAGAAAAATATGTATAATATATGAAAATTTGTAGAAAAATAAAATCTATAACTTTAAACTATTATCAAACATTATTATGATAACAATTTAAATAATGATTGTTTAATAAAGATTATAAAAGTAATAAAACTTTGATAATTCATATTTTAATAATGGTAAATGTTAAAAATAAAAATAAAATACCAAAAATCTTAGAAAAATAAGAACTATAGTTTAAAACTATAATCATGCATTATTATTTCACTTAATTAAATATTTATTATCTATTAAGTATTTATAAAGTAATAAATATTGTCAAAATCATATCTTATTATTTATAAATCACAAAAACAAATGTAATATATCAAAATGATCACAAAAATAATGTCTACTTGTTACAAATATAATATTCCACTTTTAAAGTAAATAAAAATTTAATACTCTAGTAATTTGAATTTAAACCTATTTCCTTAGTTAATAATTCATATTAGGGTAAATAAAATTTGTTAATATTTCTAAAATTAGTCAATTAAGTCTAATAAATAGTATTAGTCTTAAATATTAATATTATGAAGTAATAATAGTTCAAAACTGTATAAATTCTATTTTATTGAATAATCTTTCAACCATAAGAGTAGATTATTTTCCAAAAGAATCCTTATCCAATATAAAATTCCCAAGAATATTTTGTGACTAAATCCAATCTTTTCCATATACTTCAACCACCAGATTACAAAACCATAACAACACTATAGTAAGTCCATATGTAGTTAAGTAATATTATTTTCTTTGTTTATAAACTATAACCACTCATATATAAAAAGGTAAATGCTACTATTCCATTATAAGATCAAGAAACCACTACACCAAGTAAAAATATAACCATTCTTAAGAAACCTTAAGGAAACATTACCAAGTACACAAGGTACAAATATCATAAGCATTACACTTTCAAACCATCTATGTTTTAAAGTTAACTTTAGTCTACAAGACTCTAAATATAATACTAAAGACATTGTTATATGTTTTATAGTTAACTTTGGTATGTATTATTTAAGTTATAAAGCATCTCAAGTCCAAACTATTCAAGTAAGCACAAAAAACCTTGACCACATTTGATTAACCACAAATATTGTTTAGACCTTAGAAAAGGAATATTTTCTTCAAATGTTATTCTTTTTGCCACTTCAAACAACAACTCTTATATAAGCAATCTTGAGTAGCATTTCACATTTGTGTGTGTCTCATTGTTTTATAATATTGTAATTACATGTTGTTTCACACACACTCACAAGCCTTAATAAGAAGCACGGGTATGAAACCTATCAGAAAGGGATAACACATTCTAAAGGAACCACTTCCAGTTTCCAAACCCTAGAACAACATTATCCCCGGGATCCGCGTTTATAAAGTGCATCACATTACTTATGCATAAGAGCATATTGCTTCTTTAAACATTAGTCCTTACCGGACCAATGATGCTGATTTCAGATATTGGATCTTATATTGTCTGGAAGACCATGAGTGCATAATCTTGCAATCACAAAAGGCAAGTTCACACTTGCTCATGTCCTTTGGTTATTTTCTGTAAAGTATTTTACAAATCCAATGTGGACATCACCTGCATTTGAAAAAGATCCAAAAACACTATTTTCATAATAATGTGATTATTGGTTATTTACCATGACGTAATAACCTACTATGAAAAGTTCCGGTGGTAAAGGAACATATTATCTAGGACTTAACAACCAATGTCGCCAGTGATTCGTGCACCGTATATTACGTGTTAACCATGAGATTTGGAATGGGATGGAGAAGTCAGCAGTATCTTCTTCCCCTCGCATGTAGTCGGATGTGCAGGTCGTGGCTGTTATCCTCGTAGCATGCATATTAATTGGTAATTCGTAGAGGATTTGCAGCATATGGGTGGGAACCCTCAACGTCCCATGATAGTTTTGGCATCTAACGGTCTGTACAAACCATTGTCGTAATTTGATATGTGGGCATGGTGTACACCAAGGAGGCATGCAGTTCGCGAAGGGGGCAATGATTGGCTTGGATCATCTTCTGGGTCCCACATCATGGAATTGTGGACGGGAATAAGTTGCCCGGTTGTGCAACAAAGAGTTGATCTCTCATGGGTAAAGTAACGCACCTCTGTAGGGTGTAAGAACTGTAACTTGTTACTCCCTGTTCCGGGAAGAAGCTGCGAACGCGGCGGGAAAGGAACTCCATGAAAGTTCTGGTAAACCCGTGAAGGCTGACAAACATAGATTTTCAGAATAAAAGCAACCTATGAAGAAATGTTTACGAAAACTTGCAATGCCTACGACCTATGGTCTGTGGCTGTAGATATAGTGCATCAAACACTCCTTTTCTAGTGAACTTGCTGAGTACGCTCGTACTCAAAGTATCTTATTAACCCTTGCTAGGTTCTAAAGCCAGTACAGGCAATGTCTACATCAAGTTATGCTCCAGGAATCATCATCAAAAGCTAAAGCTCTTCAATGAAGTCAAGAAAGTCAACATATAAATCAACTCAAGTGAAGACGAAGTTACCGATTAGATAGGAATATAATCTCTAGCCATAGAACATATTTCTGTAGCGTATTGCAATAGCAGCAATGCCAGACCATTAGTTAAAATACTAGTCTTATTAATATGATAGTTTTTGAGTTGTTTATTTATGATTCTTCTTTGTAAGAAGTTTCTTTCTCTCTCTTTAACCTAGAGTGTTCTCTGGATCTTATGTAAAGAGTTGAGTTGTAACCTATAGTCATGTCTTGGACCTGCTGTGTTTCTATTGTACCACTCTGAGGGATGTAATTCTAGTGAATGGTGTTTCATTGGTGTTATGTCAACGACTATAGTGTACTACATCATGCAGTGGTATACTGGGTCACCGTAGTAGTTGACCATCTACAAGCATGCAAAAGTGTTCATAGTACTACTCATTTCGCAATATGTACATTAAGATAAACTTAAAGTTAAACATACAAGCTTTAAATGAGATTTAGCACTAAATATGAAAATTTCACACTATAATTTATTCAAAAATAAACCACTAAATAAAGTGTGACAACATGCATAACTTTTTCTGTAACTATTCTTCCGTTCCCCCCTTTCTTTTCATGCATCCAATTTATTTTATTTCTACATCAACTTTGTTGATAGAGGTCTTGGAAACATGAATAAAATGCAAACTTAACATAAAAGTGAAGATATAGACTCTCCAAGTTTATGCAAGTTTCTATGTTTCTCAAAAAACAAAGTTTGAAGGTCTGCAAATCGAGTAGTGGTAGAGGGATGTGTGGGCATCCCTAAGCTTAAGGTGTTGACCGTTCTTGAATATTCCGTGCTTGGTGTAGAGGGGATTCCCAGCTTATGGTTTTCACCAATCCTTGGATGATTCTTAGTTTGGGTGTTCCTTCATTCCCTATGAAAACACTTCAACACAAAAACTTTTCCTTTCTTTTTTCTCTCAGGTGACATTAGTGGCATAAAGATAACATGCAATATGCTATAAAATCCCCAAATAAAATTGACCCGCGATGACGTTGTCCATCGGGGTGGAGTATAGCGGGAGGCCGTTTGCGTCCCGCTCTTGCGGGGAGATGAGAATACTCGGCTGGTTTGGAGGGGGGCGTGTGATCGGGCGGCGATGGGGGAGCTCCATTCGCTGTTGTTTGGCCTGTTGTCCGTGAAGGGGAACGTCTGATTTTTTACTGATTGCAGTTTTGGTCCCGCTTGCACTTGTGCTTGCTGATTTTTTACCGCTTGCACTTGATTTGCTCTTCGCCACTTCTTTCTGAAGCGTGCGTAGATAGTCATCTGGCTTATGGTGCAACTCATATTGCGATTTTGTGTTCATAAAATCAATTCCATGTGCCTTTTGCTTCTCGGTGTATACCGGGATGGGCTCGGGTTTCTTCTTCTCAAAATGTGCCGCCACTTCGTCCTCTGCTATCGCTGCAGATTCTGCATCAGTACGATCGTAAGGTATGATGGGAAGATTCTTATGAGGCACTATTGGGAGGGGCGACATTTTCCATTTTGGGCTGTCGCGTCCTTTAGTACTCACTGACGGAGCACGCTTTCGCTTATTGTCCTTAGTGGGTGGCGAAGACTGCTGAGCCTGCAGCAGAGATCGAGATGGACTCGGGATGTGGTGTTCGTAGTCATCATGGGGTAGGCTTCTTGGGGGTGATGGAGGTGAAAGAGACCTGCGATGACTCAGAGGCGGTAGTGTTATCCTTGGGACCGAGCCTGCAAACTGTATGTTGTTCTTGTCCCATAGAATGATACCACCAAGTACTTCTCCGAGTGTGATCTCACCTTCAGGTCTAGGGATGTCAAACTCCATTGACTCCCACTCCTTTACGATTTGATCCACCCCGACTTTAGCATAGCCAGGTGGAATCTCACGGCCATGCCAACGTGCGTCGGCGGACAAGGCAAAGCAGATCCAACCGCCACCTTCACAAATGCGTTCTTCAATTTATTATGGAGCTCACAAGATATCTGCTCCTTAATTCCATCCACGGGGTAGCCAGGACCGCCATATGTATAGGGTGCATCGTTAGACGGGACCTCCGATTTAGCCATGTTGCTTCTCCGCTAAGATGTGTTGGAGGTAATATCGAGTGGAGGATCTTGCAAGCGCGCTATGCCTCTAAGTTCATCGATCTACTGCTGCTATTTGTCAAGTCTTGCTAGCAGCTGGTTGAACTTGTCTGCCTCCTCCTCCTCCCGTCGCTGCTTTTCGCTTGCTCGATTTCTATAGGTACCTTGGTCCTTAGAAAACCCAGTCTCCCACGTGAAACTCCCGTCAAGGCCTCAGACTCATCCTCCATGTTCGCGATTCCCGAGGACCAAGGTCAGCAGGTCTTTCTCTCTATCGGGATGAAACTGTTTTATTCCATCTTTAATATCTTTCACCACTTTTAGCCATGCACTCCTGGGTACCTTTATCCCGTCACTTAAAACAAGGTCCCCTGTAAGTTCGTCATACGTACTCCCATACCCAAGGGACCAATTTCTTTCCCTCAAATCTCATTCTTCGCGAATTGGTTCTGCAATGATCCCTTTATCACGAAGCTCTTTCTCTTTTGCATCCCACTTAGGCATGGCAGCCACGTAGCCCCCTAGCCCCATGTTATGGTGATATTTCTTCTTCACAGCATTTATCTTGTTTTTTAGACTTTTCCTCTGCAACTCCTGACTTCCTATACTCCACAAATGCATCCCAGTAAGGTTGCTGCTTCGCTAGATAGCCTTCGAATAATGGAGTTTTCTTGTCCTTCTAATATTGTTGACATAATGACTTCTTCCAGTTCTTGAATAGTTTGGCCATCTTCTTCAGTGCAAACTGCTTGACTTTCTTTCTCATTTCAGCTATCTCGTCATCAGTGGCACATTCTGATAGCTTGAAATGTGCCATGAGGTCAGTAAATAATTGCTCTTTGAACCTATCGTCGATATACACATCACTCCATTCCGCCTCTTTGGGCTTATTCCACTCTCGAACAGTGATCGGGGTGCGATCTCTAGCAACAACTCCGCATTGTTGTACAAATATTTGTTTTGTTTTTTCGGTTCCAATGGTTCGCCCTCTCCTGAAACCTCTGTAATTTCATAAACAGTACCCTAGGGCAACTTTTTGCTGGGTCGCGCTTGGTTTTCTTGCTCGATGTAGAGGCCTAAGAGAAGAAACATTCGTCAACATAATATGTATACAACTAGGTACATCTAGTGAAGATCATCGTACATCATATATATATATATACCTCGTCGGTCTACGTTACACGTCCATGGGCTTCTACCTCTTGTCTGTTGGTATCCTCTCCCTCACCGGATGAGTTCAGATAACTCGAGGGAGATACCTCATCGGCATCATGAATCATATCCTCGAGAAAGTGTTCTGAATCTTGGTCTCTGCGGATTGGACTAGGTGGATCCATAGTTCCTGCAAAATGCACACAATATTTATTTGAACTTAACAAATAAACCATAAACCCTGAGGTGCGGTGGAGGTGGCCGGTGATGGTGGCCGCGGGAGAGGCGAGCGACTAAGCGGCTTCCCGCGAGAACCACCACCCTAACCCTAACTCCGGTCACCACCGAGCACCAACACCCTAACCCTAACTCCGGTTACAAAGAGGGTCTTACAATAAAAATACTATATTACACTATTATATTACAATAAAAAACTTCAATATTATAATATATCTCATACCTAAAAATAATCCTAAAAATCCTAAACTATATGAAGCACGAGACAAGTCTCCCGGCCCCAGGCACATATGAAGCACGGTCGATAGAGATGTAACACCACGATTATCGGTGAAGGGCATCGGCACGGCTAGGTGTCGAGGCCTAGGCGTGCTTTTGTGGATGCCTAGGCCTCGACACCTAGTCGTGCCCATGCCCTTCACCAATAATCGTGGTGTGACATCTCTATCGACCGTGCTTCATATGTGCCTGTGTAACACCCTCAGAATCGGACCTATGCAAGTTTGGGCAAAATTCACCAAACCCGCATAGAAACGATTCAAAGGTGCCCACCAGGCACTTTCGTGCGGGTGGAAAACGAAGTAATAACATTGCACAACAGTCCTCGATGGGAACCACAGAACAGATATATATAATAGCGACTCAAAGAGTCAAGAAGACAGATGTAATGTACAAGATCCAAATCACCTTGAAAATGGTAGAGCGTCCGACTACGGACAAGAAGCAAATGGGGCTAAGAGCCCTGAAGAATAACCAATGGCGTCCATAACCCTGCCTGTGCCAAGCGGAAGGTAACCACGCTAACGTCGATCTCTAAACCTGCTTAACAAAGGGGTGCCACAAAGGGCAAAGCGAAAAACAAAGAAGGAGCGTCGATCGAGGCGATTGCAGCGAGGCTAGAATTCGGTCCTCGCCTACATAGGTATGGTGGACTGAGCGGCAGCGGCAACATGCACTAGACAACCTATAGAGACTCGATACAACTGGAGGATATCAGAGAGGGGTGAGAATGACCTATCCGGATCCAACCTGAAGCTAACACCAAACAAACCCATCCTGGTGTTTCCCCCTCGAGACCAAACGAGGAAGTCAACCGAGGAACTCACACAGTTGGCAGTTTTACTTATTCGGTTATCGTGGCAGTAATTACTAGTCAGGTTTAGATAACCGTCCTGATAAAGTAAACAGTGGGCACTTTTAGTTAACCATTCAGTGATAGTGGCAACACTTACTAGTCAGGTACAGATAGCATGAGATAAACCCCAAAACCCAGCAGTTGTTGATACTTTTATTCAGCCATTTCGTTGTAGTTGCAATACTTACTAGTCGGGTACAATGGTCGCAAGCGACACTCCAAACAAGCATTTGTGGGCAGTATTAATTAGCCATTCCGTTATAGTGGAGCTGATTACTAGTCAATATAAGTCAAATTTATAGCAGTAAACTTTAGTTATGCTTGTCTATGATCGAGATACTGTGCTCCAAGTCGTCCATATTCGCGGACACGGCTTTCAGAAAGTTTTACCCGGCCGGGGTGCACCAATAGCAACACACGCTCGATCAACCTCGGAAAAACCAAATCAAAACCCAACGAGGCTTTCACGTGAACAATCACAGATTCAAAAATATTTCAGGGGCCACCCTTGGAGTACACCATAGTAAGCTAGCTCGAGACGGACCCCAAAGTTTGTGGGGCGGCAAGAACGACAGAGGTCCCCAAACGGGACTGTCGATACCACGTAAGCGGTCACAAATCCTAACGATGCATGTGCTCCTCGCACAATCATAAATAAAGCATGGCATAAGTACATGATAGTAAAAACACCTCAAACTAGTTTGTGGCCCCCAGAAATAAGAATGAATCAAGCTCTGGCTCAGGGGGGTCCCATATACCTCCCGGATGTGGATAGCGCGATAAATCAAGGAACAGGTATCAAGTACTCGGGGTCTTACGGGACACAAGTGGGCGTTCGGAAACCAAATATTTTCTATCACCCACCGATGCCTCTGCTTATTCAATTTTAGTTGTTAAACAGAAATTAAAGTGATGAAAAGTAAAACTAGAATCATCTCCAACTTCAACATGCGGCAAAACATCAGCAACTGTGGCATATGACGACACACATCAGCACTTGAGCAAGCAACTACGACGCGCAAGTCCAACTATCTACCAAACAACAGGTAATAGGGTGTGTCCAAGGCAATATAGGGCTGCACGGTAATCACAGGTACGGAAACTAAAGCATCGCAACACAGATAGCAATAGATCAACAGGAGGGAATAAAGACTATAAAAGTAAGATAGGTAGAAAGGGGGGATGCTCGCCTGAAAACATTGTCGAAGGTTTAACCGAAGAACGGGGCGAAGCTCACATCAACTCAACGGCCTTATCCGCGAAGAAGCAAAATACTAGAAGAAACACCGGATGCAATATTTAATACAACGGCAGAAGATCGGCATGATGCATGGCATGGCAAAGGTGCGATTTAATTAGGTCATATTAAGCGGAACTGGGGTCCCGACAATTAATTAGATGGTGCAAGTTATTTAGAACCCCCGCAATTTAGATGTTGTATTAACAAGGCAAGATAAGATACCGGTTCGCTACACAAGTTTAAATGAGGCCGATATGAGACTAGATTTGCCCGCATATGGGCCCATATTTAGTTATTAGGTGAATCGGCATAAGGCCCCCAAACCAATGCTAAGCATGCGGGAATGACAATTTAATGTGCAACAAATTGATATGTTATAAAATAGGGTTCGAGGAAAAGGGGTCACACATCAGAGGGGGCTCGACGATCTTGGGTTCCGGGGTTCGGGGTCGGTCTCAGGGTCCAGGGTTCGACGAGGTCGTTCTCGGACTTAGGGGTAGGTCTTGGCGCATCCGGGGTCTCGATGTCCGGGGGCAGAACTTGTGTCAGCGTCGGGGCGCGTCGGGTTCTTCTGGTCGGGGCGTTCTTGTCGCATTCGCGGTCTTCGGGTTATGTCGACGGTCAAGGCGTTCGGGGTGAAGCACTTGTCGCGCCGGGGTCTCGGTGTCGGAGCGCATCGGGTGCTTCTGGGTCGGTGTCGTTTTTGTCGACGTGCCGGTCTTGTCGGGTCCGAGAGAAGAACTTGTTGTTCCGGGCTCTCGACGAATCTTGGCGTCCGAGAAGAGGATCCTGTCACATCCGCGGCCTTGAATGCAGGTTCTCCGGCTCCCATGTAGGAGATCTTGTCGTCGCGTTGAAGAACTTCGGGTTGGGTCGCCTCGGATCCGTGATCGCCTTCGGTTCGGGGTCTCGGTGTCCTCGGGGCATCGGGGTTCGAGTCTTCGACGTCGCATACGGGAGAAGGTCTTGAGGGTCCGGCGCCGGTGACCTTGCATAGATCTTCGGGTCTCGAATCGTGCCGGTCTTGTGGTCTCCGGCGAAGATCTCGGGATGCGGCGTAGATGGTTGGATCGGACTTGGTACTCAAGCGCCCCGTCCTGGCAGCTGCTCGAACGGATGCCACTTGAAGTCCACCTAGCAGGGGCACGGCAGCAACCAAACACGCATGAGGAGGCGATCGCGGACGGGCAACATGGGATGGCGACGCGGCGGCTCCGCGGCGGGTGGGCTCGCCGCGGCTCCTGCGCGGCTTCGGCCAGCGAGGGCTGCCTGTGATGGGCAGGCCGCTGGCAACAGGCGGACAGTGGCGTCGGGAAGCCACGAGGCCGGCCAGGTCGGCAAGTCGCGGCGGCTCAGCCAGGGGCAGGCGAGCACGGCGCTTCGGGCGGTGGTGGTCTGGGCGAGCCGGGCGCGGAGCGCAGCGGCAGCGCGGCGAAGCGGGGCGTCGCGGCCGGTGGCGGGTCGACGTCTTGGCGACGGCGAACTTCGGCGGAGGCTTGACGCGGGAGGCGGGGTTCTGGCGGGTCTGAGGGAGGAGAGGGACCAGGGCGTCTTTGGGCGCGTCGGGCGCGGCCGGTGGAGAAGCGGCAGCGGTGCTAAGGGCGGTGGAGGACAGCGGCGAATCGAAGCGGAGGCCTTGTGGCGGGCGGCGGCCTTGGCAGGCGTCTGGCAACTCAGCGGCGCTCATGAGAGCGGCGCAGGTTCTTCTGGTCAAGGCCGAGATCTTGTGGCCGGGGGCCGGAGAAGCGAGGAGCGAGGATAGCGGACAGGTCGCCGGGCGGGCGACAGCGAGGGTCGAGGCGGAGGCGAGCGCGGTGGTCGGAGAGAGAGGTGGAGCGGAGGGAGCTGCAGCGCGAGAGGTGGAGGAAGAAGACGGCGGGACAGGAGGTGGGTCCAGCGTGGGCAGCGTCTTTGCCGCAGGTGGGAATCCGGTGTGGAGGGAGGCGTGCGTGGTGTTGTGTGTTGTGTAGTCGTGTGTTGCTTGTGTGTGTTGGAGAGAGAGAGGGGTGAGGGGTGAGGGTGACGTGGCGAGAGTTGAGTGGTGGAGGGAGAGGGAGGAGGTGAGGTGGCAGGAGATGATTGGGCCGGGTGAGGTGGAGGGTGTGGGTTGGGTAGATTTCTGGGTAGCTGTAGGATTAGATGGGGCGGCAGGTTGGACCGTTCTGAAAAATATGGGGGTGGTCGTTCGGGTCGATACGGCCCGTTCGGCTGCCCCCGCTAAAATAAATAAATATTTTATTTACTTTTAATTGCACCGTTTGCAAACATCGTTGGTCAAACAAAATATTCCGGAGTCCCGGTTTTTGGCGTTTGAATAAAAGATGGCGTTTAGAAAACAACACTGGCTTTGCAAACATAGTTTTAGCAAACCATGCATGATGATGACGATGCAATGCACAAATTCAACGCGATTTTCTAGTAGTGGTTTTGCGGGATGCCACAGCCTGGGGCCCGGGAGACTTGTCTCATGATCAAAGAAGATCCTAAAAATCCTATATACACTAAACTATATACACTAAAAAAATCCTAAAAATCCTAAACTATATACACTAAACTATATACACTAAAAAATCCTAAACTATATACACTAAACTATAAATGTATATACACTAAACTATAATCCTAAACTATATACACTAAACTATAATCCTAAACTATATACACTAAACTATAATCTTAAACTATATACACTAAACTAAAATGATCCTATAGTACTAATCATAATCATATATATATATTAAACTAATTAATCATAATCCTATAAAAAGCTAATTTACCTACCTATTGAGGAGGCCGAGGGGGTGGTGGCGGTGGCCGATGGCGGAGGAGGTGGTCGGTGGTGGGGGAGTTTGCGCCGGTGGCGGAGGTGGGTGGAGGTGCCCGCGGGACGCCGGCATGAGGGCGAGATAGGTGCGGGCAGGTGGGCGCGCGATGGTGGCGCAGACGGCTCGGGCGGCCGGCGTGGAGGGCGGAGGCGCGGAGGACGGAGGGCGGAGGCACAGTGGCGGTTCGTCGATCGAAAATCCGGCAGCCTGGCGGTGCGCGTCTTCGATTTTGCCTCCAAGTGTCCCGGTGTGTGGAACGCACCGAGGGAGAAGTCCCCTTTTTATACCCCCCCCCCCCCTAGTCCCGGTGCGTGGCACTAGTCGGGACTAGAGGGGGTCTCTAGTCCCGGCTGGTGCCACGCACCGGGACTAGAGGGGGGCATTTCATTTTCGCCATTGGCAAGACCCTTTAGTCCCGGTGGTAACACAAGGTGGACTAAAGGCTAAATTCTTGTGCTGGCCAAAACCAACAAGACGTTGTGCTTCTTTTTTAAATCGAATATATCATTTAAAACATTTAAATTATACTTTTTTGCATACTTATGAATTTGAGAAAACTTTCAACATGAAAAGTGCTTGAATTTGAATAATTAATCCCAATCCATTTTCTATTTTATAAAATAATTATTTTAAATCGTCAAATTATTAACCATTTTTCCATTATCACTTTAAAAATGCATTAACTATTATTTTTTGCATAATTTTGAATCTCACCAAACTTTCAACATGAAAAGTTCTTGAATTTGAATAATTATCCAAATCCATTTTCTGTTTTATAAAATAATTATTTTAAATAGTAAAACTATTAACCATTTTGTCATTATCAATTTAAAAATGCATTAACTATTATTTTTTTTGCATATTTTTGAATCTCACAAAACTTCAAAATAAAAAGTTCTTGATTTTGAATAATTAATCCAAATCCATTTTCTATTTTATAAAATAATTATTTTAAATAGTCAAATTATTAACCATTTTGCCATTATCAATTTAAAAATGCATTAACTTTTTTTTGTGCATAATTTTGAATCTCACTAAACTTTCAACATGAAAAGTTCTTGAATTTGAATAATTAATCCAAATCCATTTTCTGAATAAGCTTTAGTCCCAATTGTATCCACTAACAGGGACTAAATATATTTCCCGCCATTTCTCACCGCTTCCCGCCAAGTTTTCCCGCCCTTTCCTCTGAACCGAGCTTTTAGTCCCGGTTGTAGCCACTAATAGGGACTAAAGATATTTCCCGCCATTTCTCACCGCTTCCCGCCAAGTTTTCCCGCCCTTTCCTCTGAACCGAGCTTTTAGTCCCGGTTGTAGCCACTAACTGGGACTAAAGATATTTCTCGCCATTTCCCACCGGTTCCCGCCATGTTTTCCCGCCCTTTCCATCTATATATAGGTCAACCGTGCCATGGTTATGCACAAATCCACACCTTCCTATCTCACAGAAATGGGCAGCGCCTTCTAGGCCATTCTGACCCTCGAGGAGATCGAGGCGATGTGGGCCTCAAGCTACCCTTGCCCATCAGGCTACCGGCCGCCCATCGGTTGTATGCTGAGCGCTGGAGGGGTTCCTGTCCCTCCTGTGCCTCAAGGCTCCGCCCGCCATCACGAACCACTTCTACCACGAGCTCACGCCGGAGCAGCAGATGGATCCCTAGTGGGATCCCGACAACTACGACACCTAGAATTCCTTCTTCGCTAACCGACATGAAAGGAAGGTCGCCAGGTACGAGGGTGATGGCCCGCCCCCGGTGAACCACAATGAAGCCGGCTGCCATCTTTCATGGGCGAACCGTACTATCATCGGCGTGATGCGCTACAGCGTCGGGGGAGACCATCCTCGTCTGCGGTGCCTAGAGGTACACCCGCCATAGAGCCACAAGAAGGCCCCTCCCCCGACCGGCTGTAGCGGCATCATCTTCCAGGAGACCCCTCCCCCGCCCGCCGTGAATCCGAGGCCGGGCTAGAAGGTGCCCGCGGTATATGC
Source organism: Avena longiglumis (assembly GCA_030063025.1). Taxonomy (NCBI): domain Eukaryota; kingdom Viridiplantae; phylum Streptophyta; class Magnoliopsida; order Poales; family Poaceae; genus Avena; species Avena longiglumis. Next base: position 586,993,580 of record CP125975.1, read on the forward strand.
CATGGTTGGGCTGAGGATCGAGCCGTGTCCGCCTAGCCACTATGACGATGATGATGACAATGATGATGACGATGACGAAGAAGACCCTGAAGCTGCGTACTATAGGACTAAGCATGATTATGACTAAAAGGGGCAACTTTAGTCCTGAGTGTTAGCTAGTCCAGGTTTGTCCTGGTTTTTAATATTAATAAATGTATTGAGTGTTAGTCCCGGTTTGTGGCTGGACCGAGACTAAAGGGGGCCTTTAGTCCCGATTCCGTAGTCTTAGTTTTTAAATATTATTAAATGTCTTGAGTGTTAGTCCTGTTTTATGGTTGGACCGGGACTAAAGGGGGACTTTAGTTCTGATTCGTACTACGACTTTCCCAAACTATGAAGATGTTGTCCTGATTCGTACTTACCATGAAGATCTGATCTCCAAACACGTGGGGCCACATATTAGGGAGTGCCTCTATGACCAGTTTCTTGGAGATGCCGGAGGACTGGGCTCCGGCGGCATCTCCCTGAAACTGTCTGTAGTGGTGTCCCTGCTCTCGAAGATCATCTTGCACCTTGTAACTTCTCTAACTAGATCAATACGCCTGGGAGCTAACCTAATTTCACATATTAGAGAGTGCATCTATGACCAGTTTGTTGGAGATGCCAGAGGACTAGGATCCTCCGGCATCTCCCTCAAACTGGCCATATTGGTGTCCCTCCTCTTGAAGACCATCTTAGGATGCCTCAAACTGGCTGGAGGACTGGGCTCACAAGGATGCCTATTTATAGTACAAGGAGCTCGGCTTAGTGTTGACACCACAACATAATGTCGACACTCAACCCTATTATTAGTGCTCACTCATGTTTTGTCCCGGTTGGTGTCTCCAACCGGGACTAAAGGTTCATCTTTAGTCCCGGTTGGCGAAACCATCTGGGACAAGGTACAAGCCGCATGACATAATGTCGACACTCACCCCTATCATTAGTGCTGCCTGGCCTAGCCTGCCGCAATCCCTTTTGTCCTGAGATGTTACTAAGAGTAGGCCAATCATTGATAGTTACGAATCAACGCTCGTAGGTCGAATGGCTCATGTTTGTTCTCATCCCATACACGTAAACCTGGTTCGGCCCACAACTGTACAAGTTCATCAACTAATGGCCTTAGGTACACATCAATGTCGTTGTCGGGTTGCTTCGGGCCTTGGATGAGCACTGTCATCATAATGAACTTCCGCTTCATGCACAACCAAGGAGGAAGGTTGTAGATACATAGAGTCACGGGCCAGGTGTTGTGACTGTACCTCTGCTCCCCAAAAGGATTCATGCCATCTGTACTTAGACCAAACCATAAGTGTCTTGCATCACCAACAAATCCGGGAAGTCTCTCTCGATTTTTCTCCACTGTCGACCATCAGCGGGGTGCGTCAACATCCCGTCTTTCTTACGTTCTTCCATGTGTCATCACAACAACTTGGCATGCTCTTTGTTTCTGAACAAACGTTTCAATCGTGGTATTAGAGGAGCATACCACATCACCTTGGCAGGAACCCTCTTTCTGGGTGGCTCGCCATCAACATCACCAGGGTCATCTTTTCTGATCTTATACCACAATGTAGTGCATACCGGGCATTTATCCAAATTCTCGTACTTCTCACCGTGGTAGAGGATATAGTCATTAGGGCACGCATGTATCTTCTGCACATCTAATCCTAGAGGGCAGACGAGCTTCTTTGCTTCGTATGTACTGGCGGGCAATTCGTTATTTCTTGGAAGCAACTTGTTCATGAGTACCAGCAACTTCTCAAATCCCGAGTCAGTCACACCGGTCTCTGCCTTCCACTTCAGCAATTCCAATGTGCTACCCAGCTTCTTCTGGTCATCTTCACAAGTTGGGTACAATAATTTGTTGTGGTCCTGTAACATCTGCTAAAACTGCAACCTCTCTTTTTCTGTGTCGCAGTCTCGCTTTGTATCAGAAATGACCCAACCAATATCATTAGCGGGCCGGTCGGGTTCCCTTTCTTCACCTTCTTCTTCTTCATTGTCTTCCATTGCGGTATCAGCGTATTCAGGGAACATAGATCGGTAGTTGTCATCATCGTTCTCTTCTTCATCGCCGTCTTCCATCACAACCCCTCTTTCTCCATGTTTGGTCCAAACATTATAGCCGAACATAAAACCAGACCGAAGCGGGTGGCTCTGAATGACTCTTGCGGAAGTTTTGAGCCTTCTCATTCCTACAGTCAATACATGGACAACACATAAAACCATCCCACCGCTTGTTATCCTCGGCCACAAGTCGAAAAGAACGCACGCCTTCTCTGAAGCGGCAAAGCGTCAGTTACCGTACATCCATGGATGGCTCATCTGTATCATACAAATATATATCAAACGCAATCACTATGCTAAAATTAGTAGCGCACGGTCTAAATGAGAAAATAGTTGCTAACCTTTTATTACACTTGGAAACAAAGATGAGAAAACTTAAGTGTGGCTCGGGCACCTCATATCATGTCTGTCTTGTGTGACCTAAACTCGCATCGCTCTAATGGACATTTCACCGAACACCTCTAGTGCATATGAATAAGAAAAAAAATAGCACAACACCACCTCTCTTACCAGGAAAAAACAGTTAAGAGAGGGAGGGGGTTGTGCCATATATATAGGACCAGACCACTAGTCCCGATTTGAGATACAAATCGGGACTAAAGGGTGTGCTCGCAGGGAGCGGCAGGCCCTAGACCCGTTAGTCCCGGTTTGTGTCTCAAACCGGGACTAATAGGGTCTAACGGGGCGGGACCTATGGTTTGAAGTGGCTCGGGCCATCTGATGCGGGCCGACGAAAGGCCTGTTTTCTACTAGTGCCTCTTAACAATGCAAATTTCGTGATGAATTTCTAGGCCATCGTTTCAATTTCACCCTGAGAGAAGTATCAGATTTCCTTTATCATTAATGTGCCGTCAATATAGTACATTTACATAGGGAATAGTATATAGTATCTTAATGTGCCGTCAGTTTTCCTATCACGGGAGACTGAACTTATTCCTTTGGAAATTTAGACATTTACATGCAAATTTCATGATAATTTCTAGGTCATCGTTTTCATGATAATTTCTAGGTCATCGTTCAGATTTGACCTTGCTCTCACGGGAGACTGAACTTGTTCCTTTAGAAACCCTTATCAGATTTCCTGTGTTTGCATATTCTGAAAATACTATCTAACCAAACAATTTTTGGTCAATTAATTTATTCAAGTATAATAGTCTTACTATAAGATAATAAGAACAAAAACTGCTAGTACATGGAAGTCATAATCTTACAAGCCATAAAAACAAGAAACTAGAAGACTATAAAGCTACTGTTAACTGAGATTCTAAAGCTGGTAACTAAAATTCTACAGCTCGTCGTGGTCGTCCTCCTCAGCGCCGCCGGACTTCTCGTAGGCCGCTGCGAAGACAGGGTTGCAGACATCCTCCAGCTCCTTGAGCTTCTCCACGTAGTCGTCCTTCTCGGCGTTCGGGCTGGCGTCGAGCCACTCGCTCACCTCCCTCACCGCCTCCTCCACCCTCTCCTTGTCTCCGTCGTCCACCTTCCGCCCCATCTCGCCGTCCACCGTCGTCCTCACATTGTACACGTACGCCTCCAGCTTGTTCCGTGCGTCCACCTTCTCCCTCACCATTCGGTCCTCCTCGGCGAACTCCTCCGCCTCGCGCACCATCCGCTCGATCTCCTCCTGGGTGATGCTGCGGTCAGCGGCGCTCGTGATCTGGATCTTCTCCGACCTGCCCGTGCCCTTGTCCGCCGCCCGCACGTGGAGGATGCCGTTCACGTCCACCTCGAAGCCCACCTCGATCTGCGCCGTGCCCCTCGGCGCCGGCGCGATCCCCGTGAGGTCGAACTTGCCCAGCAGCCGGTTGTCCTTGGTCATGCTCCGCTCGCCCTCGAACACCATCACCGTCACGGTCGTCTGCCGGTCCTCGTAGGTGGTGAAAACCTTGCTCCTCTTCGTCGGCACCGGCGTGTTCCGTGGCACCACGCTCGTCATCACGCCTCCGGCGGTCTCGATGCCGAGCGTCAGCGGCGTCACGTCCAGCACCACCATGCCGGCGTTGTCGCCGCGCACGATGCTCCCCTGCACCGCGGCGCCGTACGCCACGGCCTCGTCCGGGTTGACACCCCTGTTAGGCTCCTTCCCGCCGAAGTAGTCCTTGAGGAGCTGCTGGACCTTGGGGATCCTGGTGCTGCCGCCGACGAGCACCACCTCGTCGATGTCGCCCTTGGAGAGCCCGGCGTCGGCCATGGCCTTCTTCACGGGCGCCATGGTCTTGCGGAAGAGGTCCGCGTTGAGCTCCTCGAACCTGGCCCTGGTGAGCGGCTCCGACAGGTCCACGCCGTTCACCAGCGACTCGATCTCCACGCGGACCTGGTGCTGGTTGCTGAGCGCCCGCTTGGCGCGCTCGCACTCGCGGCGGAGCTTCCCGAGCGCGCGGGCGTCGCCCGAGACGTCCACACCGTGCTTCCGCTTCACGAGCCGGATCAAGTAGTCCATGACGCGCTGGTCAAAGTCCTCTCCGCCGAGGTGGGTGTCGCCGTTGGTGGCGAGGACCTCGAAGACGCCGCCGTCGAGCGAGAGCACGCTGACGTCGAAGGTGCCGCCGCCCAGGTCGAACACCAGCACATTCTTCTCCTTCTTGTCGTCCACCTTGTCGAGCCCGTAGGCGAGCGCCGCGGCGGTGGGCTCGTTGATGAGGCGCACGACGTTGAGCCCCGCGATGGCGCCGGCGTCCTTGGTGGCCTGGCGCTGCGCGTCGTTGAAGTAGGCCGGGATGGTGATGACGGCGTCGCGGACCTTCTCGCCGAGGTAGGCCTCGGCCGTCTCCTTCATCCGCGTGAGCACCATGGCGCTGACCTCCTCCGGGCTCAGCAGCCTCACGTCGCCGTCCTTCACCTCCACCTCCGCGTGCGGCTTCCCGTTCTTCTCCACCACCTTGTACGGCAGCAGCTTCATGTCCCGCTGCACCTCGGCGTCGGCGAACTGGCGGCCGATGAGGCGCTTGGCGTCGTAGACGGTGCGGAGCGGGTTGGCGGCGGCCTGGTTCTTGGCGGCCTCGCCGATGAGCCGCTCGCCCGAGTCGGTGAAGGCCACCCAGGACGGCGTGATGCGGTTCCCTTGGTCGTTGGCGATGATCTCCACGTGCCCGTTCCGGTACACGCCCACGCACGAGTAGGTCGTGCCCAGGTCGATGCCGATCACCGGCCCGCCGGAGGCCTTCGTCGCCGTTGACGCGGCCGCCGCCGCAGCAGCAGCAAAGGGAGGCGGCGTTGCGACGAGGAGCAGTGCGGCGACCAGCAGCCGGAGCAACAAGCTCGCCCACGCCATGGCGCGGGCCATCGGTTTCCTCTCGATCGTTGTCGAAGCTGTTTGAGTACGTTGCAGGAGGAGGCGGAAGTCGTGTATTTATGGCGGCAGGAGAAAGAGCGACGGCGTCGTGACGTGGACGAATCGGAGGTCGTCTCCGACGCTGTGTGTTGCCTCGCGGGGGTTGTGTCGCCACGCGGCTGAGCCGATCTGAGCCGTGGGATCAGAGGATCGGGCGGCTACGAGGACTTTGACGTGCTGGCGGGAACCGGGCTACCGACCGCGTGACGTGTTCGACGGTTGTTCCATAAGGTTCCGATTAAGAATAGTACGTTCAAGTATGGCTGACAAGGTTTAGTTCGGTAGTATACTTGAATTTGCCGACAAGTTTTAGAATACGTTCAAGTATGACCTCAAAGTACTTTCCAAATTTTATTTCAGAGTTCTTTCATGTGTTTTTTTTTTAAAAAAATGGGTGAGTTCTAACCAAATTTAAATTGTACTTGAATTTTAACTTGAAATCTGGACAGAAATTCTGAGGCAGGGCACGGAAGCACCTGAACCATCTCAATATTACTCCAAGAGCGAGCTTTATGTCCTCATTTTCTGCAATCATCACAGTACAATTTTTTTTTCACAATTCCATACTTGTTGAATGTATTTCTCAATCTCGAGTCCCTAATTTGCATACAGAACTGGACAGATTTTTTCATGCAAAAGTTGATTACGAAATCCTCAAGAAATGCTCAAATTCTCAACAGCTAAATCCCCCCAGGACTGGATATGTTCATGCAAGAGCTGAAATTCTCAACAGCTACAAGTGTTAAACCAGCCAAGAAACCTGCGTCTTTGTATGCATCTAGTGCAATACTTTTTTTTTTGAGAATCATCTAGTGCAATACTGATACTCTTAGAAGAAACCTTACGCAGAATACTCTAATTTGCACGACAGATGTTGATCATCACATCTAAAACAGGCCTGTCTCATATTTACAAACTACATTTGCCTCTCTACGGAACTGCTGGGTTAACTCTTCAGTCTTCAGTGGAAAAATCTTCGACGGCACCGTGCCGACCCCATCTCCTCGTACTCCAATTTCGTAACACACATCGACGCGAAATCAGGGCTGGATGCCAAGATAGATCCTCCTCTCCAGACGCCAAGAATTGGACTGCAAAAGTAGCACAACGTTAGCGCTGTTGTCCGTGCAAATGAGCGACAGTGATCAGTCACAGACTAAGTTAGTACTTCTCTTGAGGAATTATCTTCACATGGTAGTCCTCAGGCACAATAGGCCGAAGTTCTCTTTGCCTGTACATAAAGATGACGTGAGCGGTCTCTGTGCAATGGGAGGTAACACACCACCTTTTTTTGAGAGAGAGAGAGACACACCGCCTGTTGTGATAATTTATAAAGGACTTACAGTCTTTCAGCAAATCGAGGGAACAAGGTGCTTCCACCTGTCAAGATAATGCTGGAAACAACCCAACATGTATGAACATGAGTCACACAATCGAATCACAGATCAAGATAGGGTCAGGCATATCACCAATCAGTAAATACCTCTCATACAGCACAGGTTGAATAAAGGGATGGCAGGCTTGTACAGCACGAACTATACACTCAGCAAGGCCAGCTTGATTCATACCTACAAAGAACATACTAGTATTCTTATTTCTTAACCATGCAAAAAGTTGAGATAGTAAAAATGACATTCACTGAGTAGAAGAGAAACTGATTGAGCAGTAGGCCACTGGAGATGTTATTGCTAACAGTTGTTGCATTTTCTTATGAATATAGGTTAAATCGATTCACCTGATCCAAAATACATCGAAGCATACTTTCAGTCGAGAAACCAGAGACGGAAGAACATATAATTATATCATATTTGGTACTGACTGTAGAAATTCAAAGCCAGTGGTTTGTACTTGTAAGGTCCCAATGCAGAAAGTGGTCATCATTATACACAAATTGATCCTACTTTCCTACTTGTTAATGATCACCACACATTTTGTCAGCTATTCTGGATTGCCAGAAATTCATATATCCCTAACTAGCATCAGAAAGATTATACCTGTAATGTCTGGTCGAGAAATCATTTTCATTAAGGATGAAAAAATAAAATTAGGTGCTCGTCTTTTCAGATAGTCAAGGAGGCTAGGACAACAGTAGGGGTATGTTCTCACAAAACAAGTTATGAACTGTAGTGGACAGACGAAGAAAGTATATGAGACATCTAAATGTGACACTAACCGAGATCAATTGGATGAAAAAGCATCTCCGGGACAAGGAACCTTTCATTGGTCAAGGCAAATTCCTGCGGAATGAAATACCATTAGATTATACCAAGTAACACTTGACATGTAAAAGAAAACTCAGGGCGTTACATTTTGACTTAATTCAGGCTTCTTTTTATCCTCAAACTTGTTTGTGTCACTGTCACCATCTTTTTGATCCAACTCTCCGTCAACAGGCAGAGAATAGTATCGATGTGCTTCATCTAAGTCTTTGACACACCCTTTCTTGGACGTTATGCCATCAGGGAGAATGTAAGAACATCTAAATGGGTTGTCCTTAAATGATAACCTGCAATGATTGTGTATAACGATGTTCAGAGATTTGAGTAACTAATAGACAACTATAGTGTTGAACAAGACATGATGGCATGCATGCATATTTGCCTACACTTTACAGAATTAAAAGAGACAGATCCCTTGCTAGGGGAAACAGTGTGATCAAAATTATTTGGAATGTCAAACATAGATAAGCAAACATCCTTAGATGTGTTCAACCAATCAACCAACTAGTCAATCAATGACATAAGATCTAATAACACTATCACTGTCCAGCATTCAAACTCTTCATCAAATTTGACTTTGGTGTAACAACGGACCCCCAGCATTCATTATTACTCATAGCTCAATAGCAAGACAACAACCAACTATTCAGACCACAAAGGATCAGTCTTTCCTTGTCATATCTTCCCAATTGAACATAACAAAATATCTGAACATCCAACTATGCGCTAGTCATGTTCAAACTCCAAGTGCATGGGGGTCCATCTTTTGTTTTTCTGTCATAGTGAAAAAGGAAGTTTGCTCTCTGGCATCTGAACTTAACTCATGGTCATAACTTTGTTAGGTCGAGGACAATATACTTCGTAAACATAGTTTAAGCTCGTCTATGAGTGTGTGCATAAAGTGTACAATCAGATAAAAATGTTAGACATCTTTGTTTGAAGCTTTTCATAACCACAACCATCCTACTACAGGTGTACAACCTATCTATCCAAGTATCCCGGCATTTGAGCAGGTGTTGATTCAAATAAAGTAAAGTTTGACACGGGTTACCGTTCAGCAAGAAAAAATAATGCAGCGCGAATTTATTTTGAAGAACATCTAGTTCCATAGGTACCAGTCTATCAGCACATCTCGTTAAATTGCTTGCTGAAACAACTCATCAACAGTTCAAATAAAATAAAACCTAGCTGGTATTTCAATATGATGGTCATCGTTAAACTAAAATTAACCTGAAATTTGGCCACACTCCAACTTGAAACAAACAAACAAAAAAAGCTAGAATTTAGTAATATACATATCATGTATGGGTCAGAAGGCACCAGACCTGGCGAGGCGAAGATCACGAGGGACATCAAGGGATACAAAGCATAGCTTTTCCTTTGCATCATCAATGAGAAGGGTCTCATCCATGACATTAAGGGAACGGTACGAAACGAGCTCCTTAAGGTAGTTCGTGAGGGCCTTGCCACCAAGGTCCATGCGCCGCACAGCATAATTCAGTGTGAAGTTCTGAAGGACAGGAGATGCATGGGTGAAGGAGAAACCGCAGTCCACAACAAGGCTGCACTGGGCACGAAAGAGCGATGGCTGGCGGCTGGCCTCGTAAAGGTGGACAAGGGAAGGAGCGTCTGCGACATAAAGAGAGCTGAAGCCAAACTCCTCAAACACAAGTTCGTCAGTTGCGTGCTGCAGTCCTGGAGGGTTGAACTGTGGCTCCACCAGCAGCAAGGATGAGTTTGTCGGATCCACCTGGAGCAGGCCGCGAAGGACCCGTTCCCACACCTCCCTCTGTACCTCCGTGTTGATAAGGTAGCCGCGATCGATAGGACGCCTCAGTGTCATACCAGTCACATCGACGTCCTGAGCCTGCAGCTGGTCGGCCGCTAGCCATTTTTTGGAACTTGCACTGGTACCAGGGGACTTTGCTATGCAGTTGGGGACAACAGCAATTGGGTCCTTGTCCCCGCCAAAACCAGCCTTTAGAAGTCCACCCCCGTTGTCTATCACCACCACACCAGATCCACCTGTCATTTAAAATCTCACTCTTATCCACGTTTCTCTCTATACAGCTGAGACCCAAGCAGATATACTTGAATCTGAGAGCGTCCTGCAGACAGAACAAGAAAGGCATTGAAATGGTAAAATTTTCAACACTATACTGTGGACAAATTAACACAAGTAAACTGCACACGTATCAGCAACATACGATAAATCTGACATAGTACATAGGCGGAGGGAGTCATGGAAAAAATGGTCTAGACAACTTCCTACAGCAATATAGCGAATCATGGAGCCAGTGAGAAAATTATAAAATGTGTCTAACCAAAACATAGCAACTAGAAAACAAACCATGAAGTTCTACTCATGTAAGAACAACAATAGCTAGATAGGACATCTCTATTTTCTCTTTATTGCTGGTAACACCAGAAGCAAACCATGAAGTTCTACTCATGTAAGCACAACAATAGCTAGATAGAGATGTCTACTTTTTTTATTTATCAGCAGTTACACCACAAGCAATGAGGAATCCTGCACCTACAGTAACAGAGAGTGCCTATGCAGTCCGAATCCTAGGGCCCAATCTCCTGTCAGAGCCTGGTCAGAGGCAGCTCAACATGAGTGACCACCTGACCAGTGACGACTATCCAGGGGCAGATTTAGATCGTGTGCTGGGACAGTGAAGTGAAGGCCAGTGGGATTTAACTAAGCGAATCGGTGGAGGAACACAAGCTGAAGCTCGTACCTGAAAGCTATCAAGCACCGATACGGCGATACAAATACGGCTACACGGAGACGGTGACACGGAATACGGCGGTGTCGAAAAACAGCAATACGGTGATTCGTCGAGTATGTGTGTAAAAATAATAATATGACAGGTTATATAAATATAGAATAACTGAATGCATGAGATGAGATAAAATACTGTCCGTTTGTTGCCATTCCTTGATGATTGAATCTGAATGATCCCCAATTTCAGTTCATCGTGCCTCATTGTACATGCAAAATAAATCATATGGCAGAAGTTTCCATGCCAGAATCTCACCCCCGCCAGACCTAGCAAATCAGCAAGCAGCTATGCACACACACGCAGCAAGCCAGCAAACAGAGCACGCGCAGGCGCAGGCGCGCAGCAAGGAAGCAGCTAAGCAGAGCACGCGCAGGCGCGCAGCAACCAGCAAGCAGACGAGCGGGAGGAGCCAGGAGCGTACCTTGCTGCTGGCAACGAGCGGGAGCGGAGGCGACTCCAGGTGGCGGAGGCGGCGCGATTCCGGCCGGCAGCTGTGCGATTCCGGTCGGCGGCGGCGAATCGGGGCGTCTGATCTCCACACGGCGGCTGCCAAGAAAAGGAATTGAGAGAGGGAGAGAGGCGCCGGCGGACGGCGGTGACGCTGCGCTGCGGCAGGGCACGCGGTGGTACAGAACGGGAGAGATGGAGCCAGCCGCCGCCTGTTCACACTTCACTGGGGGGAACGAAGCAAAACCTGGCCATCCGGTCGGGCCATTGCGCGGCACGGCCCGCTAAAGCCTTAGGGCACGGCATGGCCTACCAGAGTCCGTTAGTAAAAGGCGCGCGCTACGCGTCCCCCGGGGGATATTTGCCCCCGATCCCCCGGGTCCGGAGCCGTCCGATCAAAACATCTAAACCGTCTGATCGACCTCCTCCACCCCGCTTTTGCTACGTTGCAGCAAAAAACGTTTCAGAGTAGCAAAAAAGTTTCAGACTAGCTGGAAGTCGCGCGGCCGCGAGGACGACGGAGGAGTCTGTCGATCTCCTTCACCGGCCACGGAGATGAGTCATATTCGAGGGACCATACTCTACCCTCCCGGTCGCCTCACCACCTTATCCCTCCGCCAATCGTAGCTTCTAGTGGGGATCAAATCCTCTCACTTGGCGCTCGATTCGCCAACGGCGATGTCTCAATCGAGCGCAAAGACACAAATCCTCCAAGGTTTTTCAATCAAAATCACGAGGAAGAACCTCCAGCACCATCGGTAAGCTCTAGATTAGGTTTCCATCCTTCCTCCATTGTTGTCCCTCACATTACAGTTTTCTGGGCCAATCATTTGACATGAGTAGCAAAACAAATAGTAGCAAGTAGCAAAACACAGTACCAAGTAGCAAGTACCAAAACACAGTACTAAGTACTAATCATGTTTGTAATACATGGTAGCAGGAAATACAGATGATGTAGCATGAAATAGAGGGATGCAAATTACATGGTAGCAAATTCAGATGACTTGTTTGCTACATGGTAGAGAAATACATGGTAGCGTGAAAAATTACAACATGCTTTTTGGACAATGTGCTACTGGTCAGAAAATGTTTGGGCACATGTGGTGCTACATTGTAGCAAATTAGGTGATCTAGCACATTAATGTAGCAAATTAGGGTAATACTACATGCGTATATTTATGTAGCACATTATGCTTCGACATAAACTTTTTCTTTTAAATTGCAGGGGTTTGTTCTTGACACTATCTTTGGGAGGATTCGACCTCAACCAGCCTATTGTTGAATACGGTCCTGAAGGATATCTTGCTCCACCACAATCTTCTTACGAGATTGCTCCACCACAATCTGCAGGAACCTTTGGACAAAAATTTGCTACAAGAGCGAAAGTGCGACTAGTAGCAATGCTTCATTTGTTGATGAAGAAGGTGGTGAAGAGATTTGCTCGAGCCTCTTGTACCATATGTTGGCATGACATTTGATGACCTTGAAGTTTGAAGCAAGTATACAATGACTATGCTTTCAAACTCGGGTTTGGTACACGGATTGGTAACACCAAGTATAGCACAAATGAGAGGTGCCCCAAAGATGCAATTCTTAGTAGGGTTTTGAGTGTGTCCATGCCGAAAAACCAGAGACGAAGCAAAAAATGCTACTAAGGACAGTTACGGAGAAGGAGGTCCAATAGACATGAGCAATTTCAGTGAGAAATCACGTAGCAAACAATTTGGACTCAAAATGGACGAAGCGGATTTGAGGCGAAGAATAGGGTGTCTTGGCATGATTGTAAAGCTAGAATGCTCGTTGGAAAGAGAAATGGAATATGGATCAGAACGGTATTTCAAGGAGAGCACACACACGATTCTTTGAAGCAAATAGGGAGAAGAGGTACTACCGGTCTCATAGGAAGGTTCTTGAGGAGGACTTTCAGTTCATCCAAACTTTACACAACCAAAACATTACCACAGCTCGGATAATGGGATGCCTCGGAAGTGTGCACGAGGCGACCGAGGTGCCTTGGTTTTGTGAAGCGTGATGTGTCCAACATAAGGACTATGCTACGTGAGGAAGTTTCATGCGAGACATGTCAATGACTATTGAGTACTTTGAAAGGAGACAAGCGAAAGCCCTACATTCTTCTTTGATAAGGTGGATGAAAACAATCTTTGTGAGAGCTCTCTTTTGGGTGGATGGCAGACAAGGGCCTTGTACCCCAAATACAAGGACTCGGTGTTTTTGACACTACATTTTGTACCAACAAGTACAACATGCCTTTTGCTCCACTTGTGGGCATCAACAACCACACAGACAATTGTGTTGGGCATGCTTTGCTACTGATGAAACAACAGACACATTCATTGGGTATTCACCAAACTTAAGGAAGCAATGAACGGTTTGGCGCGAGACCATATCATGACAGACCAAGACCAAGCAATGGTCAGCAATTTCAAACATATATCCCGATTCGATTGCACGATGTTGCATCTTCCATGTGCTACGATTAGCAAGAACAAAGCTTGGACCTCACTTGAGAGAAGGTAGCCCTTTGCTGCAGCATTCTACTCATGCATCTATAGCACGGACAATCGTAGCAGAATTTGAGATATCTTTGGCAGATATGTTGGAAACTTTTGCTATGGTGAGAACACTCATTTGCGTAACATGTGGAAGAGTAGAAAATGTGGGCACTGTGTACTTGAAGTGTTTCTTTCCCTTCACAAGCACAACCGGAAGATCCAAGGCCTCAACTCGTACTTTAAAACTTTAGTTCCCAAGTGGCTCGGTTTGGAACTTCGCAAGAATACGAGTTGTGCCAAAACCTGATGCTAGACAGAGAAGACAATGCAGCATTCACAATGGATACAACAACAGCACCACTATGGGGAAGGTGAGATTTTCTCTTTACAGACAGATTTTCCCAAGTAGCATTTTTTTATTTCTGTGGTAGCAGATTTTTTAAACTGTTGTAGCATAATGTAACACCTGATGTAGCATCAACCTGACAGTCAGCAAAAACAAACCTTATTTTGCAGCTACAACATTGAAAAGCAGGGGCTGGAGTTCTACACAAGGGAGATCTTCACAAGATTCCAAAAGATGATTGAAAAATCTACCAGGTTTTATCCAATGCAGGTTGAGGGTGAAGGCATGTGCTTTGATCTCATTCCAAACCCTGGTTATGGTGTCAAAACCTACCAGGTGCAAGTCAAGTTAGATGATGAGTGCTACAAGTGCGGATGCAACACATTTGAGATGTGTGGCCTTATATGCCCGCACATAGTGAGGGTGATGGTGCACTTGAATGTCCAGCAAATTCCGGAGAGATACATGCTACGAAGATGGTCTGCTGCAGCAACAATGCCTGCACCTGATCCCGGGACAAATACCATCAGATTTGGGATCCCAGGAACCAATACTCTCAAGTACAATGCATTGTGCAGAAAGATGAATGAACTCGCTTCGGATGCTTGCTTCACTGATGAAACATATGTTGCTGTTTCCAAGATGATTGATGATGCGAAGCGTCTTGTAGCAAATATGAGGAACACACGACATGCTACACAGGAGCAAGAAGTAGAGCGAAGGAGGAGGGCGAAATCTTGCTACAAGAGCAAAGTATTCCTCCACAAAGATGGTGTAAACAATCAACGACAAGAAGAAGAACATAATGATGCTCCGAGTAGCACGCTCAAGAACCCTGAGAGGGTAAAGCCAAAAGGAAGACCAACCGAGAAGTCGAAGCGTAACAAACCATTGGTTGAGCTTCGTGATGAAGCAAATGCCAAGAGAAGGAAAAAAGCTCAAGAGACAAAGAAGAAGCAAACTGATGCAACGCCGAAGAAGAAGAAGCCAAGAAAGCAAAAATGCCCATACTGCAATGAAGAAGGTCACACCGTCAAACAATGTGTATCCATGGAAGCACTGATTGCGGGGAATGCTGCGAAAATAGAGTTGAAACTATAGAGTTGAAACTACATGTACTACCAGAGAGTAGCATTTTTGTCATTACTATGTAGCATACATACAGTATAGATGTAGCATCATCTTGATGCAAGATATGAATTTTGTGATATGATGAATATTCTTTGCCGGTAGCAAAATATTTCCACTTTGGAGCATACACTGCATTTTGTATAGAAAATTGCTACCATAGACAAAACGTTGTCTTATGAATGAATGTCATAGGTATATTTGCTACATTAAACCTAGTAGCAAATCTTGTACACCTGGGTAGCACACCATTTCTATGCATGTAGCAATATGACTACACAGATGTAGCAAATTAACACCTGGGGTGGCCAAAAAATTGACAAAGATGTCTAGGTAAATACTCATTTTAGCATTTATGCTGCATGTATGTATCATGGACAGAATTTAGGAAGGCAATCACACTATTTGAAGCTTCAGAAGACAATAATCAACATTCCAAATTTCAAAATCTTCCATTCCAAACATGTAGCACTTATCCATCCAACATAACCTATCCACAAAAGATAATCCATAGATCTCAAAGAACGAACACATCCACGATTACATCGGTTTGAACCATTACAAAGTGCAAAATAAGATCACAAGGACGACATCGGTTAACGATTACATTAGTTTCAACCTAACTACGCTTCTTCAGAACTCTTCTTCCATCACCGGTAGCAATGATCCTTTGTTTTGCCTTGCCTCAATCGATCGATGCAAGAAGTTTCCTTAGAATTGGTATAGCATTGTTGTCAACTCCGCCATGACCTTGCGGTGAAGCTATCCATGAAGAGCATCTTTGAAGAATCCACAATCAAATCTGTCAAAAACAATCGATAGATTAGTAAAAACAAGGTAAACCGATGTAGCAAGTGTAGGAAGCTAAAGTAGCAAGAGTTGCAAGTGTAGGTAGCAATTAAAAACAAATAGCAAAAGTTGAAACTAGTGATCGGACAAGGATTGAAAAAGGTGAGCAAAATCTTACATGGTAGTTTCTTTGTGGGTGATCAGGATTGGTTAGCAGGTAAGTGTCGAAGTTGATATTGTCTGCTAGTTTTGATTGCTTCACAAGAATTGCAAAGTTTGCGAACTGGAAAACAAAGCAAACACACTACATGGTTAATGATATGCAGCAAAAAAAAAGGCCCTACTATAAATGTAGCAAACACAATGAACAAGTATAGCTGGATTACTAACCAGATTACGTGCACAATCATCCATCACACTAGCATTTTTGGACCCTTTCATTGAATCAAAAATATGCATCTGCTACTAGGTTGATGCAGGGAACTGCCCAATGGTTGAACTTCACAATAGGAAAGTATAGCTACATTCAAACATGAATTAATATTTAGCATCTTGTAATAGAAAGCAAACATGAACAAGATAGGAAGCAAGGATGTTATCTCACAAGGTCACACTTGAAAATCTTGAACTTTGCATTCTGCTCTTTCAACTCATCCATACATGCTTTAGCATTGAATGCTTTTGGATCAACAATAAGCTTCTCTTGTTTTGTGTTGAGGATAAAAAGTAGTATGAGGCAGCAGCAAAAGCAAGTAAAATTTGCTACTATCTATATTGGTTCAGCAAGCACACAAAAGGTAGGAAAATGCTAGCAGTACATCATATGCATATTGATCAAGTAAAAGATCAAGAAAAGTGTGACTTATCACAAAGTGTCGCGTGAAAGCGTACTTCCTCTTCGCGTGCACTTTTCTTGCAAACAATGTCCGACTCATGGTTAAATTTCTCAATCCAAACATTCATCAACTCACTATCTAGATTTTGGCGTCAAGCGATGTTTGGAAAGTTCAGGCAACAATAATACCGCCAATCTCCACAAAACTGGCTGCACAAAGGAATGCACATGTAGCAGATAGTTATACATAAAGTAGCAAAAAGTTCAATGTACAGTAGCAAAACCTGTAAACTAAAGTAGCAAACAGTTCAATGTAAAGTAGCAAAACCTGTAAACTAAAGTAGCAAAAAGTTCAATGCACATTAAATGGAAAAAATGAAATAAGGTAGCAGGTAGTTCAAGTCAGAAGATTAAATGGAAAACTGTAACCTACAAGTGAAAAAGTAAGTAGCAAAACACATTAACACATGTAGCAATCAGCTAGATGTAAGGTAGCAAAAACATTACTACAGAGTAGCAAAAACATAAACTTATTTGCCCTATCCTTCGGATGGCTCTTGAATTTCCGACCATTCATCACAAATGTGGAGTATTTTTGTTCTACATCTTGAAACCTTCATCTTTTCAACTTTGGAGGTGTGAGCTCCTCCTTGGCAGCCCTCTTAAACCTTGTCTTCTTCTCATGTGTCAACAAACCCGAGCTACCATCTCCTTTAACGGTGACTCAATGTTAACAACAACTGCAAAAACAGAAAACAATTTTGTCTTAAGCAAACAAGCGGAATCATATCTAAGAAGCAAACAAGCGGAAGCATATCTAAGAAACTACAATAAAATGTTCATACCAGGTGCAATGAGAACAGCAGGTTTCGCAGGCTCAGTAGAGCCGAAAGGTGCAAGATCAACCAAAGTGGAAGGTGATCTTTGGAATACTCGAGAGGCATCGAGGCGGGTCACGGCACCGGTTGGGGCATTACAGGAAGGTGGGAGAGACTGTGAAATGCAAAACTCTGCATACTCATCGGTCCCAGGCTCGAAAAGATCAAACGGGGGTTTGTCCGGAGCATTGGCCCAAGCTTCATCAGAAATATCCTTCCTGGGGCTGTGAATTGGAGACCTGTCAGGGCTAACAACATCCGGCTGCTCAGTAGCATCAGCTCCCTTGCTCATAGAATCAATGATTACAGGACCACCTTGCTCTATAGAAGCATCTGCAGCACCACCTTTCTCCACAACATCATCTGCATCACCATCAGTATCCTTAGCAGCAGCTGCATCAACACCATGGTCCACGGGCTCCTTCTCATCATCCTCAGTTTCTGGACCATCATCATCCTGCAGCTGGTCATCATCATCTGCTGTACTTTTGGTTGGAAAAACAACACTTGGTCCAGCTTCTTCTTCTTTACTTGATGATTCAACATCAACCAAAAGGGCAGCCATGCGTTGAGCCTGCATGCGCTTCAATCCAGCAGAAAGGTTCTTCATTGTCACATCAACATCTGCTTCAAAAATAGCCTTGTGCTTCTCATACAATGTTTTGAAACGAGCGGGAACCTGTTAGCAAACATTAGAAGCAAGTTAGTAAACCAGAAACAAGATAAATGATGAAACTAAAGTAGCAAGACCTGTAAACTAAAGTAGCAAAACCAAAACACTAAAGTAGCAAGACATGTAAACTAAAGTAGCAAAACCTATACACTGAAGTAGCAAAACCTGTAAACTGAAGTAGCAAAACCTATACACTAAAGTAGCAAGACATGTAAACTAAAGTAGCAAAACCTATACACTAAAGTAGCAAAACCTGTAAACTGAAGTAGCAAAACCTGTAAACTAAAGTAGCAGACCCTATACACTAAAGTAGCAAGACCTATACACTAAAGTAGCAGAACCTATAATACATGTTCACTGATTGCAAAAAGAGGTAGCAGAGCAATGTAGCTAAGTAGCAAAATCAAATGCACTGAAGTAGCAATCAAAAACAGTTCAAGAGCAATTCCATACCGCAAATCACATTTGCTAGGGAAATTTAGCCATTCATTCAATGAAGCGAAGGATTAACATCAACATCTTCCATCGGAGGGTTTGTTGAAATCATCATAACCAGGAGCAGTACCATAAGGTGTTGCAGACAATGGGAGGAACTACACACAATAAAAAGTAATGTTAACATTAAGAGGATTAACGAAAGAATAGAATGTTTGTGGTGCTGGAAAGAACATTACATCACGCTTGCCGAAAACAGTTTTGTTCGATAAAATCTTCCTATCCGAGTCATGTTGTACAACAAAAGTGAAGTCACTGGTCTTGACAGAGCATACTCTAGGCAATGACTTGTCAAAAGTGTGATCGCAGGGTGGGAAATCCAAATGATCCATATAAGCAATCTACAAAAAGAGGCCAATTAAAGTTAGTAGTAGCAAAACAAACGTTGTAAACCGCTACAAACAAATATAAAAGATGGGAGATAACTTACACCAAGAAGAATGAATGGGCCAGTTATCCAAAACTCAAATTTGCTACAGTCCTTTGGAAGAACATGTGCTTGCTTCTTCTTCTTCTTCTGAATATTGCTCACAGTTTGCATCAACAAACCCAACAAATGCTCATCCCAAGCATACTCATCTGTTTTGGTTGGGTCAGCCATGAGACCAACATATTCCAAGTTAACATGGTTGGAGATTTTTGGAGCAACAACAAGGGCTGGAAACAAGATCCCAAGTGCGAATGATGGTTTCCTCATCTCAGACAAGACAATTCTTCAAGATATTGACAGTTGCTAACTCGCCTCTTCTTCCCACCATGGTAGAGGGCTCGAATATCATCAAGTTCGCACCTCCAAATAGAAAGATCAATAGGCTTGCTCCGCAGCGTATTCCAAACACTTTCCTCACCATATCCGTGGTAAACACCATCGGTTCTTCCAAGCTTGTACTCACGGAGACGAAGCGTATGCAACAACAAAATCCGTAAGCTCATTAGGAATCCTAAAGCGTGCAACATTCAACAATGCTCTAAATGCACTCTTGATTGAATAATCTGCTTCTTGGCTGGAGAAAGGTTGTCCGCAAGGATACTCAAACGCTTGGCACCGAAACGGTCCTTCGACATCCAAATATCCTCCTTGACATTACTCGCTCCCTCGCCAACTTTCTTGCGGTTCACAACAACATTTTTGCCCTTTTGGATCTTATCAACAGCAGCAACCTACAACAAAAGGAAAACAGAAACATGTATGGTTATAGCAAAACTACTAACCATTGGCCTACTAATTATACTACTGGGATTACAAAAAATGCACAACTAGCAAAACTACTGGAATAGCAAATCCTAGTACTAATCATAGTCCTAGCACTAATCCTAGTACTAATCATGCTACTGCAGTAGCAAATCCCAGTAGCAAATCCCACTACACTATATCATACTAGAGTAGCAACTACTGGGATATACACTATATCATACTAGAGTAGCAAATCCAAAGACACTATATCATACTAGAGTAGCAAAAAAATAAACTAAAGTAGCAAACATATACACTAGAGTAGCCACTCTGGGATCAATGCACAAGTAGCAAAACTACTAGACTAGCAAATCCTAGTACTAATCATACTCCTAGTACTAATCAACAAGTGTACAACACGGTAGCTTGGCACAACACGGTAGCTTGCTCCTAGTACTAATCAACAAGGGCGACAAGTGTACAACACAACCAACACAGTAGCTTGCTAGGAAGGACTAGCAAATCTTCCTAGTACTAATTAACAAGTGTACAACACAAACAGAGCATCCGAGTAGCCATGTTGTACATCGATAGTATAGCCATGTTGGGAAACAAAGCATGCTACAGCAAAGGGCCACCTTGCTCCATAGAAGCAAATTAGCACAATAGCAAGTAGCAATCCTTTAGTTATAAAGTGATGAATCATACTCCTAGTACTAATCATGCTACTGAGTAGCAAAACATAGAGTAGCAAGTAGCAAAAATCCGATATATAAATGAATGTGTAGCAAAACACAGAGTACTAGAGTAGCAAATATGAGTATAACACAGAGTACTAATCATGCTACTGAGTAGCAAAACAATGGTCTATAGAAGTAGCAGAGTACTAGAGTATAAATCATACTCCTAGTGATAGCAAGTAGCAATCCTTTAGTTATAAAGTGATGAATCATACTCCTAGTACTAATCATGCTACTGAGTACCAAAACATAGAGTAGCAAGTAGCAAAAATCCGATATATAAATGAATGTGTAGCAAAACACAGTACTAGAGTAGCAAATATGAGTATAACACAGTAGTACTAATCATGCTACCGAGTAGCAAAACACAAGATAGCAAGTAGCAAAACATGATAGCAAGTAGCAAAAATCCCCATAGCAAAATAGCAAAAATGGAAGCGAGGAGAACGGCAGTGGCTGCCGGGTGATCACCTCCACGTTCGCGCCTGGGAGGTTCTCCTCTGCCGCATCGCTGTCGGCGGCGGTCCCATCACCTATTGCACCTAGGGTTCCTGCCCAAAATCGAGAGAGGAGGTTAGAGGGAGGTTCTGGAGGGAGATTAGAGAGGAGGACGCGCCTGACCGAGGATGGGCGGCGGCGCTCGGCAGCGGTCGGCGGCGGGCGAGGATGAACCGGACGACGGCGGCGGGCGAGGATGAACCGAGGATGGGCGACGGCGGTCCGGCAGTTTCACTGCGGGGGAAACAGAGAGAGATTAGAGAGGAGAGAGGAGAGAGGAGAGAGGGAGCACGAACAGGGGCACGAACAGGGGCGACGCCGGTCGGCGGTCGGCGGTCGGCGCTCGGCAGGGGTCGCGCGCGAGGACGATGAAGGCTTCGGCGGCGGCGCGGCGCGGCGCGGTCGCCTCCTCGGTCGCCTCTCTCAGTCGCCTCCGCGGTTCGAATAACGAGCAACGAAGGAAGGCCCGACCCGTATATCCCGGATCGGTGTAGCAACCGCAAAAAAGAGGGCCACGTGGCGTAAAAATAACGGCTGGATCAGAACAGATCGAACGGTTCCGGACCCGGGGGACGCGACGACGGGATCCCCCGGGGGAATCATATCATTTTCCTTAGTAAAATGGGCCATTTCGTGCCGGTACGTGGGTTTCATCCAAGACCTAGGCACGATATCAAGATTCGCAAATTCCGACATTTTCGGCCATTAGATCTTCTTTTCTAGAGGTATATACATCTTTTAGTTCCATAACTTGCATTAAGGGAGTGTTTTAGTTCCACACATTGTAAAGTGAGTAAGATTAGTCCCATAACCTGTAAGTCGGATGTATTATAGTCCAATTTAATTAAATTTCTGCGATTTTGAACAAATTCGATGAAACTCATTCTGAAACTGACATGTGGCATCGCGAATTTTGAAAAATAACCCCTATGTATTTTTCTCTACAGACAGGTCCCACAATTGCTAAGAAAATAAATAAGAAAAACTCTATATGGTGGGAATCGAACTGAAATACTCCTTTCATTTTAAAATATAAGATGTTTTAGTGTGAATAAATACATTTAGATTATTTTTAGTATGAAGGTTCACTTATGTTCGGAATAAATCTATACGCTAAAAAAAGTCTAGATGCAATTTCTTAACAAACCTAAAATAGCTTATATTTTGAAACCCGGGGAAGTACAAGCTTGCCACTAGAGCAAATGGAAGACCTCACTTTAATTATACATTTGATGTGTTTTAACTCGTCTGCACACACAGTCATGAAGCACAGAAAAGAGTTCAACATGCTACCTAATTATGTATACTAGCACATATAGGAGGAAAGTGAAGCATGATTGATTGAGTGTATATATTCTGGCTACATGTTAGCCTTATTTTGGACATTCAAATTGCATGTTCTAATGTTGGAAAATATTTTAAAAAAAATATGCAAATTTTTAATCCAAAATAATTTATGTATGCGACGCGAGTATTTTTATATGTGCATGTGTGTTGACAAAAAATATAAATTTTCAATCCAAAATAATTTTGCGAAAAAGATGAAAAAAATATTATATTGATGGTGGACACGAGCATTTTTACGTGCGTGTGTCCTAACAAAAATGCAAATTTTCAATCTACAATAATTATAGAAAAGGGATGAAAAAATATTATATTAACAGCGGGGCAAGCATTTTCACATGCGTGTGTGCTTATGCATTATATAAAAGATTATGTCCTTCTAAGTAACAAACATCGTGCGTTGGTGTAGTAGCTTGTGTGGGTTTATAGTTATATAAAGGTATCAAGTTTGAATACCTCCCTTCTCTATGGTTTTAACTTTTTTATTTGCATGTCTACTCACAGGTGGCCTATCTTGTTAACCCACACCAAGAACTCAAATGCTAGTGTAAAAATACATAAGGGAAAATAAAAAAAAATGCGATGTTGGTGGACGAATTTAGTTAAACTTGCTGAATTTAATTAAATTGGACTAAAATGCTCTCGTGATGCAAGCTGTGGGATTAATGTTGCTTACTTTACAAGATGTGGGACTAAAATCTTCCCGTGATATAAGATATGGGAATAAAAATGTATATACCTCCCTTTTCTATTTTACCATCTAGAAGATTTTATTTATAGCCTTTAGCACAATGAACGTTATGCACAATTTTAAAACACACTTCTCCGCCATTCTAGAATATTCTCCGTCGTTTTTTAGACCATGTTACCAAAAAAATTCAAGTGTTAGGTAGCTAATAAATATTGACTTCTACATGATACAAAGTATAAAAACCAAATATACATCCATACTTTATAGATGTCGATTAAATTTATAATTATTTGCGTTTTACCTATTCTAATTTTTTATAGTGATGATATGGCATACATCTATTATGTGAGTCCGAGACCTAGGAAATTTATAAAAACTTAATGGGCTGTGTCATGCACGCTCTCGAGGCCTAAGCACGGCCCAAGTCACACCACAGGCTAGCATGACCCATTAAGCCACGTGTCGGGTTGATCCATGGTGGGCCTAGGCATGTGTGCCTCGTGCCGGCCAGTGATTGACGTGGCCTAATTACTAGCCTTGCTGGTCTGGCCCATCTTTGATACTAAAACAGCCCGCCTAACAATTTTCTAGAAGAAGCAGTTTCCCACCAAGAAGAAAAAGAATAAGGAAAAAGGGCAAGCTTTTTCGGAGAAAAAATATAGAAAATGTGTGTCTCGCAAGAAAGACACCGCGTTTGAACCATGTTCACATCCCTAGTGATTGGCTTTAGGACTTGACCCATTATGGCGACATCTTCTTAGGGTGTGATTCATGGTCTATTGGCACCTCCCAGAAGTGTGCTAATGTATATTAGCATTAAGAGGCGATTGGTTCGTGTTGATAAATCTATACATCCCATAGGATTAAATCTTTTTGAAGAGTCGTGTCCACGATTACTGGAGATGGACGTGATGATCATAGAGAATATGAATCTAATTATAAAACATGTTAAACAGAGTGTGTCTAAGGATGCTTCCTCTGGTTGATTGAGGGGGTGATCCTAGTTGATAGATTCATCTGATGATGATTTGGTGGATATTAAAATATGATTAGTAGAGCTAGTAATATCGCTCTCTTATCCCCTTTAAAATGTTTTGAATAGACGAGATTCTACTCCTACTTATTTATGCAAATAAAGATTGCTTTATGCAAAATAAATTCATAGAAATCCTTTTCGACTTGAGCATGTAGCTAATAAGTTATCTAAGTCTTGTGGAGTACATCATGTACTCAGACTTGTTTTATTGATATTTTTGCAGCAAATTAAGTCTTTCATAGAAGAAGAGTTTGGTACAACATCAACATCGACGAGTAGCTTAGGGTTTCCAGGCGGCAACCTAAAATCTATGGACTAGGACGTTATTATTATGTTTTAGGCCTCTTAGATCATTTATTAAGTTTGATATGTTTAATAGCATAATTTTCCTTATGTTTTTTTATGTATGTGGTCAGTCACCGCTTGTAATATTTTGCTTCTTTGTTCAGTTATAAGTTTGTATTACTTCTTTGAGTTATAGGATCATTGTTGTGTTACCAAATCTCCCACTGTAAGCTCTCAAGCTCTAGATTAGGTTTGTGTCATGCCAAGGTATGGGATTTCTAAGGGTGTCACAATAAGCGAGGAAGAACGAACATGGAGAATGCAAAATTTCTTAAAGATCTAGATCCCAAGATTTCCATTCACAAAGAAGAGACAGGGTTTGATAGAATTCTAGATCCAGATCTCCTCACACTTTTTTCTCAAAAAGATACAGGAGTCATGGGAGAGAGAGAGAAAGTAGGCAAGCTCAAGAAGGTCAACAATAGGTGTAAAAAGGAGCTCAAGTCGTGGAGAACCATTAAGGAAGAAGGCGCCTTAAATAGGCCCCACATGAAATCTAACCGTTATGCACACACTACGGAAATCTCGTACTTTCAGGCCATGGGTAATGCAAGCTACTACAGAATGCCAGAAAAAACCCAAACTAGGGTCGGAGCACTTCGGCCTCACAGAAGATAGAAACTAAAAACTCCATAACTTTCACATACAGACTTCAAATTCGATGAACTTGGGCTTGTTGGAATCACAAGAACAATCTCTACAAATTCACGTGGAGAAATATGATAGTCTAACAAAATAGGATAAAACCAAATTGCGGAAGGTTTGACCTCTATAAAGCTATAAAGCGATTGAAAGTGTAAGATGGTTAACTTAGAGGGGGGAATAAGTTTCTACAAAATTCTTTGTAATCTTTCGCACCTTTTTAGGCTTTGCGGAATATAAGTGAGCCTAAGTGCAAACTAGGTGAGGCAACCTAGATGATGATACAAGATACTTCAAGCTCGAAGGCTATCACAAGGTAATCAACACAAGTAAGAGATCGGTTAAGGAATAACCGGAGCACGCGGAGACGAAGATGTATTCTCGTGTTCACCACCTTTGGGAAGGGGGCTACGTCACGTTGGAGAGGTGTGAGGTTCCACGAAGGATTCCTCACGCGCCACAAAGGCTCATCTTATTCTCCGAGCCTATCCCACGAAGGAATAAATCACTTACTCATGGTAGACTTTTAAGGTAGTCTCCAAACTTTCAAGGAGCAAATCACAAGCTGAATACCGACCGGCGACCCTAGCTGCCTAGGGTTTCCCACAAACCCAAGAGTAACAAGCTAACTCGATGAACTCAAGGGGAATGAACTTTGGCTTGGTGGAAACGTAGATCGGGACCTCCTCTTCCTTTCTACCAAAGGGATTTGGATTTGGTTGAATAGAATGGGAGATCCTCAAGCTTTTTTGTTTTAACAATGGAGAGAGAGATCTTCAAGAAGGATATAAACTAAATGCCTAACTTGCTCAAGGTGGAAGAAAGGATATTTATACTACAAGTCAAGGACTAAATGATCATAGAGGCTATGGTGACTTGTTCATAGTCATAACATGGTATGAGCATGTGCCAGGTCAACCCAAACAAAGCATCAAAAGAGAATACCACAATACTATGCTTTTATATGCTAAAACAACGCATGATTCCTTCAAGGCACACTAAGCAATTCCAATTGTTTAGAACAAGTCATGCTACATCAATAATCACTACGCATAAGGTCAAAACAACACCTAGCATGACATGCTAAAGTTTAAGTCACGGTCAAAGCAAGCTCCTCTTGTACTACTCAAGCAAGAACTTTCTACTCCTCTCCAACACCAATCAACTTATTTGAAATAACACAGCGAGAACGGGGGTCCAAACTACTTTATTCAAGCAAACTAAATGAAAACTAATACACTTCAAGAACAACACAATGGTGCATAAAACAATAAAAACGAAGTGTATAGAAAGACCTGAGCTTTTTATTGATGAAGAAGGGGATGCCTTGAGCATCCCCAAGCTTTGACGCTTGTACCTTTTGAATATTTCTTGGGGTGACACGGGGTGGCATCCGTAAGCTTGAGCATTTGTCTATTCTTCATCTCATTACATCATTCTTCTCTATGCCTAAATTTTTTCCTTCATACAAAACTTCACACAATCTTCATTAGCAACATTAGTGTATTCAAAAGATAATAGACCTTTGGGTTTAGCTTTAGAACAGCAGAACTTCCACTAAAAACACAAGCTACTATAGTAATTCCCTCAAAAAGCTCAATTTCCCAAAAATAACCAAAAAGGAATCAATAAAAAGCAAATACAAATAATGACAAAAATATGTCAAAACAGACCAGCAGGTAGAAACCTATTTTTTCAAAGACCTTCTGTTGCTCAAATAAAAAAGTGTTGAACTAATGGAAGTTAGCTAACATACTGGGGGATTTATTCAGAAAATATTATCTCAATACGACTTACAAAGATTCCTCACGATTTTTTACGGTGGAGCACAAAAATTCGTTTCAGTACAACAACTCCCTAAATCTCACTTCCCTCTCATTAGAGGTTATTCTTGGCACAAAAAGCAAATAAAAAGTATAAGGAGAGGTCATTACTGAAGTAATAAATTCCAAGACTCAAGAAAACTTTTGGGTTATCTCCCAATAAATACTTTTCTTTAATGCCTTTAAGTTAGGCACAAAAAACAAGAATCAAGTATTTTCAAATAAATAAGCATTAAGATCAATACTTGCAATCTCTTCAACTAGGAAAGGTATCTCATCCAAATGAATTTTAGAGGATCCCTTCTCATCTCTCCTTGGTTCACTACTTTCATCAAAAGGGTTTTAAGGAACAATCCAATCAAAAATCTTTTCTAAGGCTTCATGCATTCATACAAGTTTAAAAGGTATGGGTATCTTAATTTCCTCTCTTGGTTTGGTTTTATCTAAAGTACCCATAAAATCTACACATGAGCCTAGCATATTAAAATGTTCAAAGACCTTTTTGGCTTCCTTAGCAACAACATTAAAGTCTTTTAGTAAAGTTTCTAGGATAAATTCTCTCTTTTCAGCATCTTTTTCTTCTTTTAGTTTAAGGAACAAGATTTGCATCATGGGGTTAAGGTTAACAAACCCAGCCTCCAACATATGAACTAAAGAAGCTGCATCAATTTCATAATTAGGAGCAAGTTCTGTTATATATCTATCCTCAATATCCTCATGTTTGCAACAACGGATATCGCAGTAGCAATTACAGCGATGGTGGACGGCCCACCCAAACATGGCAATGTCGCAACCGCGATGACGAGCCTTCAGCATACGACAAGCTATCAGGCCCCTGCACCATCCACTTCTACATCAACAAGCAAGATGGTAAGAAGAAGGCCAGCCACATGCTCAAGGACTGTCGGGGGTTCCAAAAGCTCAGTGAGGGCTTCACTGAGATGCGATGCCAAGGGGTGAATCCAGGATTCGCACCGGCCACAGGGGCCGTCGCCCAGAGAGCTCCTCCACCACCACCTGGAGGACTCTCGCAGCCGCCAGCTGCACCAGCACCGAATAACGGTGCAGATGGGTACCCACCACCGATAGGGTCCATGATGATCCAGAAGGGGCTCCCAACCAACAGGGTGCCGAAGAAGATCACCCGCCAAGTCAATCTGGTCGTGA
Source organism: Avena longiglumis (assembly GCA_030063025.1). Classification (NCBI taxonomy): domain Eukaryota; kingdom Viridiplantae; phylum Streptophyta; class Magnoliopsida; order Poales; family Poaceae; genus Avena; species Avena longiglumis. The sequence goes on from CP125975.1 coordinate 587,021,571, forward strand.
CCTCCCCACCAGCCATACCTGAGTACCTAAGCGTCTCGGATTCCTGCATCAAGTTCAACCGTTCGGATCACCCGCGTCAGATACCTCGCCCAGGTCACTCGGCCCTGGTGCTCGAGGCCCATATCTCAGGGTTCAAGATGAGCCGCATCTTCATGGACGGTGGCAGCGGCATCAACCTGATGTTCGCCAGCACACTCGCATCTATGTGGATCCCGCTCTGTAGCCTAGAGTCATCGGACACGACATTCCATGGCATCGTCCCAGGGAAGGGCATATACCCCTTGGGCATGATATGTATCGACCTCATCTTTGGCAAGCCCGAAAACTTCAGGCGTGATCGGCTGGAGTTCGAAGTGGTGGACTGTCCATCACAGTACCACGCCATCCTCGGGCGTGTGGCATTCGCAAGATTCCTGGCAGTACCGCACTACGCGTACCTTCTACTGAAGATGCCAGGACCTAGGCGCGTCATCACCATCCCAGGAAGCTTCACCATGTCGGATAGCTGCGACAGAGACTTCGACAGAATCTCTCAGTCGTTCGGCATGCAGGAGGAGCTCACAAGGCTCAAGGAGGTCACCGACAATGGGGCACCCTGATGAGTGCGTGAACACTTCATTGGTGAAAGTACAAAGGAAGTCGCCTAGAGGGGGGTGAATAGGCGTTTTAAAATATTACGGTTTAGGCTCAAGTAAATGCGGAATAAAACTAACGTTTAATTTATTGAGCACAAAACCTAGCCACTAAGTTCACCTAAGTGCACCAACAACCTATGCTAAGCAATACAAGCAACAAGGTGATGGCAAGATATAAATACTTAAAGCACGATGGCTATCACAATGTAAAGTGCATAAGTAAAGGGCTCGGTTGAGAGATAATCGATGGACGCGGAGACGAAGATTTGTTTCCCGAAGTTCACTTCCAAAGAATCTACGTCTCCGTTGGAGAGGTGCGATGGCGCAATGCTCTCCGAACGCCACAAATGGCTCACCTCGAGGTGTAGTGGCTCGATGCTCACCCAACGCCACACAAGGCCTCACCCCGGATGCGGAAGCACGCAACTCACCGACGCCACAAAAGGCTCACCCTATTCTCCCGAGTGCACACCACAAAAGGCGGGCACTCGCTCCACTATGGGACGCTTGAGGGCGGTCACCGAACCCGTACGAGATTGGGGCTAACTCTACAACTCAATTGGAGGCTCCCAATGTGGCATCCCGCAAAACCACTACTAGAAAATCGCGTTGTTTTTATGCATTGCATCATCATGAACGCATCCTCATGTCATCACGCCATATTGCATTTGAGCATCGTCATGTCATCTTGCATTTGTTTGCATAAAACTAGTTTCGCAAAGCCTGTTTTTGTTTTCTAAACACCCTGTCTTGTTTTCAAATTAAAACCCGGGTCTCCGAATTATTTTGTTTTGTCTGCCAACGGTTTGCAAAAGCCCGGTTTTAATTGAATAAAATATTTAATTATTTTTAGGGGCAGCCGAACCGGGCCGATCCGACCCAGTTGGCCACCCCCAGTACAAAACAGCCTGTCTAATTCCTATCCCTACCCAAACCTAGTCTACCCACCAACCAGTGCCCGCCACCTCACCTTTCCCTCCACCTCATCACAACCATCGCCACCTCATCAATCCTAACCCCCAACTCCCTTCCCTCTCTCTCTCCTGGACAAACACACACAGCAAACACACGCACGCCTCACCCCAGCCGCACCCACTCCTACCCCCTCTCCCTTACACCCCGGCCCCACCTCCTGCACCCGGTCCCACCCCGCTGCCACCTCATCCTACCACCTCTCTCTCCCCCACTCCCCACTCAACGCCACACGACACAACCACCCCTGACCGCTCCCTCTCTCCCTGGGCCCCACCCCGCACTCACACACACAGCCCCCCCACGCGGTGCCCGGCCCCACCACGCGCCGACCCCGCTCGTGGCCCCACTCCCTCTTCCCTGTCCTGATTCCACCTCCCCCCGCTCGAGCCTTCCCCACCAACCCCTCTCCCCACGTTTCCCCCACGCGACCCGCCCCTTCTTCCTCCCCTCCGGCCACCGCGTCCTCTCTCTCCTGGCCCCGCCTCCTCAAGCTTGGCGCCCAGCCCTCCTCCCGTCGGCCTTGCCCATGGCCCGCCTCCGCACCTCCCTCTCATCCGCTCGCTCCTCACCTCCGTCCTGGCCTGACCGGCCATGGCTTCTCTCCTGCTGGGTCCCGTCGGCGCCACGGGAGCCCCGCCTCGCTCGCCTCGCCCTCCTCCTTGCCAGGCCAGGAGCTCACCGGCGCCCCTCCACCGCCGCCGGCCTCCTCCGTTCGTCCCCGACCCGAGCACCTCCCGCCGCGCCTCCACCGCCGCCGGCCTCCTCCGTTCGTCCCCGACCCGAGCACCTCCCGCCGCGCCTCCTCCCGCCGCCGGCCTCGCCTTCCTCACCGCCTCCCCGACGCTCTTCTTCCCCCCACCTCGTCCTCCCGCCGCCGCGACCCGACCTCGTCGGCCTCCTCCCGCGCCTCTCCTCGGCTCCGCCACCGGCGCCTCCCCGTCGAGTTCCCCGCCTCCCTGCCGTCGGCCTCACCGCCTCCGCCCGCCCTCGCATCCAGCCAGAGCCTCGTCGCCGGCTCCTCCTCCCGCGAGCCCCTGCGCCTCCTCTCCGTTGTGACCCTCTGCCTCGCCCGCGTCCCCTCCCCGGCCGCTCGTCCCCGGCCTTCGATGTTGAGCTGATCGGTGTCGTTCGTGTGTGATTGTGAGAAGGATGCTCGAGTCCCTCACAGACAATCAAGATCGACGCGGACCCAGATGCATCCGATAAACCATCGGTGCCCAACCGACTCCGTTCATGTCCTTCGCCAACTGTCACCATGGAACCCAAGTACCTCGACCTGGAACCCGGAAGACCCCGGCGCGGAACCCGAGCTCGACACCGGCAAACCAAGATGGCACCACAAGACCGTCGACAAGGAACCGCGAACCGAAACCGGAGATCTCCGTCACGAAACCACAAGGCATTTGGGGGTGGCACCGACAAGATCTACATCACGGAGCACCAAGAACTCCTTCGTGAATCCGAAGGCCGAACCCTCGAACGCCAAGTACATATCTCGGACGCCAAAACCCGAACCTGAAGAACGCCAAGATCGCCACGAGGACGCTCCCGAACGCCAAGACCGACTTGATGACGCGGACCCGACAAGGTCTTCGCAACGACAAGATCGACACCGACCAGGACGAATCCGACGCGCCCCGACGCCGAACCAAGTCCTTCTTCACGGAACGCCAAGATATACTCCGTTATCCGAGACCGAACCCGTCGAACCCTGAACCCTGAGACCGAACCCCGAACCCCTCGGAGCCCAAGTTCGCCGAACCCTAATATGTGACCCCTTTTCTCGAGCCCTATTTTATAAATGTAATAACAAATTGATGCATATTAAATTGTCATACTCGCATGCATATTTGTGTGGTTTGGGGGCCTTATGCCGATTCACCATATAATTAAATATAGGGTCCATATGCGGGCAAATCTAGTCTTATATTGGCCTCATTTAAATTTGTGTAGTGAACCGGTGATATAATTTTGCCATGTTAAGACAACATTTAAATTGCGGGGTAGCTAAATAACATGAACCACCTAAATATTTGTCGGGACCCCGGTTCCGCTTAATCTTGCCTAATTGCATCGCACCTTGCCATGTCATACATCATACATGCATCATGCCCGATCTTTTGCCGTAGTATTAAATAGTGCATCCGGTGTTTATTCTAGTGTTTTGCTTCTTCGCGGATAAGGCCGTTGAGTTGGTGCGAGTGCCGACCCGATCTTCGGTTGAACCTTCGGCAATGTTTATCAGGCGAGCACCTCCCCCTTTCTACCTATCTTACTTTTATAGTATTTATTCCCTCCTGTTGATCTATTGCTATACGTATTTGCGATGCTCGGTTTTCGTGCCGTGATATCCCTTGCAGCCCTATATTGCCTTGGACACAACCTATTACCTGTTGTTTGGTAGATAGTTGGACTTGCGCGCCGTAGTCGCTTGCTCAAGTGCTGTTGCGTCTCGTCCAGTACCACAGTGGTTGGAGTATTGCCGTGTGTTTATTGTTGGAGATGATCACAACTTTAATTACTGTTTAAACAACTAAAATTGAAGTAAGTAAGCAGAGGCACATGTGGGCAATAGATGTTATTTGGTTGTTAACCGTCCACTTGTGTCCCGTAGGACCCCGAGTACTTGATACCTGTTCCTTGAATATTCGCGCTATCCACATAAGGGAGGATTATGGGACCCCCCTGAGCCAGAGCTTGATTCAGTCTTATTTCTTGGGGCCACAAACTAGTTTGAGGTTTTATTTACTATCCTGTACTTATGCCATGCTTTACTGTATTATTTACGATTGTGCGAGGTAACGCAAATCGCTTAGGAAAGCGGAGTGTTTTCGGATATCGACAAGCCCAGTTTTGGGTTCCCATCGTTCTGGCGCATAAACCTTGAGTCCGTCTCGAGTCACTAACCGCTATGGTGTACTCAATGGGGTGGCCTGAAATATTTCTGAATCTGTGATTGCTTTGTCGTGAAGGCCTCGTTGGGTTTTGATTTGGTTTTTCCGAGGTTGATCGAGTGTGTGTTGCTATTTGTGCACCCTGCAGGTAAAACTTCGAAAGCCGTGTCCGCGGTTATGGACGACTTGGAGCACAGTATCTCGATCATAGACAACTATAACTAAAGTAGTGCTATAAATTTGACTTTATAATGACTAGTAATCAGCTTTACTATAATGGAATGGCTAAATAAAACTGCCAACAATTGCTTGTCTGGGTTGTCGCTTGCGACCATTGTATCTGACTAGTAAGCATTGCAACTACAACGGAATGGCTAAATAAAAGTACCAACAACTGCTGGGTTTTGGGATATCTCATGCTAATTGTATTTGACTAGTAAGTGTCGCAACTACAACGGAATGGTTAAATAAAACTGCCCACTGCTTATTTTATCAGGATGACTATCTATATTTGACTAGTAACTGCCGCAACTATAACGGAATAAATAAAACTGCCAACGGTGTGAGTTCCTCGGTTGACTTCCTCGTTTGGTCTCGAGGGGGAAATACCAGGATGGGTATGTTTGGTGGTAATATCAGGTTGGTTCCGAATAGGTCTTTCTTACCCTCTCTGACAGCCGCCAGTTGTATCGAGTCTCTATAGGTTGTTTAGTGCATGCTGCCGCTGCCGCTTCAGCCCACCATACCTATGTAGGCGAGGACCGCCGAATTCTAGCCTCGCCGTGTACTGGCCTCAGTACTGACGCTCCTCTTTTTCCTTTGCCCTTTGTCGGCACCCATTTTGTTTAAGCAGGTTTTGAGATCGACGTCGTTAGCAGGGTTACCCTTCCGGCTTGGCCTGGGCAGGGTTATGGACGCCATTGGTTATTCTTCAGGGCTCTTAGCCCCATTTGCATCTTGTCCGTAGTCGGACGCTGTATCGTTTTCAAGGTGATATGGATCTTTGTTCTGTATATCTGTATTCTTGACTCATGGAGTCGTGTTGTATATATATTTGTTCTGTGGGTCCCATCGAGGACTGTTGTGTAATGTTATTACTTCGTTTTCCACCCGCACGCAAGTGCCTGGTGGGCACCTTTGAATCGTTTCTATGCGGGTTTGGCGGGAAGCGCTGAAACTTGCATAGGGCCGATTCTCGAGGGTGTTACACCCAACAACAAAGCCACAACAGGCTACAATGCCACAAAAGTCCAAAAACGCCACAAAAGGCTACAAGACCACAAAAGGTCAATCAAGACCACAAAAGGTCAACAAGACCACAAAAGGTCAACAATCCTATAGGGTTCGCAGCATAGAAAACAAAAATTTTCCTACGATGGGAACTATGTACCAAGATCTATCTACTAGATACAAACAACGGGCGGATGTATATCCGTAGAGAACATACCCTTGAAGACCGACAAAGCTTAACGAGTTCAACTCGTGGTTGATGTAGACGATCTCTTGCCGATCTCAAGATCGAGAGGAAGTCCTAGTGTCGCAAATCAGCAGCGCATCCGTGCTCGCACACACGTACAAGAAACCGGGCAACCTCCGCCTCCTCGCTCCAGCGATGCAGCGGAAGCACAACCCTTTCTTGCTGAATAGCCACCGGGAACATGTATCTCGCTAGTCCGAGACCATGGGGGATAAATTCGAGAGGGGGAGAGAGATCCTTCACTAGGAGGTGTGAGAGACAAGTGAGAGGAGGGGCTCCTTTTATAGGAGGAGGGAGGGCACCCAAGGGGGTGGCTGCCGGCCATGGGGGCTGCCCCCTCCCCTCCTTCATTCATGTGGGTGGACACTCCACTCACAAAATGGCCCTTCAATTTTCTCCACTAAAAAATCCACTCAAATTCCCATTAAATTTCCACCAAATTTAATGCAAACTGAAAGAACATTTCTTAATCCCTAGTGTTTTGTGTGTTAGATAACAATACCAAGGATCATTTAATGTGTGTTGAAGTGTTGCAGCTCAGAAATCTACCTTTGGGGGCGGATAATCCGGCCCCACCAGGGGCGGATAATCCGCCTCCTCCGCCTACATGCAAGCCCGCAGGGGCGGAACATTGGCCGGACTTTCCGGCCAGGCCGGATAATCCGCCCCCCAGGGGGGCGGATAATCCGCCTCTGCTCTTCGCCAGGCGCAAGCCCCAGAGGCGGAGTTTTGGCGGACTTTCTGCCACGGATAATCCGCCCCATGGGCGGATAATCCGCCCAAGATCTTCTCCAAGCTTCACCAAGGCGCAAGCCCGAGAGGGGCGGAGTTTCCCGAGATTCCGCCTTGGGCGGAGTTTTCTTGAGGCGGATAATCCGCCCCAAAGTTGTCTGCAACCAGATCCGGGAGGGGTATTTAAGCCAGCAATACCCTCTGCCAGACTCTTGATTCATCTCGAAAAAGAACAGATCGATCTCAAAGTTCATACAAGAGTGCTCCACCTAGATCCATCCAAAGGCCCCATCCCTTTGGGAATCAAAGGAGGAGAACTCGACCTTCATCATCGAATCAAGCGCTTCATCTCCTCTCCATTCATTTGGAGAACCTCCGATCTAGTATTTCTTGCAAAGATCTAGATCCTTGTTTTGTTTATATTGATAAACCTTGTTTTTGTGACAGCTTGTTGTCATCCCGGAGCCCCAATTCGGTTGGGTGTGCCCCGATAGTGTTGTAAAAGGCACGGTTCCTCGAAGGGGTCCAATAGTGGAGAAGGTGGATCAGGCCTCGTGGCGAGATCCATCGGAGAATAGGGTGAGGCCTATTGTGGCGTGGTGGTCTTAGAACCGCCCACCCCTCCAACGCAGACGCATTTCCCTAACAAGGAAGGAACTGGTAAAACAAATCCACAATGTCTCCGCGTGCTCCACTACGGTTTCCTCGCTCCTCTTTACGTGCTTAGTAGTTAGGGTTACATATAGGAAATTCTCGTAGTTGCATATCTAGAGAATTTACTTTGTGTCAAGCCTAAAATTGAAAAAGTATATTAAAATTGGTTAGCACCTATTCACCCCCCTCTAGGTGCCCATACGATCCATTTCAATTGGTATCAGAGCCTCGGCTCTTATTTCGGGCTTAATGCCTAAGAGAAGTATGGGTTCCAAGGGAGATGGGAGTGATGCTCCGGAGGTAGTCACCATGAACGATCTCAAGACGTTGGAAACAACCTTGGTGAGTTCTATGGAGGCTAAGATGGAAGAGATGCGTCAATTGATAATGCGTCTCTCCACATCCGCAGCATCACCTCCATCTAACTCTGAGGATACCACTCAATCCAAGGAAACGCAAACTGCTTTCCAAAGATAACAGTGGTAGGTGATGATACAAGCAAGAGCTCCTCCTAAAAAGGATAGCGGTAAGGATGGATACAATGAGGTTTCTCATGTATATTCCCCGATCCGCCTATTCCTCACCCACATATACATAATAGGGTGATCCACCCAAACTGCCGCCTTCTACTTTCTCTCAATGGCAATTTTGATGAAATCTCATGTGTGCAGTTCCTCCATAGAGTTGTGGAAGATCATCGAAAATGGTCTTCACGTTGGAAATCCTAACAATCTCACAAGGAGAGAAGTGGTCGATAGCCAACTCAATGCTACGCCCTACACATGATACAACTTGGTGTGGAGATAAAGACATGCCACATTCAAAGATCTTAGCACAACTAAAGAAGCTTGGGATGCTCTCACCGAGCTCTTCATCGGAAATGAAAGTATGAGAAGGAATAGATATGATGCCTTGAGCAATGAAGTGAAGGATTTTATATGCTGGATGGAGAAGACCACGAGGACATGTATAGGAGGCTAAAGGCAATAGCTACTACCTTGAAACCACGACGCGCTTATGTTGATGATGCTTGGATCAAGCGCAGTATGTCGTGCTCTTATGCCATTTGAGCCTGATTTGAAAAGTCTCCAAGGTAGGCATAATTATCACCTCATGTCATCCAATGAGGTAATGCAAGAAATGGCCGATTCAAAGTGGCCGCCAAGAATGTCAAGATGCTCGTGCTCGAGCTATGGGGATGCAAAAGGGGTAAACATGGCTTTGAAGACTAGTGTGATTGATCATGATGAATATGCGGTAGAAGGCTGGACCGTCCCGAAGATATAAAAAGGATCCACGGACAATACTTGGCTCTTTATGCAAGAAACTTTTGGAAAGATCCACCAAGGCTAAAGCTGAACTAGATCGCAAAAGTGGAGCCTATGGAAGAAAAGAAAGTGGTCCCAAGTCGAGAACGTGCTTTAATTGTGGTGACCGTTGCACTTCAGTGAGTGTCCATATCAAAGTAGAGAGGATAATGGAGGAAGACTCATTTTCAAGGACAAATCAAAAGCTTCACGTGAAGAAACAGTTTGAAGAAAAAATGCTCCTTTCAAGAAGCAACCAAATATTGTTCTAGTAGCTCAAGAAGAATATTCATCGGGAGTGAAGATGAGGACGAGGACGATAGCTCTCAAGAGGTGGCTGCTATAGCCACCACATCTACATCAACATCACTCTTCGACTCTCCAAACGAAAACATCATCAACAAGAATCCTACTTGTCTCATGGCAAGAAGCTCGAGGTAACTTCTTCTAACTCTTCCTTTCCCAAGGCTATGATAGACATGGATGATCCCGCTAGTCTTAAGGTTAAAGAAGAGATTATTGCCTTGGATTATTTCTATACTAACTTGCAAGGTGAGCACAAAGTTCGTTTGAGGCTCTTATGGATCGCTTGGCCCAAAACGAAGCACTCCTCGAAGAAAAGGGCAGAATTGAAAGGGAGGATGCAATGGAAATTGCATCCCTAAAAATGCTCTTGAAGAAGAAGAAGAAGCTCGGTTTCTCTTGAAGAGAGGCTTGAGTCTATGGAAGAGTCACATGAAGAAATTGTGACTAAACTCAAGGAACGTGACAATGCGGTCACCAAGGCAAAGAAGTTAAAGAAGGAAAGGATTGACTTTGGGGCTGCTCATGATAGACTCTCAGGAATTGGAGAAACTTGACAATGCTCACAAGGCGTTGAAAAGCGAGTTCTCTATCCTCAATGAGTCACATGATCAGCTTCAAAGTCAATTGGCCATATATGATACTCCTAGCTCGTCCAACTCAACATATAGTAACAAGAAAAATGCTAATGTGGAAAAGGAGTGATCAAGGACATCACTACAAAGGACAAAGGTGTTTGATGAAGTCCTTGACAAGCAAAGGTCAAATCATGGTAGAGGGACTTGGGTATGTCACCAAGTCCAAGAAGAAGAAACCAAGAAGAACAAGACCAAGAATGTGCAATTAAAGACAAGCACTGAGAAGGTTGTCACAAAGACAAGACTAATAATATTGGTTTTGTGGTCTCACAATCCAAATTATGAACTCTTTTGTGATGATTATGGCGATGTTTATGCTTATTATGTTGGTCCTTTTGATGAATTTATTGCTTGGTCTATTTGGGTCCCAAAGACCCTTGTTACTAACATGAAAGGACCCATTGAAAAATGGGTACCTAAAACCAAGAAGTAATTTTCTTGCAGGGCTATGCTGCCGGTGGGGCGAAATGGGTCTTTGGATAGTGGCTGCACTAGTCATATGACCGGAAGCAAGGAGATCATCACGGAGATGCGTCCAAATCTTGATAATATCACAGTCTACTATGGTGATAAGTCTAAATCTCAGGTATTGGGTCTTGGCAAGGTTGTGGTTGCCCACGATATCTAATGGGGATATGCCTACTAGGGTATCCTCAGCGGGACGTTTCCGACTGGCCCAAAGGTTGGCGAGTGGGCCTGCAGAACGGCGAATGGATCAAGGCCCATCAGGGTACCAGGCGACTGGAGGTCGAAGGCCCAGGCGAGTAGATAGGCCCAGTCGGTCTGAGTTAAATGATTAACAAAGTTGTAACCGAATCGGTTGAGATATGTAAACCCTAGGGGAGGTAGGCCTATATAAACCTCCCTAAGGGGTGAGTAGAGATACGTTCCCTCATACACCCAAGCAACTCGCCGCCTAGCCGCCGAGTTCGCCCATTGTAAACACCTCCATAATACAATCTAGCAGGAGTAGGTCTTTACTCCGGGCCGAACCTGGGTAAAACCCCGAGTCTCCGCCTCATCTGACCGCAGATGGCTGGCCGCCTTGCCCTTCGTTTACTACTGGCTGCCGACAAAGATTCGCCGTGGTCATTCCTCGGCTGGCGCCCACCGGGGCCTGGCCGTCGGCCGGTGTTCTGGCGAGATCCAATCTGCCCATCAACGAGACGGCCGCCACCGCCGCATGATAGCAATCGGCGAGATGCTCCAGATCTTGCCGAGCAGTTACGCCCGCGGGCGCGACCCGTCACGACAACGTGATCCCGCCCGGCACGATCAGCCTCTTCGCCGGCTTCACCGACGTTATCACCTCGGAGGACTCGGCTCGCATCCGCGAAGTCGCCACCACGCGATCGGCTTTCCGAGAGCCGATCCGCACGATCCACCGCCTCGAGTACGACTCGCCCACAAAGAACGTGGCGAGAATTCAGCCGCATGAAGACGCGACCACCGACGACGCCGACTTGGCGACCGGCGTCACTCGCCGGATCCATCACCGCGGCCTCATCCGCGGGCTCCATCGCCAGTCTCCAACGGGAGATTTCGAGGACCCTCCATCCTCGGGATCTTCGACTCCGACCGGTCGGAGAACTCCGCCGACCTCCACGACGGTGGGCCGCCACGCTACGTTTACATGGCCACCGCACCGATCCGCCGGAGGACCCTTTCTCCACCCGATCCTCCCAACGCCACGGCGACGGAGGTCGAGGAACTCCGCCGAAATGGCGGAGAGACGCAAGGAGGGCCGAGCACGAAAAATTTCGCCTCGAAAGGTGTGACAGAACTGTCGCGCTACCACCAGCCGGATCAGTCACGCTGACCCCACCGCTCAGGGCGCGCCTGAACTTCGACGACGAGAACGACCCGCTCGCATAGCCGAAGCGCGATCCGCGAACGCGCCACCGGAGGAAGCAACCGCCCGCCAGATCAACGGCGATGGGTGCCCCACCACCACCCAACCGCACCTCCTGTGGACCAGCCGCGATAGTCGCCTCTCACGAGAGCTGACGCGAACGGCCTTCCATGCTTCTCCACCCCGATGGACAACCTGCGTGGCAGCCGAGCCGCCGACAAAGATCATCACGGGCGACGCGACGGTGCCTTACAGGATCCAAAGACGTCAGGGCCCTACCGCAAGGCCGTGGAACAGGTAGCAGCGCCGACTGCAGGGGCGAGTGTACTCACGCTCCTCCGAAGGGCGGCCTCAAGCGGCCGCCCAGCGGTGGCAACACCCTCAATTGCCCGCCACGAGCCACCGCAGCTCAACGACGACCCGCGAATGCGCACTCTCCACAACGATCCAGGCCGGCGACCAACCTCGCCGCCAATGGAGAGCCAATCGACGCCGCACCCATATCATCGCCAACCAGAATCAAGACGCCAGCCGACGACTGCGGCACACCTAACCACTCGCCGCGATGGCGAGCCTATGGGGTCGCCACCGACTAGGGCCCAAGTGCTTCGGACCAATGATCCGAGGAAAAGTACCCACCCAACTTCAAGGCGCAAGGAGATCAAAATACGACTCCAGACGACCCCGCGGTCCGCTTGACACATACCTCATGGCAATGGGGATCGCGGTCACACCGACCTACTACGCCGCTTACCTCCCAATCGATGATGGAGGGGCGTGCAATGGATCAACACGCCCCCGTGACGATCGACTCCGGAGGAAATGCGGACGCCGTGCACTTCGAGTGCTCCTACACCCGCGCCACCACCATCGAGGACACGAACGATCGTCCAGGGACCCCGCGAAGTCGACCAGCTGGGTCCAACGGTGGCAAGAGCTCTAGTACAGCGGTCGGCATCCACCCGACACCGCCATCCATTGCTTCAAGACCTCGTGCCGCCACGAGCCCCTAGTCGCCAAGCTCACGCCAAGACACTCGACAACATCCCGACCTCCTCGAGATCGCCAAACGACACGCCGAGGAAGATCCCAATCAAGACGTCGACGACGAGTCCGGCGGACAACGACGCACGGTAAACGACGGCGGCCGCCGAGCAGACCTACGCTACAGCGGCACTCGCCTCACAGGCAAGCGCCGCAACGATGGGCGAGTCGACTTCGTCGCCAATGCTGGGCACGCACAACGCGACCCCAAGAGCTACCGCCGCGACGGAGGGCAACGACGCGACGGCGGGAACTACAAGAACAAGCCAAGGTTCGATCCCGCGGCCCTCCTTAACCAACCATGTGCGTTTCACAGCAGGGAAGGAAAGCCCACGCACACCACCGCCGACCGCCACACCCTCGGGGAGATCGAGAAGGCACGCGCGCAGCGGAGGACACCGACAACGACCCAAAATGGCGGAAAATTCGGCAAAGTGGCGGCTCGCTCCACACCTTCACCGGCTTCAACACGGCGCGAAGAAGGTCATCGCCAGCGCCGTCGCCGTCAGCGGTGGCGACAGACGTCCCCGTTCCCGAACTGGTGGGCAACCTATCACCGAGCCGGCAAGACCACTCGCCGCGCGCGAGTACCGGGGCGAGTCGCCTGGTGGTCAAGCCCAAGGTCGGCGACTCGGCTCCCCAAGACTCGATGGACGGCGGCAGCTCCATCAACATCCTCTACCTCGACACCTTGAAGATGCGGCTCCCGCGATCGATGATCGAGACAACCCACACCACGTTCCACGCATCGTCCCGGTCGGAAGGCGTACCCGATCGGCAAGGTCACGCTACCGTCACCTTCGGCACTCCGTGAACTTCCGCGGCGGATCGTCTTCGAGCTGGTGCCCTCGACCCTACCATTGCGTCTGGGCGCCAGCGTTCGCCAAATTCATGGCGGCACCACGCTGCATAACGCGATGAAGCTCCCGGGCGTGCGGCGTCATCACCATCAGCGACGACATGGCCGCCGAATGCGAGGCCAAAGGCCGAACTCGCCGACGCCGTGATCGCGGCGGAAGCTAGTCACGCCGATGAGCTCGCCAAATCTGAGCGGGGTCAACAACGACCCACAATACTCAAGCCCAACTCGAGGGCACAAACACCTCAACCTTTGAGGCCACGACGCACACCGCACCGTCGAGCTGGTCCCAGCGACCCGGCGAACGGTGACGATCGGGACAGCATGAGCCCGGCATAGGAAGGCGCTCGCCGAGTTCCTCTGTGAGAACAGGACATCTTCGCATGGAAACCCTCCGACATGCCCGGTGTCCCTAGGGAGCTCGCCGAGCACAAATTAAACGCCGACCCCAAAGTGCGACCGTCAGCGATCGCTCGGCCATTCAACGAAGAACGCCCGTCGGGCAATCGCCGAGAAGTGCAGCGTCTACTGCGGCTTCATTCGCCAATCAAATACTCAAGTGGCTGGCAAACCCAGTCCTGGTCGAAAAGAAAAACGGACGGAGAATGTGTATCGACTACACAAACCTGAACAGCGCCGCCCAAAGGAGCAGTTCGTCCTCCATGAATCGATCGGATCATCGACTCCACCGCTGGCTCGAGTCGTGTTTCCTCGACGCCTACTCGGGTATAACCAGATCAAAATGGCTGTCGAGGGCGAGGAGAAGACGGCGTTCATCACGCCATTCGAGCCTTCGCTACACCGCCATGACCTTCGCCTCAAGAACGCGAGCAACGTACCAACGGTGCATGCAAGAATGCCTCGCGAGCCAAATTGGCGCAACATCCACGTCTACATCGACGACGTGGTCGTAAAATCCGCCGCCAAGGCGACCTACTCGCCGCCGACCTCGCGAGACCTTCGCCAACTGCGGAGGTACAAGATAAAGCTCAACCCAGCAAGTGCACCTTGATTGTACCCGCCGGCAATTACTAGGTACGTCGTCTCCAAACGTGGATCGAGGCAAACCAACGAAGATCGACGATCGCGGCTCGGCAAACCGAGTGCTCGCTGACGTCGAAGCTGGCGGGCGGGTAGCGGCTCTCGATCGCTTCATCCCCTTTGGCGAAAAGCGATGCCCTATACCGCTTTGATGCGCAAGAATCCCACCTTCGATTGGGACAAGGAGGCGGACGACGCGCTCGCGACCTCAAAAAGTGCTACTCGCCGCACCACTACTCGCGCACCCGTCGACAAGGAGCCCATGCTGGTTTCGTCGCGGCGTCCCGCCGTCGTCGGTATTGTAATGGTCGTCGAACGACCGGAGGAAGAAAAAGCGCCCAGTCCGGCGGTATACTACATCGCGAGGTCTTAACCGAGTCGCGGCCAATACCTGATACCAAAAGCTGGTATATGCGGTCTTGAGCTCAGCGGCGCTGCGCACTACTTTCAGAGCACCCCATCACGGTCGTCTCCTCCGCTCCACTACAAGACATCATCCAATCGCGAGGCGACCGGAGGGTCGCCAAGGGGCCGTCGAGATCGGCGTCCACAACATTAAGTCTGAAACCACGCAGGCGATTAAGTCATAGGCACCGCCGACTTCCTCGCCGACCGGGAGGAGGCCCAGCAGAGAAGCCGCCGTACCTCCATTCTGGAGCCTGTACTTTGACGGGTCCAAGAACGCGGGCGCAGGCGGGATAGTCTTGACCTCTCCAAAGGCGACAAGCTCCGCTACATACTCCGCCTCAATTCACGCCTGCACCAACAACATGGCTGAATACGAGGCCCTACTCCTGACATGCGAGCCGCAAGGAGATGAGCGTCAATCGCCTTCGATGCTACGGAGACTCCGACCTCGTTGCGGTCAAGTCGCCGGCACCGCGACGCCTTCTCCCCTACCATGGCGGCGCATCGCCAAGAGGTGGACAAGGTGGCGGCCACTTCACCGGCTACTCGGTCGAGTGGATCGACAGAGGAAAAGCGAGGCCGACGCCTCTCTCGGGTCGGCAGACGATCCGCACCACCACGGCGTGTTCCTCGACACCATCTTCACGCCATCGTCTCTCCTCCGAAGAGATCGACATTGAGTCCCGCTCCAACCAGAGGCAACCTTGGTCGCTCGTCACGAACGAACGACCGGACCAAGCCCTACATCGCTTACACGGAGACGGCAACCTGCCCGCAGATGAGACAAGCGCCCGAATGATTGTTCGCCGATGCAAGTCCTACACCATCGTCGACGGCGAGCTACACAAGCGCAGCGTCACCGGCGTGTTCCAACGCTGCGTCCAACCAGCTGAAGGACGCAAAATCCTACACGACATCCACTCGGCGCCAAAGCCATGCGCCACGGCTTCTCTTGGCCCACCGCTTTACGCCGACGCTGCCGATATCGTCCAGCGATGCGCCGGGTGCCGGCACGCCAACCGCTTACGTTCAAGTTCGGCGCTCAAAACAATACCCATCACCTGGCCATTCGCCGTGTGGGGCATGGACATGGTCGGTCCCTTCAAGAAGGCCCCCTCTGGCTACACCCACCTGCTGGTCGCCGTCGAAAAATTCACAAAGTGGATAGAGGCCAAGCCAGTCCGAAATGCGACGGAAGATCGCCACTAAGTTCCTACGCGAGCTCATATACCGCCACGGCTTCCCCAGCAAAGATCATCACGGACAACGGCACAAACTTCGCCAAGGAGCAATGGCCGAAGTTCTGCGAGGCACCACATCCGGCTTGACCTCGCGTCAGTCGCACACCCGGAATCCAACGGCCAGGCGGAACGAGCCAACCAAAGCATCCTCCACGGCCTGAAGCCGCGACTCCAAGTACCACTCGAGCGCACCGCCGGGTGCTGGGTCGAAGAGCTTCCCTCCGTCATCTGGGGAATTCCCACCTCGGTCAACAGGTCGACCGGATTTACCCCCTTCTTCATGGTCTACTGGCGGAAGCCGCCATGCCAACCGACCTCGAACACGACTTCGCGCGGATCGTCCACTATACGGAGGTCGCGAAACGAACTGGCCCGCCAAGATGGGCTCGACCAACTCGACGAAGCGCGACCTCGCCCGATCGCAAGACCGCTATCTATCGGCAAAGGGCTCCGTCGCTACCACAGCCGACGGTGAAAACCCGCACCTTCGGAAGGCGACTTGGTGCTACGCCTCATCCAGGACAAGAAGGGCATGCACAAGCTCTCCCCCCCATGGGAAGGCCCGTTCGCTATCGGGCGCGTACTCAATGACGCCTACTACCTCGTCGACGTCCGCGGGGATGGTGAACTCGACGTCAAAAGGCCGTGGAATGTAAATCTCCTCCGGAAGTTCTATACCTAGAACCCCACATGTGTACTCTCCAGTCGCTATGAATAAAAGAAACGGTTACCGCAAAAATTCGTCTACTCTCCATTCCTTGTGCCACTCGCTTTTCGTAATTAACGTCATGCTAAAATACGTAAGTCAACCCTTGGTACAGGCCGCACGGCTAAGTAGTGCGATGTAAAACCGAGTCATTCAGGTCTTGCATCGTCCACTTAAAAACGCCAATCCGAGCCCCATCGAGTCGCTTAGCTCGTGGTTTCTGAACCAAGACATCATCCTCGCTTCCCACAGCGACTTCGGTCCTCCGCATCCTTGGCGGAAGCTTCGAACGGCTAAGTACCACGCCGGGACTGGATACCGATTCGTCTCGATCGGACAGGAAAACGCCAAGTAAGAGAGCGTGCCGGGACTCGCCACGCCCGACCCACGGGCAGGCGGGAGCGACGCTAACACAAACGCTCAGTCCTCAACCACCCTCGAGTCGCGCCGAACTACCAAGTACCACGCCGGGACTCGGCCACCCGCACCGCTCACAGACGGAAAACGGTAAAGTACAGAGCACTCGAGGGAGTCGCCATGACCGCTCTCCGAGCTCAAGCGAGTCGACTCAACCAACAACACACATGATAAACAACAAAACATCATATTTAAGGTGAAACCCAAAAGGGCGGACGCCGGGACTCACCCAAAATCAATCCAAAACACGCAAACAAATAGCAAAATGAACACAACGTTCCATTCAAATCGCATATCGCATTGTCTTACATTACAAAATATGCCTACTCGCGTAATTGTTACTAACACTACTCCGCAGGCTTCGACGATGATGCACCAGCGTCCGGCGCTCCGGACGAACGTATACGGGTTCGATGGATAAGTCGTCACGGCCCGCCATCGCCGCGGAAGGGCTGCTCGACCTTGAAGTCGCGATGCGGCTCGGCGTCGTTCGGCGCGACGACCGCTTCTGGTGCGGAAGAAGGTCGCCCATCGCCCAAACACGCCCGAGTACGCTGCAAGACGCTCGCAGCTTAAGAACCTCGACATCCACGCCACGGACGATGAAGGATAACCACTGCCACGCCGCCGAGGTCGAAATCTTCGGGAAGTGGGCGAGTCCGACTTCGAGCCGCCGACGCCCACGCCGAAAAGCCGACCGCCATGAACTCCACGACCGGCGCCTTTCTCCAAGTACTCCCACACCTCAATGAGGTCATTGGGAATAACCTCCGTGGGCGACATCTCTTGAAGGTAGGCGCGATGCAAGTCGCCGACAAAGCCGCCGAAGTCGACGAGCATGCTCACGCACTCCTCGCATCAAGAGAACTCGCTTCTTCATGGCTATCAATCATACGGCCTGCGAGAAGGAGACAACTATGAGTACAATGGAACCCACAAGCGGTACAATCGCAAAGGCAAGGAAGACGACTCACCAATCAAAGGGCGGCGAGCCCGTGATGAAACCTTGCGATGTATGGTCGCTGAAGCCCAACAATGATGGCTTCAGACGCCTTTCGATCGTCCTCCGCAGCCAACGGCAGCCTTCGCCGCCTGCTCACGAACTCGCTTCTTCTTTCCTCCTTAAGCTCGCGCCGAGGTCGGCGATCTTTTGTTCGGCGGTGCCCAATGCGCATCAAGACCGCCTCTCCGGGACAAGCCCTTGGCGAGCCACCTCACTGCGCAGCCACAACTGAAGTTCGAAGTTCGCTCGAGAGCAGCCGGTTCCTTCTCAAGACGCTGTCGCAGCAATCGCTCCGCCGACTCCATTGCAGACTCGACATCGTCAAAGTTAGCACACATGAAAATTCTTAAGTGCCCACCCGCTAAAATTTAGCGAGTGCGCACTCGGGGACTGGCGGTTGAAAAATTCCTAAAGTGCCCACCCGCTAAAATTTAGCAAGTGCGCACTCGGGGACTGGCGGTTGAAAAGATTCATAAGTGCCCACCCGCTAAAATTTAGCGAAAGCGCACTCGGGACCGACTCAACGCAGCAAATCAGAATTAAAGAATCAGCCGTTGCAAAACAACGACCGATCCTCGGGACCGAGGTACCGGATGGCCGCCAAGCATGTTGTGCGATTGCGCGTCCACAGACGCAAGCAACGCCGTGTGTCCGCGACGTTGGTCAATCTCGCCACGGCGATCTCGGAGTAGGGCTCGCGGTCGCACCGCACTTTGCGCCGCTTTGGTCATGAAGCGGGAAGGTAGCGATGACGCCCGCTGCCCAAGGGAGCTCTCCGCCTCGGCAACGAGATGCCCCTTCGTGGATGCGGTCGCTTCCACGGGCCCACCGCGGCTGTGTCATCGAGACGACGACAATGTCGCCGCCTTGGCCTTCTTGCTGCCCTCCGTGGCGGCGGCGATTCGTCCGCCTTCCTCTTACGAGAAGGGTCCTCTCGCAGCGGCGGAGGGCACCTTGGCCACCGTCGGGTGGCCCATCTTCTTCACTCCGTCCTATGTATCGAGACAACTTAGTGAAACAATTTAAATACTAAGAGAGGAAGATGAAGGCCGAGTGCACTTACTTGGCCGAATGAAGCGCAGCCCAAGACGGAGGCCGGCCGGTTTCTCCAGCTCAGGGCCCAGTCGGCGACTAAGCCCCAGGTCCAGGACGCCAGGGGCCCAAGATACGGAGGGCTTCTTTGACGTTGAGGTAGCGGTTGGTGCCTCCGGAACACCTTCGACGGAGGCCCCCTCGTGAAGTGGAGCTGCCGCGGCCGGAGCCTCCTTGCGAGGCGAGACCGCCACGCTCGGGACCTCCTCGCGAGGCGAAGCCGCCTCGGCCGGAGCCGCTCCTAGCCCGGAGACCGGCGCGAAGGGCGGAGGTAGTGAAGCCAGCGGCTCCATGGATGGCGATCCAGCAAGGTTGTTGCCGAGCCGCCTCGTCGGCCGAGCTATGGGCATCGGAGCCGCCAGCGAGCGGTGAGACCATCTCGGCGGCTTCCCCTCCTCCTCGGGGGCCCTCGCCTCTTTCTCCTTCTTCTTCTTTGCGGGAGTGGCTTGACGAGCGAGGTGGTCTCCGGAGTTCTTCGTCATCATCATGACGCCGAGGCTCTTGCTCGCCTCGAGCTCGTGTTGACGTTGCCACGGGTCTTCGGATCAAGGGGCGATCTCTTCTTCGGATTCGTCTTCGTCCTCATTGCCTTGGCGGAGGCGATTGCTGTCTGGGCGGATGGCCCGAACTCGTCATCGGCGGGTGGGAGACACCCTTCCACCACTTGAAATAACTGCGTTAAACATGAAAGAAAGTTAGAACTACCGCGACTGCATATGCTGCGACTGCGAATGGGATCAGATTATTACCGTTGGAGCCGGACGCTTCGTGGTGTATGGAGGGAGCCCGGCCTGCGCATCCGTGTATGCCGCCTGGGTGATCCTCTTCAACGCCAGGAGATAGTCCTCCAGCTTCCACTCGGCGAGGCAGGCCTTCGTCGAGTCTTCTCGGCCCGTGTACTGGTACATATAATGCTCGCGCTGGGCGAGTGGAACAAGACGCCGCCAGCCAGCAGCTATGAGTTCACCGTCTGAGCCCCTTCTTCTTCGACCGCGAATGGCTCGAGCGTCTCGTCGACGACCATCCGCTGGTCGTCGGGTAGCTTGCGACACGGAGATTGCGCGCTCGGGCGGTCGGCCGAGTATCGGGGATCGCCGCCTCATCTTCCGGGTCGCCGGTCACGTAAAACCAAGACTTTTTCAGCCGCTGCTTTGGCCGGCAAGATAAGGTCAAGAAGGAGGCTTTGGATTTCAGTGAAGGTTAAGCCGCCCGGCTAGCATTGGGTCCCGCCTCGCGCGGTGATCCGTCCATGGAATGATCTTGCCACAAGGGAAAATAGGGCGGCAGCAAGTAGCACTCAAACGCCACAAAGATGGCTAGCGCCGATACTATGGGGACCCGATCCGAGGGCTGGATCCGTAGTAGGCGCAGGCCGGAAGAACAGAGGTGGGAAACCCTAAACCCCGCCGAGGTGACTAGTGAAGCAGATGAACTCTCTCGCTGGTTCGGATCGTTCTCCGGCTGGGATTCGCCAAACGGCTGCTCAGGATTCCGCCTCGAAGGAGGCCGCCTGGTGCACTTGGATCTGCCCAAGGTTCGGTGGAAAAGGCCATGGCCGAGGATTTGCTTGAGGTCGGAGGATTGCGGGTCGCGAGATCAGCGCGAAAGATGTGCGACTGAAGAAATGGTGGGCGGTTGGCTTTCCGATGGCCAACCATTCCCTTATATAGCGAGAGCTGCCCGCCAAATTAGGGGCCGTTACGCGCGATGATTACGCCGAAAGTTACCGTTAAGTTACCTTAACGCTAGTTTGACCACACCCGACGGTCCGCCTCCCGCACTCGGCTCGCTAAAGTTACTCGCCGAGGTTGCGACTGCTGGTTCGTGTCGCCCGAGACGCGACTTCGCCGGATTTTTCCTTTGTACAGAGCCCGACGATTCGATCGGATGCCAACTTGAAGCCAGATACTCGATCGCCAGAGCCACCCGCCTAATCAACGACGGCCTCGGGGACTACTGATGGGGATATGCCTACTGGGGTATCCTCAGCGGGACGTTTCCGATGGCCCAAAGGTTGGCGAGTGGGCCTGCAGAACGGCGAATGGATCAAGGCCCATCAGGTACCAGCGATGGAGGTCAAGGCCCAAAGTAGTAGATAGGCCCAATGGTCCGAAAGTTAAATGATTAACAAAGTTGTAACCGAATCGGTTGAGATATGTAAACCCTAGGGAGGTAGGCCTATATAAACCTCCCTAAGGGGTGAGTAGAGATCGTTCCCTCATACACCCAAGCAACTTCGCCATTAGCCGAAGTTCGCCCATTGTAAACACCTCCATAATACAATCTAGCAGGAGTAGGTCTTTACCCTCCGGGGGGCCGAACCTGGGTAAAACCCTGAGTCTCCGCCCTCATCTCGCACCGCAGATGGCTGGCCGCCCTTGCCCTTCGTTCTACTACTCGCTGCCGATTGCAGCATCTGCCGTGGTCATTCCCTCGACAATATCTCTCTCGTGGACGTCATGCTTGTTGAGACCCTTGGCTATAATCTTCTTTCTGTTCGTGCCCTTGGAAAGATGGGTTTTGCTGTTTTTATCGATGATGATTTGGTGGTACTCTTATGGAGCAAGTCTCTAAAGGTCGCTTTCGTTGGATACGTCGAAAATGACCTGTATGTGGTGGACTTCTCGGGGAAAACCACTTCGGGTCCGATGTGTCTTTTCGGAAAGGCCGACGTAATGGCTATGGCATCGCTGCTAGCCCATGTCAACATGAGAACTTTGCAAAGTCTCCAAAAGGGTGGCCACATTCTTGGACTAAAAGACAATGTCTCTTTTGCCAAAGATCGTGTTTGCAGGGCCTGTGTTGAAGGAAAAATGCATGATTCTCCCCACAAGAGGAAGACTATTGTGTCATCGAAGAGGATCTTGGAATTACTCCATGTGGATTTATTTGGACCTCGTTCTCATGCAAGTCTTGGTGGGAAGAAATATTGTTTGGTCATCGTCGATGATTACTCAAGATATACATGGGTATATTTCTTCAAGCTGAAAAGTGAGACTCAACAAACTGTCATCGACTTTGCCAATGAAGTTCAACGTCAACACAATGTTCCCATATTGGCAATTAGAAGTGACAATGGCACAGAATTCAAGAACTACACTTTAAACGAGTTTCTTAGCGAAGAGGGGATTAGACACCAATATTCCGCACGTACACCCCTCAACAAAATGGTGTAGCCGAGAGGAAGAACCGGACTTTGATGGATATGGCAAGATCTATGCTAGCTGAATTTAAGTCTCCTTATAATTTTTGAAGCCATATCCACCGCTTGTCACTCATCAAACCGGCTTTACCTTCTAAGATCTTGGACAAGACCCCATATGAAATACTTAGCAACAAACCCAACATCTCATACTTGAGGTATTCGGTGTAAGTGTTTCTTTCTTATTAAAGGTGTCCGTTGTCAAAATTTGAATCCAAGGCTTTAGGGTATATTTGTTGGTTACGGTGCGAATCCCACACTTATAGAGTCTACAACAAGCTCACCGGGATTGTTGTAGAATCTTGTAGTGTGGAGTTCGATGAAAATAACGGCTCCTTTGTAGGGCAAGTTGATGTTTGTGATGCGATGTTGAAATACCCCAAGATGCCATAAGAAGAATGGGCGGATTTTTCCGCCCCATTGAGGAACCCTTGTGGCGGATCGGGAAGGACAATCTGCACTCAAGTGGAGCCCTCATCTTCACAAGATCAACAAGCTCCTCTTGTTGGAGAAAATCCTGCACCAACACCACATCGCTAAAGACCATCTGTCCTGGACAAGCTGGTAGTCCCAGCCGGACTATCCGCCCTCCAAGGGCGGACAATCCGCCGGCACTCCAACTTGTTCCAGGATCCAAGGAGAAGTCAACAACTCGAAAGCTCCCAGCCGGATTCTCCACCGAGGGCGGATTATCCGCCTGGTCTCCAAATCCATCGAGCTTTCAGGAAGATGGTTCTGGTACTTCACCGCCCAGGACGGATAGTCCGGCCCCTCCAAGGGGCGGATTATCCGGGCCTGAAGAAAATATTCAGCAACAATCGTCTGACAGTACCGGTGACCAAGATCAAGGACAAGGCAGTAATCAAGACAAGGATACACCAATTGAATCCACTCCTTCAAGAAACAATAAGGATATTGAGGCTCGTCGGAAGGCTCGTGCTGATCGCAACCTTGAACTAAGAGGCCACACTCTTGACAAGGTAGTTGGTGATCTACGACGAAGGGTATCCACTCGAAGAGAGCTTGCTAGCTTCTGTGATCATCAAGCTCACATTTCCATGGTTGAACCAAAGAAGGTTTTTGATGCTCTTGAAGACCCCGATTGGGTTGTTGCAATGCATGAAGAATTAAACAACTTCGAACGCAACAAAGTGTGGAAGCTCGTAGAAAAGCCAAAGGATTGCCGCAATGTTATCGGCACCAAGTGGATCTTCAAGAACAAACAGGATGAAAATGGCATTGTTGTGAGGAATAAAGCACGACTCTTGGCTCAAGGATTCTCTCAAGTAGAAGGGATTGATTTGGCGAGACCCACGCTCCTGTGGCTCGCTTGAGTCCATCCGTATCCTTCTTGCATATGCAGATCTTCATAATTTTAAGTTACAACAAATGGATGTTAAGAGCTTTCCTTAATGGTCCTCTACATGAGTTAGTATCGCCAAGCAGCCCCGGGTTTGAGGACCCCAAATTTCGAACCATGTCTACAAACTCGATAAGGCACTCTATGGCCTTAAACAAGCCCCACGCGTGGTATGAGCACCTTAAAGAGCTTTTGCTAGACCGTGGATTCAAGTTGGGCAAATTGATCCCACTCTTTTTTACTAAGAAGGTCAATGGGGAGCTTTTGTATGCCAACTCTATGTAGATGACATTATTTTGGCTCTACTAACCATGCTTTTAACGATGAATTTTCAAAGCTTATGACCGATGTGTTTGAGATGTCCATGATGGGTGAGCTCAGTTCTTTCTTGGATTTGAAATCAAACAACTTAGAGAGGAACCTTTATTAATCAAGCTAAATACATCCAAGACATGCTCAAAAGGTTCAATATGACGGATCTCAATGGCTATACCCCAATGCAAACAAAGTGTCATCTTGAGCTCGATCCCAAGGGTAAAGATGTGGATCAAAGGTATACCGATCCATGATCGGCTCTCTCCTTTACCTCTGCATCTAGGCCCAATATCGTGTTAAGTGTAGGAGTGTGCAAGGTACCAAGCCGCTCCTAAAGAAAGCCACTTAGTGGCGGTTAATCTTCCGATATTTGGTTCATTTCCCAAATTTTGGGTTATGGTATCCCAAGGGTTCAAGTTTCTCTCGTGTGGTTACACCGATTCATTGGCTGGTGACAAAGATGATAGGAAATCAACCTCTGGTGCATGCCAATTCTTGGGCAGGTCTCTAGTGTGTTGGTCATCAAAGAAACAGAATTGTATTTCACTCAACCGCGAAGCTGAATATGTTGCTACAAGTGCTTGTACTCAATTGTTATGGATGAGGCAAACTTTAAAGGAATATGGTGTCAATTGTGACAAAGTGCCTCTTTTATGCGACAATGAAAGTGCTATCAAAATTGCTTACAATCATGCAAGATACAAGAACAAAACATATAGAGATTCGCAACCACTTTATTCGGGATCATGTTGCTCGTGGAGATATTGCTCATCATTTGTGAGCACGAAGAACCAACTTGCGATATTTTCACGAAGCCCTCGATGAAGCAAGATTTTTTATTCGGAATGAGCTAAATATCGTAGATTCAAGGAGCTTGGCTTGACTATTCTTGCACACTCACTTGCTCTTTTTCATGTATTTGGTTTAGATGTGGGCATAGACATAGGGGAGTGTGGTCCTAATTGATTGGGCCAACCTCCCCCATCATGCCGAAAGCAAGTAAAATCATTTCCTTAATATCATTTTGTGATATGTGGGTCAT
Organism: Avena longiglumis; assembly: GCA_030063025.1. Classification (NCBI taxonomy): domain Eukaryota; kingdom Viridiplantae; phylum Streptophyta; class Magnoliopsida; order Poales; family Poaceae; genus Avena; species Avena longiglumis. The sequence continues at coordinate 587,046,768 of CP125975.1, forward strand.
CGATGAGCATTGGTTTTGAACTCAAGATACATCTTCGCGGTGTCATGCCATGCTCCAACATGGTGGCTTGCCACCGCCTCTTCCTCGAGAAGAGTTGGTTTTCATGGGTCTCGTTGGATTTTCTTGCATCGCTCTTCTTCCTTTTTGGCGTTTGATGCCAAAGGGGGAGAAGTAGTTCTATTAGGTCTCGTGGATTTGCAAGGGTCGGGCGCAAGCTTTCGTTTTTAGTCGTTTTTCATTTGCTTGCTTGTGCCTTTTCTAGCGTGAACTTGTTTGTTATTTGTGGTTGTTTGTGTAAGACTATGTCGTACTCCACAGTTTGGTACTATGTTTGGTATTCATGGATTTCTGGATTTATCTATCATGGACCCCATGGAATTATGGAATTATGGAGCATATTTGATGACATATGGATTCATGGAATTTTCTTTGTATGCCTTGGCTATAGATTCCGGTGGTATGACTTTTCTCTCCAAACCTTAAAAGTAGTGTTCTACCTAGTGTGTGTATTTGTATTCAAATGCAAATCTTAAATATGCACACATCTAGGGGGAGCGCCTTTCATTATCTAAGGTGGCACTTGCCGGTCTCTTTGCAAATCCTAGTATTGTCATCTAACACCAAAAAGGGGGAGATTGAAAGAACATTTCTTAATCCCTAGTGTTTTGTGTGTTAGATAACAATACCAAGGATCATTTAATGTGTGTTGAAGTGTTGCAGCTCAGAAATCTACCTTTGGGGGCGGATAATCCGGCCCCACCAGGGGCGGATAATCCGCCTCCTCCGCCAACATGCAAGCCCGGAAGAGCGGAACATTGGCCGGACTTTCCGGCCAGGCCGGATAATCCGCCCCTCCTGCTCTTCGCCAAGGCGCAAGCCCCAGATAGGGGGCGGAGTTTTGGCCGGACTTTCCGGCTACGCCGGATAATCCGCCCCACGGGGGGGCCGGATAATCCGCCCCCAAGATCTTCTCCAAGCTTCACCAAGGCGCAAGCCCCAGAGAGGGGGCGGAGTTTCCCCCGGAGATTCCTCCCTTGGGGCGGAGTTTTCTGTAACATCCCAAAAATCATGGTTTCAAAACTCATTTCAACCATATATGCATCTCATTCATTCATTTAGGGTTTATCAAAAATCACTTAGAAACAGAAGTTGAGTCTATGATTTCATGTGGACATTTGATTCCAAGATGACCATCACACTTTGAAATTTGGAAGCTTAAGTACTTGTTTATTTGACTCCATTGTTGGAATGATTGTGTGAAACTCTACCATGATTCAAAAACTTAGAAGTGATTCAAAACCCTAAATTCAAATAATTACAACTATAGCAAAAATCTCTGTTCATTTTGAAGACCAAGCATAACCAAACCCTACAAAGTAACCACTTGGTTAAATAAGCGCATTGAAACCACGTAACCCACAAGGATCCCCAAACTTGTTTGAATTCAAAAGGATTTGAAAACATATCAAAATCAATTCAGAAATAGAAAGCAGAAAAGAAAAGGGCAAAGAAATGGAAAAGGCCAGCGGCCGTGATCCGCCCAAAGAACAAACCAGCCCAAGAAGCCCACCCGGCATTTCTTTTCCTCCTCTCACGCACGGACGACGCCTCGAATCACCGACCGCCGGACCCCACCGAAACCTGCGATATCATCGACAAGTGGGCCAACCCCACGGCGTCGTCTCCACCAAGACGACCCATTCATTCCTCAAATCAAGCGGGCGTTTACGGTCTTGATTCGGCATCAATTCGAGTTATTGGCTCGGTGATTCTCGCCGCGAAAGCTATAAGAAACCCTCATCCCTCTCTCTTTCCCCAAAACCCCGAGCACCTTTCAGTCGCAGCGCTCTGCAACCCCGCGCCTCCGACGATCGCTACGGCAAATTCCGTGAGTATCGAGCTCCTCTCGCCTCATTCACACCATCTTGTTCGTGAACTCACGCATCTTCGACACTCGCCGTTTGCTTTCGCATGATCCCTAGCCTTGGCAACGCCAACAACCGGCCGCCACCGTCCTCGCAAGAACTCCGCGACCCCTTCGTAAGTAGCCACCGCCTTGATCTCCGATCGACACGCCTGAATCCACTTCGCTTTTGCGATCCGATAGTACCCTGTTTGACTTAGGGCGACGAGGAACCTCGCCAACGCCGACAACCGATGGCGGGCGACGTTCGCAAACTCCGTGAGCAATTCCAGAAGTTTTGAGCGCCCGCCTTCTTATTCACCCAAGCATGTTCGTAGTTGTCCTGCGCATCCTCTAAACCCATCGATTCGCTCAGCGACGGCGACGGCAAAGAACTCCGACAACCCTCGCCGACGCCGATTTAAAACTCCGACGAGGTCGAGCCCATCTCCGGCGCCTTCGCGAACGAGTACCACGCCGAGCTTCAAAGACGCCTTCACGGATCTGGTAAGCGCATCCTTGCATCCTAGAACGCCTGAGCGCCGCCACCGTAGACAGACACGCCACGCCGGTCAAACACCGCCAGCGCCATTTTGGTTGATAGATTGTAGCCGTAGATCTTGATCCCACGCCAGAAAGATCACTTAACGAAGGGGTAAGGGCAGATCTGAGCCGCATTGTTAGTTAGATCCAACGACGAGAGACGATCCGGTGCGAACCGGCACGCGAATGAAAACATGACGTGGCTAGGTTTAGTTTAAAAATGTAAATTAAAACCAGATTTAGATTCAAACTTCAAATGCTTATAACTTTTGAATGCCACGTTGATTTTTGCAAACTTTATATCGTTGAACTCAGAAGACAAGGCCTATCAGAATATACCTTTGGATTAGCATATAGTAACAGTTAAAAATGATTTTTATTGTGAAACATGTTTAGGGCTATTTTAGATATAGTTTTATTCTTGTAGTTATTTTTGGGCCAAATAAGTGTAGTTGGCAATTTTGAGCCTTGTTAAGTTTCTGTGCTCATGAACATACTTGGTATAATTTTCAAAAATCACCATTTAGTAAATTCTTGCATGCATGCATTCATATTATTTTTGATTGTATTGTGTGTAATTGTGTGCTATTGTCTCTTATGTAGATTTTGATAGTGATTGTGATTGTGAGGAGTGCTACTCTCCCCACTACCAAGGCAAGTGATATTTTCATGAATTTCCTATCCTAAGTTTTATACTTGCATTAGATATTTTGCTAAGGTAAATGCATGATATTTTGCTTAGTGCAAGATGGGAAATCCCAAGTAGAGTGAAGTAGTGGAATTGCTAGGGAAATTTTCCTAAGTTAAGATACCATACTTTGCTTAGCCTAGCTTATAGAAAACAAGGGTGGTGAACATCTATATGGTTTATGATAAAAATATTCTAAGTCAAGAGACTTGTATTTTCTTAATAAAACAACTAAGTCAAATAAACCTCCGGTGGAATGGATTGATTGGGTTATGTTGAGTGGTTACACAAGGCCATGGACTTGGGTTGTGTATCTCACTTGTGGTATGCCACCCGCACAAAGGGATTTGGAGGCCAAGTGTTGAGAAAGCTTACAAAGGCAACCACTTGGCAATATGGGCTCGCCATGATCATATAGGTTGCCGAACTTAGTCAATTTGGACAGAGGGTGGTAGTTGGGTTGATAGGTTGGAGCCGTCCAATTTGACTAAGGAAAAGCTTCAAAGGTCCTGTCTTGGGAAACCAAGTCTGTGGGAAAGTGCACAACCTCTGCAGATGGAAAACCTAAGTACTTAGCCTTGTCCAAGGAAATGGACACTTGAGCATCAAGACATGGAAGCCACAAGAATCTCATCACTCCAACTTCTAAACTAAAAACTTGTGGGTGAACAAGGGTGAAGGACCTCAATATCTATTGATGGTTTCCTTGGGTATGTTTTGACAAAAGAAAACTTAGCAATTTCAACTAATAAGTAAAACTTAATTTCGAGCAAAGCAAGCCAAGCTACACTAGCCAAATGCATATAGAACTATGGACCACTTAAAATATACTAAGGTATCACTTGCCAATACTATTCCAAAGTATTGACCCTCGTGGTCAGAACTTGTGATGTTGCAGGTTACTCCGATGATGAGTAGGAGTCATGAGTCTACACTCAACATGCTTGCCTGTGGCACATGAAGATGAAGACTTGTGTTTAAATTACTTATTCCTAAAAACTCATGTACAAGGCCTATGGCCCTGAGTTGTAAAAGACTATGTTTATCTCTGGAATGAATGTAATAAACGACCTTTGTATCTGTGTACTTCATCTTAAACTGTGGATGCTAGCATTGATCCAGGGACTAGCATTGCAATCACAGGGATCCTATCCTTATAAAGGAGGGGTCTAACAGATGGTATCAGAGCACTGTGTTGCCTGTAGGATTATGACCCTAGGATTGGAAAAAACCACTAAGGAAAAAGTTTTTCAACTACTTCTACACTTGTCTATTCTTCTCGTAAAACTTTTCTAATCTCTTTCAACTTCCTTTGTAGATGAACTCCATCAACGAAGCTGTGAAGAAAGGACCACTCATGACCATGACCTTGGAATGTGAAACTGAGTTTCCCAATATTCTCAAGGACCTCATGGAAGCTATGGATGCACATGGTGAAGCTGTACAAGGGCTTTCCATGATGGATGAAGGAGTGGAGTATTGGTGGGTACAACTTCACTTGTACAAAACAAGGAAGACAATCACAAAGAAAGAGGATTCTGCATGTACACCAATACCACAATGCACACCACATTCTTTGAGTCAGCCAGGGATGCAGCTTGGAGGACTATCAAGGAACTTAGTGCTAGAGTCAAGTGCAGAATGCTCAACCTCCAAAGGGACTTAGAGAAAGAAAAGGAGCTTACTCAGGAGTTGGAAGACAACAACCAAGAAATAAGGGGAGATGTTATAGACTTAGTGATAGAGTCAAGGGAACAAGATTGGTGGATTGCCTCTAGGAACATTGTGTTCAATAATAGGTCCCGTGAGATTGGATTGTAATGACATTTCGTTAGTTGGACCACCACTTATCACCTTACTTTCAAAAGATATTTTAATAAGTATGGACCTTGAATGATGTAATGAATTTATGTATGCATGGCTTGTGTGACAATTATGTTTCATGAATATGTGTGAATGTTGTCTTAATCTATCTTGAATTGCTTTGTTCTAACTTTTTAATCTTATAAATAGATGCCTGTTGCCATCAGCACCGTTGAGGAGTTTCGAGTTACGCGTTTTGGTCCCCGTATCGTTGAGCTTACCACTGCTGACCTCCCTCTTCCCACCATTACGGTGTACCCACTCACCAAGTTCGAGAGGAAGGACCTCAGGGCTTCAAGGTGACCCACAGACGCCAGATCGAGCCCACTACAGAGGCCATCGCCTTCAAGTTGATGCACGATGACAGGAGAGAGGCATGGAGGTAGTCATGCAGACCCGATAGGACGATCAGGCCGTCACCCGCATAAGTTAGGTACTCACTTTCACGTCTTGATGAGACGTGATGATGACGGAGAGTCCATCGACTTTGAGGACGACTCGAGGAGCCATGAGCCGATACGTCTTTATCTTCGTGACTTGGAGACTCTTCTCGAGATACGGACAGGACAAACGTCATGCTTGGTAATGACGAGCTTCAGGTGCAGCTTCGCGAGAAGGACAAGCTTTTTGCGCAGCAGGATGAGATGATCAAAGAGATGGAGACAAAATTTGAGACCCAGGACCGCAGATTCAAGAGTCAAGAGAAACGCGTCCAGGATAGGAACAAGAGAATCCGGGACATGACAGAGGAGCTGAAGTCTAAGGACTTCGAGCTTGAGCAGCAGCAGATGGTTATTGAGAGGCTTCTTCCCGGAAGAGGGCTCTCAAGGCCAAGATTGATTCCTTGACCACTACGATTGAGGAGAACAAGACCGCGATGGAGAACGCAGGTCTTACCTTCGTCGAGGAGGAGATTGACGTTGATGAGTAGACATGATCACTCGTTTATCTTGTTATTCATACTTGTTTTGTGAACTCGTTTTGGACCATCCGACATGTGGATGGCTTGCCACTTGTGTGTAACACTTCATGAACTTGTTATGTGGTTGTTGAACTTTATTTTCTTGTGTTGCTTATTATGTGCTTGTTTATGTTGTATTGTGCATGCATAAAACATCTATGGGTATCTCATTCTTATCTATGTGAATAAACCACGATGCCTCCCGTCGCGCAAACCCCAACCCCAACAACATCACCCCGAAATGCAACAAATGATGAATGCGCAAACAGCTTATGCAAATGATGACAACGTTCATCCAAAACCGAATAACAACAACAACAACAACAACAACAACAATGACCCCAACAACAACAACAACAACAACAACAACAACAACAACAACAACAATAACAACAACCTCCGGGTTTCGATATGCTCACCAGATTTTTGCGTCGAGGCCAAGAAAGTTTTCGGGAACAATCGATCCCATGGCAGCCAATGACTGGTTGCGCTCTGTGAACAAAGACTTGGTGATGAGGTCGACCGATGCTGAAAAAGTCGATTCGCAAAGACATCCGTTGGAAGGACCACCGCCACATGGTGGGATAACTTCCAAATCACCACTCCCATTGATGAAGTGACATGGGACATATTTGAGGATGGGTTTCGCACGCTCATATCTCGTCGGGATAATGAGTCGAAAAAGAAGGAGTTTCACAACTTGAAACAGCGCCATCGATGTGGCGTAATATGTAGAAGAATTCAACAATCGGCGCTATGCACCGAAGTTGATATCGATGCCAAGAGAAAGGAAAAGTTCTTGGAAGGCTCGAATGATGAACCGAACCTACGCTTATCAAGAGCATATGTTCCAACTTATCACCTCTGTGTGACAAGGCTGCTATTTTGGAGAGTAAAAGGAAACAAGTCGAGAGTAGGAAGAGGAAACACTGACAAACAGCTCGGGATCGTCTCACAAACGGTCCCATTATGATAACGATGGGCTCGGATCCCATAAACATGGGAAGTTCAACAAGCACCACACCACAACCGTCATGACAAACATCGTAGTCATGACAATGATAAGTACAAGAACCACAAGGGTGGACATAAGAGCCACCACGGTGGAAATGGTAGTGGAGGTGGAGGTCAAGATGTCAAAAAGGACCTCCCAAAGTTGAGTGCTACAAATGCAAGAAGTCGGGCATTATGCTAATGAGTGCCACGAAAAGAAAGTTGAAGGACCCAACAAGCCAAATCCATTTCAGAAAGGACAGGTTAACCACATCAATGTGGAGGAGGTCTATGAAGAACCTGATGCCGTGGCTGGTAAGTTCAGACTCAATACAATTTCAGCATTTGTACTCTTTGATACTGGTGCATCTCATTCATTCATATCAAAGGCATTTGTGGATAGAAATGGGTTTGCATCAGAAAACATTGGGTGTCCAATAAAGGTTAGTTCTCCAGGGGGAGACATGGTAGCAAGCCTTGGATGCCGAGATCTTATCATAGAGTTTGGTAAACATAAGTTCCCAGTAAGTCTGATAATCCTAGATTCCCAAGGGTTGGATGTAATATTGGGAATGGATTGGATGGCTAGGTATGAGGGAGTATTAGATTGTGCCAATCGTACAGTTACACTCACAACCCCCGAAGGAAAAAGAATAAAGTTTAAGTCAAACTTTGAAATCAAAGGAAGTAAGCTAAATTCTCTTAAGGGGGTTAGCATGGACAAAGTGCCAATTGTGTGTGAGTATCCGGATGTATTCCCTGAGGAATTACCAGGAATGCCACCAGATAGAGATGTGGAGTTTCTTATAGATTTGGTACCAGGTTCTGGACCAATAGCTAAGAGACCATATAAAATGTCAGTGGATGAACTGAAAGAACTCAAGAAACAACTAGGAGAACGATTCTGAGTAAAGGGTTTATACAACCAAGTTCTTCATCTTGGGAGCCCAGTTTTATTCAGAGAGAAGAAAGATAGAACCCAAAGATTATGTATTGACTACCGTTCTCTCAACGAGGTTACAATCAAGAACAAGTATCCTTTGCCAAGAATCAATGACTTATTTGATCAGCTAGAAGGAGCATGTGTATTCTCAAGATTGATCTTGATCAAGTTATTTTCAACTCAAGATACGAGAGCAAGACATACCAAAAACAGCATTCACCACAAGGTATGGATTGTATGAGTATCGTGATGCCTTTTGGATTAACCAACGCTCCAGCATACTTCATGAATATGATGAACAAGGTATTCATGGAGTTCCTTGACAAGTTCGTTGTCGTTTTCATCGACGACATCTTAGTCTACTCCAAGAGCAAGGAAGAGCATGAAAGACACTTACGCTTGATACTTGAGAAACTGAGGGAACATAAACTATATGCCAAATTCAGCAAGTGTGAGTTTTGGTTAGAGAAGGTTGGTTTTCTTGGTCATGTGATGACAAAAGATGGTGTGGCGTTGATCCCGCTAAGGTTTCATTTGTGATGATTGGGAATCACCTAAAATGTGAAAGAAGTTCGTAGTTTCCTTGGCTTAGCAGGTTACTACAGAAGGTTCATTGAGAATTTCTCAAAAGTTGCTAAGCCTATGATGAATTACTAAAGAAAGACAAGAAGTTTGCTTGGTGCGAAGGTTGAAGTCGGTTTCCAAGAATTGAAGAAGAGACTTGTAAAGACAGTTCTATGTCTACCAGATTTGGAAAAGGATTTCCAAGTGTATTGTGATGCTTCTCATCAAGGCTTGGGTGCTGTACTTATGCAAGATGGAAGAGTCGTAGCTTATGCTTCGAGACAACTCAAAACTCATGAAGTAAACTACCCTACTCATGATTTGGAGTTAGCCTCTGTCGTTCATGCACTCAAAACATGGAGACATTACCTGTTAGGTAAACGGTGTGAAGTATTCACCGATCATAAGAGTTTGAAATATATCTTCACCCAGAAGGAGATCAACATGAGACAAAGAAGATGGCTAGAACTTATCAAGGATTATGACTTAAGTTTGCAATACCACCCCGGTAAAGCAAATGTGGTAGCCGATGCTTTAAGTCGTAAGACGTTTGTAAATGGTCTTACCAAAGGAGAACTGCCAGAAGACCTCTGTAAACAATTCAAGGAACTCAGATTAGAGATTGTACCAGAAGGGCATCTCATGTCTTTGGATGTCCAACCTACTCTTTTGGACAAGATCCGAAGTTCAAAACCGACGAAGAAATTGAAAAGATTAAAGTAAACATTGGTCTAGGGAAAGCCAAGAGTTTTTATGTTGACGAACAGGGTACATTATGGCACGGAAAACGTATATGTGTTCCACAAGACCCTGAGTTGCGAAAACTGATCTTACAAGAAGGTCACAACTCTCCATATTCTATTCATCCGGAAACACCAAGATGTACATGGATATGAAAGAAAGATTTTGGTGGAACAATCTCAAAGGGACATAGCCGAACATATCGCTTTGTGTGATGTATGTAGCGAGTCAAAGCGGAGCACCGAAACCAGCAGTCTGCTTCAACCATTGCCTATTCACGAATGGAAGTGGGAAAATATCGGTATGGATTTCATTACGGATTACCAAGGACTAGATGGATACGATTCCATATGGGTAGTAGTGGATCGTCTAACCAAAGTGGCTCATTTTATACCCGTGAAGACAACTTATACAAGTGCCAAGTTAGCAAAAATTTACATGAGGGATTGTATGCCTTCACGGTGTGCCAAAGAGTATTGTGTCGATAGGGGAAGGTTCACATCTCACTTTTGGAGACAACTTCATGAATCCTTAGGAACGAGATTGGAGTTTAGTACTGCTTTTCATCCTCAAACGGATGGACAAACGGAAAGAACCAACCAAATTCTTGAAGACATGTTGAGAGCTTGTGCTCTAGATTATGGAGCAAGTTGGGATGAAAGTTTGCCTTACGCGGAGTTCTCTTACAATAACAGCCATCAATCAAGTATTGGAATGGCACCGTTTGAGTTACTCTACGGAAGGAAGTGTACCACCCCATTGTTATGGAATGGTGTGGGAGAAAGAAGTTTATTTGGACCTGATCTTATCAAGGACGCCGAAGAAAAAGTTAAATTGGTTAAGGACAGGTTGAAGATAGCACAATCCCGATGTAAAAGCTACGCGGATCCTAAGCGTAGAGAAGTCACCTACGAAGTTGGGGATAGAGCCTATCTCAGGGTATCACCACTCCGTGGAGTGAAAAGATTTGGAGTCAAAGGAAAGTTGGCACCAAGATACGTCGGGCCATTCAAGATTCTAAGTCGCAAGGGAGAAGTTGCATATGAAGTGGAATTACCAGAATCTCTATCAGCTGTCCATAACGTATTTCATGTGAGTCAGCTTAAAAAGTGTCACCCAGAAATGGAAGAGTCTTCTTTAAAGGATACCATACCTTTGGAGGAAGTTCAGCTAGAAAGTGATCTCACTTATGAGGAAAAGCTCACAAAATTCTAGAGACAGCAGAAAGAGTCACCAGGACCAAGACTATCAAATTTTGTAAAGTGCAATGGAACCATCACTCGAAGAGGAAGCAACATGGGAAAGAGAAGATGATCTTGAAAGGACCACCCTCACCTATTTGTTATTAAACCGAATCTCGAGGGCGAGATTCATCTTAAGGGTTAGATTTGTAACATCCCAAAATCATGGTTTCAAAACTCATTTCAACCATATATGCATCTCATTCATTCATTTAGGGTTTATCAAAATCACTTAGAAAGAAGTTGAGTCTATGATTTCATGTGGACATTTGATTCCAAGATGACCATCACACTTTGAAATTTGGAAGCTTAAGTACTTGTTTATTTGACTCCATTGTTGGAATGATTGTGTGAAACTCTACCATGATTCAAAAACTTAGAAGTGATTCAAAACCCTAAATTCAAATAATTACAACTATAGCAAAAATCTGTTCATTTTGAAGACCAAGCATAACCAAACCCTACAAAGTAACCACTTGGTTAAATAAGCGCATTGAAACCACAGAACCCCACAAGGATCCCCAAACTTGTTTGAATTCAAAAGGATTTGAAAACATATCAAAATCAATTCAGAAATAGAAAAGAAAAAGAAAAGGGCAAAGAAATGGAAAGGCCAGCGGCGGGATCGCCCAAGAACCAAACCAGCCAAAGAAGCCCACCCGGCATTTCTTTTCCTCCTCTCACGCACGGACGACGCCGAATCACCGACCACGGACCCCACGAAAACTCGCATATCATCGACAAGTGGCTAACCCCACGACGTCGTCTCCACCAAGACGACCCATTCATTCCTCAAATCAAGCGGCGTTCTGGTCTTGATTCGGCATCAATTCGAGTTATTGGCTCGGTGATTCTCGCCGCGAGCAAGCTATAAGAAACCCTCTGTCTCTCTCTTTTCCCCAAAACCCCGAAACCGAACGCCCCAGTCGCGCATTGCTCTCTGCAACCCCGCCGCCTCCGACGACTGCGCCGGCAAATTCCGGTGAGTATCGAGCTCCTCTCTGCCCCTCATTCACACCATCTTGTTCAGTGAACTCATACGCATCTTCTGACACTCGCCGTTTGCTTTCGCATGATCCCTAGCCTTGGCAACGTCAACAACTGGCCGCCAGTCTCTCGCAAGAACTCCGGCGACCCCCCTTCGTAAGTAGCCACCGCCCCTTGATCTCTGACTGATACGCCCTGAATCCACTTCGTTTTGCGCATCTGATAGTACCCCTGTTTTGACTTAGGGCGACGAGGAACCTCGCCAACGTCGACAATCGACCAAGTGGCGCGTTCGCAAACTCCGCGAGCAATTCCAAGAAGTTTGAGCGCCCTGCCTTCTTATTCACCCAAGCATGTTCGTAGTTGTCCTGCGCATCCTCTAAACCCATCGATTCGTGCTTCAGCGACGGAACGACGGCAAGAACTCCGACAACCTCGCCGACGCCGATTTAAACTCCGACGAGGTCGAGCCCATCTCCAGCGCCCAGCGAACGAGTACCACGCCGAGCTTCAAGACGCCTTCACGGATCTGGTAAGCGCATCCTTGCATCCTAGAACGCCCAGCGGCCTACCGGCACCAGACAGACACGCCGCCAAACACCGCCAGCGCCCATTTCGGTTGATAGATTGTAGCCGTTAGATCTTGATCCCACGCCAGAGAAACAGATCACTTAACGAAGGGTAAGGGCAGATCCGAGCCGCATTGTTAGTTAGATCCAACGGCACGGAGAGACGATCCGGTGCGAACGACGAGGCGAATGAAAACATAACGCGTGGCTAGGTTTAGTTTAAAAACAGAAATTAAAACCAGATTTAGATTCAAACTTCAAATGCTTATAACTTTTGAATGCCACGTTGGATTTTTGCAAACTTTATATCGTTGAACTCAGCAAGACAAGGCCTATCAGAATATACCTTTGGATTAGCATATAGTAACAGTTAAAAATGATTTTTATTGTGAAACATGTTTAGGGCTATTTTAGATATAGTTTTATTCTTGTAGTTATTTTTGGGCCAAATAAGTGTAGTTGGCAATTTTGAGCCTTGTTAAGTTTCTGTGCTCATGAACATACTTGGTATAATTTTCAAAAATCACCATTTAGTAAATTCTTGCATGCATGCATTCATATTATTTTTGATTGTATTGTGTGTAATTGTGTGCTATTGTCTCTTATGTAGATTTTGATAGTGATTGTGATTGTGAGGAGTGCTACTCTCCCCACTACCAAGGCAAGTGATATTTTCATGAATTTCCTATCCTAAGTTTTATACTTGCATTAGATATTTTGCTAAGGTAAATGCATGATATTTTGCTTAGTGCAAGATGGGAAATCCCAAGTAGAGTGAAGTAGTGGAATTGCTAGGGAAATTTTCCTAAGTTAAGATACCATACTTTGCTTAGCCTAGCTTATAGAAAACAAGGGTGGTGAACATCTATATGGTTTATGATAAAAATATTCTAAGTCAAGAGACTTGTATTTTCTTAATAAAACAACTAAGTCAAATAAACCTCACGGTGGAATGGATTGATTGGGTTATGTTGAGTGGTTACACAAGGCCATGGACTTGGGTTGTGTATCTCACTTGTGGTATGCCACCCAGGCACAAAGGATTTGGAGGCCAAGTGTTGAGAAAGCTTACAAGGCTGCAACCACTTGGCAATATGGGCTCTGCCATGATCATATAGGTTGCCAGAACTTAGTCAATTTGGACAGAGGGTGGTAGTTGGGTTGATAGGTTGGAGCGCGTCCAATTTGACTAAGGAAAAGCTTCTGAAAGGTCCTGTCTTGGGAAACCAAGTCTGGTGGGGAAAGTGCACAACCTCTGCAGATGGAAAACCTAAGTACTTAGCCTTGTCCAAGGAAATGGACACTTGAGCATCAAGACATGGAAGCCACAAGAATCTCATCACTCCAACTTCTAAACTAAAAACTTGTGGGTGAACAAGGGTGAAGGACCTCAATATCTATTGATGGTTTCCTTGGGTATGTTTTGACAAAAGAAAACTTAGCAATTTCAACTAATAAGTAAAACTTAATTTCGAGCAAAGCAAGCCAAGCTACACTAGCCAAATGCATATAGAACTATGGACCACTTAAAATATACTAAGGTATCACTTGCCAATACTATTCCAAAGTATTGACCCTCTGTGGCTGTAACTTGTGATGTTGCAGGTTACTCCGATGATGAGTAGGAGTCATGAGTCTACACTCAACATGCTTGCCTGTGGCACATGAAGATGAAGACTTGTGTTTAAATTACTTATTCCTAAAAACTCATGTACAAGGCCTATGGCCCTGAGTTGTAAAAGACTATGTTTATCTCTGGAATGAATGTAATAAACGACCTTTGTATCTGTGTACTTCATCTTAAACTGTGGATGCTAGCATTGATCCAGGGACTAGCATTGCAATCACAGGGATCCTATCCTTATAAAGGAGGGGTCTAACATTTTCCTTGGGGGCGGATAATCCGCCCCAAGTGGGGGGCGGATAATCCGCCCCCAAAGTTGTGCAACGGCCAGATCTGGGGAGGGGGTATTTAAGCCAGCAATCCCCCTCCTGCCAGGACTCTTGATTCATCTCGAAAAAGAAGATCGATCTCAAAAGTTCATACAAGAGTGCTCCACCTAGATCCATCCAAAGGCCCCATCCCTTTGGGAATCGAAGGAGGAGAACTCGACCTTCATCATCAGCAATCAAGCGCTTCATCTCCTCTCCATTCATTTGGAGAACCTCCGATCTAGTATTTCTTGCAAAGATCTAGATCCTTGTTTTTGTTTATATTGATAAACCTTGTTTTTGTGACAGCTTGTTGTCATCCCGGAGCCCCAATTCGGTTGTGGGTGTGCCCCGATAGTGTTGTAAAAGGCACGGTTCCGCCTCAAGGGATCCAATAGTGGAGAAGGTGGATCAGGCCTCTTGTGGCGAGATCCATCGGAGAATAGGTTGAGGCCTATTGTGGCGTGGTGGTCTTAGAACCGCCACCCTCCAACGCAGACGCATTTCCCTAACAAGGAAGGAACTGCGTAAAACAAATCCTGGTTCTCGCGTGCTCCACTACGGTTTCCTCGCCCTTTACGTGCTTAGTAGTTAGGGTTACATATAGGGAAATTCTCGTAGTTGCATATCTAGAGAATTTACTTTGTGTCAAGCCTAAAATTGAAAAAGTATATTAAAATTGGTTAGCACCTATTCACCCCCCCTCTAGGTGCCCATACGATCCATTTCACAAACTCTCATTAAATAAAACTCTTTTATTTTATTCAGAATTTTGTCAATTACTTTAATGACAAACATTCACAAATAACCCCTTGCTAGAATTCCATTTCACATGCATAACCACTTTATGCAATTTCACCCGAAAACCTGTTTCGGTATCTAGTGAAATAAATTCATGCGCTTGTTTATTCTTTCGGCATGAAACTGTTGCCTGTCAAAACTCACCGGCGAGCAGCGACGAGCAACACGAAGAGCCGGGAGGCTCCCAGAACTGCTGGTGGGCCCTGGTCCCTCGGGCAACGGCCCGCAAAACTCCGGCACACGTCCTGGCTTGGTTCGAGGGCGTGCCACCTGACCTATACCGCCAGAAGGTGAAGGATTGCTCCGATTGATTTCTGCATGGTAAAAGATATCGAAAATTCGAGCCGTGAACGGCTCCTGTTTCTCGTAGAATCGGCTCCTAGAGCCGATTGCCCCATGGTTCTCGCATTAGATTTATGATAACATGGGGTTTTGCTTGATCACTACAAGTTAAATCGATCTCTGACAGCTTTAATGTTTTCACCACGAATCGAACGTCCTACACGTAATTGATCCCGGTATGTACAAAAGATGAAGAATATTAACCCTAGAGGAGGCCTAATAACCAATGTAAAGTCAATTACCGAACAACTTCTCTAACGAATAAACCACTTCCCTACGTACTCTTTGGATCGCTCAATCCGCTTGTAAGGCCCGACCACGAGATATCAAACTAAACCTTGGCGAGCAAGGCACAACCATAACAGATCGAATCAACTAAATAAAGATTAAGCAAGATGCTACCCTTGCACTTGGGAAGAGGTGCAAAGGTAGCGAGGTAACTTAGAGGTAGCATAAACAATTATAACGGAAAAGCACTGATGCTAGCCTCAACAAATCTACGATAGTAGTGTTACTCGCCATCAAAAAGGCTTCAGTACGAGTAACACCAAATAACGCATAAGTAAAGATACTGCCTAGATCGCAAGATGCGATCTAGGCAGCATGACACTTACCCGAAAGAAACCCTAGAAACAAGGGGTGGCGATGCGCCGAGATTGTGTTTGTTGTGAACGTGATTGTCCTCCTTTTTTCGATAACCTTAGGTACATATTTATAGTCCGGAGACTCTCTACTTTTGGAATAACTCTACAACTCTATCTTTACCTAAACTGAAACGGAACCTAAACTGAAACGAAACCTACTATGATACAAGATACACGGGCAGTTTAGCCCAATTCTACGTACTAGGCCGATCCAACAACACGTTGAATATACGCATCTTCCAAGCCCATCTTGATCACGGCCCATCTCCTTCGTTGGCCAAAATATGGCGATAACACATGCCCCCCTGGTTTTGGCAATGATAATTCCAAAACCACTCTGTGTTTTTTTTTCTCCTCCCCCCTTTTTTTGTATCGGGTCGCGTTGGATGACGCGTGGCGTAATGTAATCGCCACGCTACCCCTCATCATGATGCCTGCCTTCTCAACTCCTCCAAGTGCATGATTTGACGATTTTGGCCAAGTAATCTGGGAAACCGCTATGGCATTGAACCGTCTCCACTATTCCCTTATTTAAATTCGCCCGAGCAGTTCGTAGTCCCCATCTTCCTCCAAAGAGCCAAAAACCCTCTTCCTTCCGAAAAAACCTTCTCCTCCGCCATGGCTTCTTCCTCTTCCGCCTGCTCTCCCAGTCTTCCAACAAAGATCGTGACCGAGAGCCGACGCGAGCACCCACCCACGTACAGATAAGATTTTCCACGATGGTGGGACGAAGGGATGATTTCGCCGTCTGTCGGAGGACGATGCGTCCTCGATCGACGAGAGAGCCTACAGCCCTGACGGGAACCGGAGGCGAAGAGCAACGACGCTTGGTCTTGGGACGGCCGAGTCCTCCGACGAGGAGGAGGAACCGAGGAGGACACCTCCTCCGACGAGTACCGCCGACAAGCGCTTCAGCAGGTCCAGCAAGGACACGAAGATGACGAAGAGGATGAGGAGGTCCCACGCTTCTTCAGAAGAAGAAGTGAAGACGACGCGGCAGATACCGAAGACAAATAAGAAGACGGCGGCGACGGCATTTATCTCGCCTTTAGATTAGGAATCGATAGCAATGTAGTAGTAGGCTCCCTTTGTAATCAATCATCCTTTGTAAGCAATCATCTTTCGAATGAATGAAAATCCGCTTTCCCAAAGATTGTTCTGCTGCCCCAATTTTGCCGATAGCGAAATAGGTCGATGCTCCGAAGTCGATGACATGATCGGCTTTCAACATCGCACGCATGATCAAACAAGTCAAATCGCAAAGAGCCGATGACTACCCATCGGCTTCTCCCAAAAAACGTTGACAGGGTCAAAACTTGGTCGCATCTTTAGGCACATTAAATGGCCACTTCTTGGTTTCAAACGGTGACCTGCGACCTTTCTCAAAGCGGCGACTCGCCTTTTTCAAAACGGGCGACCCAAATCTCCAATTGCCCATCGAAAACGTGCCCTGAACAAACAACTAGTGACAAGCAAGGATGAAGATGACGAAGCTGAGATCGCCGAGGTGGATCGTGTCCATGCTGACGCCCTCCACGCCGCACCTGTTTGTAACATGTGTGAACCTCTAGAGTCGATGGCGTGCATCGGCTACATTTTTTGTTTGGCCGATTTTCAGATCGCCCCACATTTTTACCGTCCATCGTCTCACGTGCTTTTACTTAGCCGATTTCATGTATCGCCCTCAAGTTTTATCGCCCAACATCCCACATGCTTGGGAAATATTTCTTGAGATGTTGACCGTGACCGCCATCGGGAATTTCACGTCCGGCTCCTCAAGCATGTACGCTTTCCTCTTAAAACTTGGTCGACCCTGTACGGCCCGTGCCAATTTGGAGACCATTTACCATATGTTGCATCCTTAGTCCCCAAGGGCAACACCGCTTCCCATACCAGATCACCAACGTGGAACTCCTTTGGCTTCACTTTCTTGTTATATGCACGAGCTACCTTGGCCTTGTTCTCTTTGATTTTCTCCGGACCATAGCCTGAGCTCGGTTAAATCCTCCACACTGTCACTCATCAGGGCTGCGTATTCTTCGGTTGTTAGATCGTCCTGAAAAGTGACGCGTCTCGATCCAGCCGTAATTTCTCAGGGTAGTACGGCTTCTTGTCCGTACACTAGATGGTATGGCGAGGTTTTTATTGCTCCATGGCATGACATGCGATAAGCCCATAACGCCTCTGACAAAACCTCGTGCCAGCGCCTAGGGTGCTCATCGATTTTCTCTTGATCGCCTTGATGAGGCTCGTTGACGCTTGCTTGCCCATTCGCTGAGCATAGTATGGAGATGATCGATCACTTAATCCCGTGTCCTCGCAAAACTTTCTAAACTCCCGAGAAATAAAGACCGAACCTCCATCGGTCGTGATAGTTTGGGGAATCCGAATCTATGGATGACATGTTCTTTCACAAAGTTGATAACATCCTTTGAGTTCACCGATTTCATCGACAGCTCCACCCATTTAGTGAAATAATCAAGAATGGCCAAAATCCACATGTGGCCTTTGCTTGATGGGGATTGATTTTGCCGATCATATCCATGCCCCAACCTCGGAATGGCCAAGGCTTGATGATGGGGTTCATTGCCGACGGGTACCATCTGAATTTTCCCAAACTTCGACATGCTTGGCACCCTTTGTAGTACTTGAAACAGTCCTCAAGCATGGTGGGCCAATAAAACCCCGATCGCCGATCAACCATTTCATCTTGTGAGCTGATTGGTGAGTTCCACAGCGCCTTCGTGTACCCTGTAGGAGCCGATTAGCCTCGGCCGTCTGCACATTTGAGCAATAATCCTTCCAGTCCTATAAAACATGTCATCCCCAATAAGCACATACTTCATGGCTTTGTACCTTATCCGTTTAGGTGCCCCGAGTAATCCTTCAAGTAATTGAAGATATCGGCTCTCGATCGTCGCCTGTGAACTGCACGAACATCGGCTCCTTCGCTACATCCTTGTAGCCCAAGCCATTTGTGCAAGATCATTTGCCTCAGATTCGCGACCGTGGGATCGGTGAAGTTTATGTACGAATGCGCCATCAGCTCACGCAAGGCAACCATAATGGGAAGAGGGACTCGCTCTCACACTTGTACTCCTCCGTGAGTTGGGAAATCACCAACTTGGAGTCTCCAAAATTTCCACCGCTTCGCTCCGGCCCGAGAGTAACTCCATTCCTTGCGTATCGCCTCGCACTGCGGCTACATTGTTGGTGCGAGAGGTAGACAATCGATGGAGAAGGAAAATGTTGCCCCGGCGACACGAGTAAAATGCCGATGCCGCAGCCATCGTCACAAACCGATCCGTCGAAAAACATAGCCCACGCTCTTATGGACGGTCGCTATGTTAGTGTTGATCCTTTCAGCGATAAGATCGGCCTTTGTCCCTTAATCGCTTTCGCGTGTTGATACCGGATGTCAACTCGATAATGCAAACATCCATTTGCCCTGGCCTTTTAACATAGGAGCCGAGATGTGCTTTATGACGTCTGATTTGCATATGATGATGATCTCTGCGATAGCAAAATGTGGCGACTTAGTGCAGGTGAAAACAAAGAGGCACAACTTATCGATATCGGGATACCTTGTCTCCGCATCCAAAGCATCCTTCGCTTATGTAAAATACGAAATTTCGGCCCATCATAAACTTGCACCACCACCGAGGCGATGGACGTGTCGACCATCGACAAGTAAATGTAGAACGGCCGTCAGTCGCGGTGGAACTAACATGGCGGCTTTGTCAGATATTCTTTGATCTCGTCGAAGGCTCGTTGTTGTTCTACCCCCCAACGGAATTCCTCGTCAGATTTGATTTTTACTAGTCCCATGAACGGCTCTATCCTTCCTGACAGATTAGAGATGAATCTTCTGACGAAGTTGATCTTGCCGATGAGGGATCAGTTCTTTCTTCGTGGTGGGTGGCTTCATTGTTCGCCTTGCCTCGACTTTTCAGGCCGATTTCAATTCCGCGTTCATGGACCAAAAAACCCAAGAACTGACCGGCCGTCACCCCGAAGGCACACTTCTTTGGATTCATCCGTAGCTCGAATTTTCTTGTGCGGTCCAGGACGCGTTGCAGATCGTCTGTGTCCGTATACCGAAGCGCATTTGACCACCACGTCGATGTAAATCTCCACTAGTTTGCCGATCGATCATGGAAAATATAATTCATGGCCCTTTGGTACGTGGCGCCGCATTTTCAGTCCAAACGTCATGACTACATATTCAAATAACCCCCACCGGGACTCAATGCGGTCTTGTGTATGTCTTCTGGAGCCATAAAAATTTGGTTGTAACCGGCA
Organism: Avena longiglumis; assembly: GCA_030063025.1. Lineage (NCBI taxonomy): Eukaryota > Viridiplantae > Streptophyta > Magnoliopsida > Poales > Poaceae > Avena > Avena longiglumis. Next base: position 587,066,785 of record CP125975.1, read on the forward strand.
TTGCCATCCATGAAGCTCAAGATCTTATGACCAGCCGCTGCGTTGATTAACGTTTCTGCCACCGGCATCGGATACTCATCCTTTGGGGTAGCTCTGTTGAGATCCCGAAAATCTATGGCAACACGCCACCGGCCATCCTTTTTCTCTATAGGTATGATACTAGAAATCCACTCAGCATACCTGCATGGCCTGATTAACTTGGTTGTCAACATTTTCTCGACCTCTTTCTTGACTTCTTCCAGAATTTCGGTCTTCATTTGTCGTGCTCGCTGCTGAAATGGCCGAAATCCTTTTTTGAGCGGGAGTCGATGCTCAATGATGCTCCTGTCTAGCCCAGGCATCTCTGTGTAGTCCTGTGAAGATGCTGGATATTGTTTCAACAGGCTATCATCGGGCCCGCAGATTCGGATCTAACTTTCTGGCGATAAATGTTGGTCGTGGCTTATCCCGTGACCAATGTCGATCTCTTCTAGCTCATCGGATGTAAACCCATACCCTAGCTTTCCGTCACTGTCAAATCGACGCTAAACACAGGCAAACGGTAGGTGAGGGTAACACAAATGATTTGGGCGATTGCTGAATCGCCCCTTGATTGAATTAGTTAAGGATGGTTTACACCTTATTGTGTTACAATGGCAGGGCATCTCGCCACGACTACGTGATCCGCTTGTCGCACGATTGGTGCTTCCTATTTTTAGTGGCCGATCGCGAGGATCGGCCGCACTACGACGCCAGGACCTCGCTACTCTCGGGCCGCGGATAAGACCAGCCTCACCCCGCTTTTTGTAGCTTCAATGCGCCACAGCCGTCTAGACTGATTCCAGAGATCGGCTCTTGGTCTTCGCTTCCTGACGTTCATGCCAGCTATGGAGATCTCGATAGAATCATCTGCGTGGATGACCTCCACTTCATCTCCGTCCCAATCGGATCGTGCATCGGTGCATTGTGGACGGAATGCAGCAATTAGCGTGAATCCAATCCTTCCTAGCAAGACAATGTAAGTGCTTTTGCGTCCACGACGAAGAATGACGTGGGATGGTTTTTCTGCCGCAGTCGATCTACGCTCGACGCCTGCGCTCAAGTCGACCGTTGAAGTCGCTTAACGTGACGTTGGTTACGATCAAATCTGCGGTGAGCGTCCCAAACGCCGTAGCATGGAGTATGGCATGATATTGACTGCCGCCCCGGTGTCCACCAACATCTTGCTAACAGGTTGCCCATTGATGTAACCCCGCAGGTACAGGGCTTTCAGATGTTTGTAACCCTTCTCACGTGGATTCTCAAAGATAACCGCCGTGGACCGCGCCAAACTGTACACCGGTAGCTCATTGGTTCTTGGCGCGAATTTCGACGAAGTACGAACACCATGTTTGTGCACCGATGTCCGTGCATCGGCTTTTGCTGGTTTGGGGCGCCATTCTTTCCTTGTCGGGCGGTCTTCCGCTTCTGTGGTCTGCCTAATTTTGATGGCGATCGGGCCGTGCTTTTAAAGCGGAGATATCGCGCTTGCCTTCCTCCAAGTTACGCAGCCGCTGCACTCTACGCTTTTGGGTGTGTCTGAGTCCGTCGGGACACCACCTTGGACGGTGATATCTGTCTTCGTCTTTGTCATTCTTTGGCTTCTCGAGGTCTTCTGCTCGAGCGGACTCCCTGTAACGGCTCTGGGGTGGAAGAGGCCCTAGGCGTTTGAACACTGACACTGGCCTCGTGTCCTTCTTCTGCTGACCGCATTCCGGGCAGTTGTCGACTGTAGGCAATCGGCTCATTCCCGCGTCCCAGCAATACTTGAAGAAAGGACAATCCCAATGCTTGTCTGCGCCTTCCTTTTCTTTAGACGGTCCCTTAGCGAGGTGCTCATATCCTTCATCGTCTCCATCGCGCCGGCGACGTTGGTCATACTGAAGCTCATACTTGTTAAGGAGATGGGCGGAATGTGGCCTCTGATACCGCACTCTCCTCACCTGTTCCTCTGCGGCACCACCGTCATTGTGGCTGGGCCGGTCACGGACCAGCCTCCTTTCTTTCTTTGCCCCGAGAGCGACACCTCCTCCTTGTACGTCATGGTGGTACCCAGACCCTGCCATATTAACACCGAACGGAAAATCCAGTTGACGCCATGGAGCGATCGAGTTCTACCATGTTGACGCCGGAAATGGGTTCGTGTCCACTTTCATGGCGAATCGCCCGAGGATCGACGGCCTTGTTCTATCGCCATTTGGATTTGGCCAAGCTCTTTGCACTCATTGGTGGTGTGGGTGAACGAGTGATGCCACTTGCGATGGTCTCCGTTCATTTCTGAGTCGAGGGATTTTGTGGCCTTCGAGTAACCTCACCGCTTCTCCTTCAAAGAAATCGAATATCCGCCGGCTTTGCTCACATCAAGTCGAACCTTTTGCAGCCCTTGCTGTTTCACCCATTTGCAGGCTACAGGATCTGCCCCCCGAGCCCATTCAGCTACGGCCACTTCCTGGTCCTGTAGGATCATCTTCTTCTGCATCGACCAGGCCTATCGGACATTTGAATTTGTCTTGGTACAACTCAGGGTGGCGCTGTTCATACATCGTCAGTTTCTGGGCCATGTGCGCCAATGAGTTGTACTCCACTTGGAAAGCCAGATCCTTGATGGGTGCTGAGAGATCCAACACTGCCACCGATCGCTTCCTTCGCTAAACGAGCCGAGTAACATCGGTTCTTGACGGTCTGAAGCCGGATGTACTCGGCTCTGCTCCCTCGCCTGACTGCGCCAGTGCGCAATGCCACCTCAGAGCCTCCGAATGGTACCGATGTGGAACCGCTCTTCCAGTTGCTTCGGTATGAATCGAATCGTGTGGCGGCGAGGTGTACCACCCAAAAAGCTGGTCTGTCCGATTGTGCAAAAACCTTACGCGATCCGATCCGATGTCAAATTATGCCTAGCCGTGCCAAGTATCGCTTATGTGCTCGATCGAGCTTGACCTTCGACCCTCTAAACCTTGAGAACTCAGGAGTCGATACTTGGGTGGCAGCGGAATCGAGATCAAACTTCGTTGGGGTACGGCTTTGAATAGCCGATTGTCCTTCTCTTGACGAAGCCGAACTGGTCTCTCAGATGGTACGGATCTGCTCCCATCGCTTGAGCTGCAGGGGCGATTCTCATGACTTGTTCGATGGCATACTTGGCTAGCCACGCTTTGTCGGCGTCTATCCTGCATATCGCTGCTCGAACGCCGCTCAAGATCCTGCCCAGAACCCCTCGCCAGAAACTCCGCGGTTGCAATCTGTTGCGCGTGTCGTTATTGCGCCCCGCACGAGGTGCATATGTATCCGTGGGATTTCCTTAGGTGGCTCAAACAGGAATTGGCATCGCCTCGCCTTTGTAGACGACGTGACGCCGCTCCCCGGCGGCTCGAGCCGAGTGTGAATGGCGTTGTGGCCTGGTCTGGAGCGGTCTTTCTCCTTGGTGAGTCCCTAAAGTGGGTCCCGACGGAGAGTGCGATGTTTCATGATCTCTGAACTACGAACCGCGACCGCGAAAGCGTTCACTGTGCTCTCGGAATGGCGATGGGATAATGAGCCACCATGTAGTTGACTTCCGTCAGAGCTCAGTGCGCTCCTCGAAGGAAATGACAGATCCACCTCATCAAGAGCACCCTGGGGAGAACCCCTCCACTTGATGCCATGCTTACGGGTCCTCTCAAAAGAGCCGATGAGATCGGCTTCAAGAGATTTCGATCTCGTCATACCGCCTTGTGCTCTTGAAGCTCGTCGTGACGTGATCGTCCATTCTCCATCGCAGGTCGGATGTTGATGTAGACGTTGTTGAACGTCCCACCGGCGTGCGAATGTGTTGCTGTCAAAACTCACCGGAGCAGCGAAGCAACACGAAGAGCCGGAGGCTCCTAATCTGCTGGTGGGCCTCGGTCCTCGCAACGGCCCGCAAAACTTCGCACACGCCGGCTTGGTTCGAGGTGCCACCGACCTATACCGCGGAAGGTGAAGGATTGCTCGATTGATTTCTGCATGGTAAACAAGTATCGTAAAATTCGAGCCGTGAACGGCTCCAGTTTCAGAATCGGCTCCTAGAGCCGATTGCCCCATGGTTCTGCATTAGATTTACGATAACATGGGGTTTTGCTTGATCACTACAAGTTAAATCGATCTCTACGGTTTAATGTTTTCACCACGAATCGAACGTCCTACACGTAATTGAGCCCGGTATGTACAAAATATGAAGAATATTAACCCTAGAGGAGGCCTAATAACCAACGTAAAGTCAATTACGGAACAACTTCTAGAACGAATAAACCACTTCCTATGTACTACCGATCGTTCAACCCGCTTGTAAGGCGACTACGTAGATATCAAACTAAACCTTGGCGAGCAAGGCACAACCATAACAGATCGAATCAACTAAATAAAGATTAAAGATGCTACCCTTGCACTTGGGAAGAGGTGCAAAGGTAGCGAGGTAACTTAGAGGTAGCATAAACAATTATAACGAAAAGCACCGATGCTAGCCTCAACAAATCTACGATAGTAGTGTTACTCGCCATCAAAAGGCTTCAGACGAGTAACACCAAATAACGATAGTAAAGATACCGCCTAGATCGCAAGATGAGATCTAGGCAGCATGACACTTACCCGAAAGAAACCCTAGAAACAAGGGGTGGCGTCTTGCCGAGATTGTGTTTGTTGTGAACGTGATTGTCCTCCTTTTTCGATAACCTTAGGTACATATTTATAGTCCGGAGACTCTCTACTTTTGGAATAACTCTACAACTCTATCTTTACCTAAACCAAAGCGAACCTAAACTGAAACGAAACCTACTATGATACAAGATACACGGGCAGTTTAGCCCAATTCTACGTACTAGGCCGATCCAACAACACGTTGAATATACGCATCTTCCAAGCCCATCTTGATCACGGCCCATCTCCTTCGTTGGCCAAAATATGGCGATAACAGAAACATTTGCTCCAACTGGATGCCAGTGTCCCTTAAGTGTGTCACCCTACGGTTCGTGAATAATGCGGACATGATCGAGACCCTTCTCCGATCAATAATCAGTAGCGGGACCTGGAGATCCATACTGACTCCCACACATTCAACGATGACTTTTCCTGTGATCGTCGGAACCTTTTACGCTTGTATATTAATCCCTTTGTTTCACGATATATTACATGTCCGAGATTCGATCATCGGTATCTCCATACCTAGTTTGATCTCACATCGACATGCACTCTTTTCTCGTTCCCGTGATATAACATTCTAGTGATCAAATCACTTGCTTGCAAGCTAACCAATGTGATATCATCGAGAGGGCCCAGAGCATATCTATCCGTCATCGGGATGAACAAATTCCACTCTTGATCCATGATTCTCAACATAACACTTTAGTAGCTTTGAAGCCATCTTTATAATCACCCGATTTGAGTGACGTTTGATGTCAATAAGAAACTCTTCCGGTGTTAGTGATTGGCATGATCTCATGGTCTAAGGATTAGGATTACTTCGTAGTTTGTTTATAGCAATATAAACTCAATGACTTTGATCGTAATGCTATACTTCGGATGAATGTTCATCACACCATTACACTAATGTTGTGATCTCGTTATTAACAACATCCAATGTCTATGATCAGGAAACTATTATCATCTTGTTAATCAACGAACTAGTTTATGAGAGAGGCATAACTAGGAACTTTCTGTTTGTTTATTAAACACACATGTATTAACGTTTCCGTATTAATACAATTATAGCATGCAAAATAAACATCTATCATATACTTGAAATGCACATAATAAACATTTTATTATTGCCTCTCAGGGCATATTCCCTTCATTCTCCCATTTGCACTAGAGACAATAATCTAGTTACATTGTGATGTATCTAACACCCATGGAGTTCTGGTGTAGATCATGTTTTTCTCTAGGGAGAGTTTTAGTCAACGGATCTGCTACATTGAGATCCGTATGTACTTTACAAATCTTTATATCTCCATCCTTGACATGCTCGCGGATGGAGTGAAACTGGCGCTTAATATGCTTGGAATGCTTGTGAGACCTTGGCTCTTTGGCATTGGCAATGGCACCATTGTTGTCACAATAGATCACCATTGGGTCCAACCCGTTTGCAACCACACCTAGTTCGGATATGAACTCCTTCATCCATACTGCTTCCTGAGCCGCTCAGCAAAGACAACATATTCGCCTCCGTTGTTGATCCCGCCACCACAGGTTGTTTGGAGCTCCTCCAACTAACCGCCCGCCATTCATGAGAAATATGTATCCGGATTGAGACTTAGAGTCATCCGGATCGGTGTCAAAGCTAAGCGTCGACATAACACTTAGCGACGAGCTCTTCTTCACCCTCAGATACAAGAAACATACCCTTAGTTCTTCGTAAGTACTTAAGGATATTCTTGACCGCTTTCAGTGTTCGAACTCGATCCGATTGGTACCTACTAGTCAAACTAATAGCATGTGCCACATCCGGTCTTGTACATAGCATGGCGTACATTATAGAGCCTATGGTCAAGCATAGGAACCTTGTCCATTATCTCTCTTTCTTCTGCCGTGCGGACTTTGAGTCTTACTCAATGTCGTGCCTTGTGTCATAGGTAAGAACCCTTCTTACTATCTTCCATTTTAAACTTCTTTAAAATCTTATCAAGGTATGTACTTATGATAGCCCTATTAGGCGCCTAGATCTATCTCTATAGATCTTTATGCCTAATATGTATGACGCTCACCTAGGTCCTTCATTGAAAATTTTTGTTTAGATAACTTTTAACACTGTTTAAAGATCTATATCATTTCGATCAATAATATGTCATCCACATATAATATCGTAAATGCCACATTGCTCACTCTCTTTCTTGTAAATACAAGCTTCTCCATAAGTTTGGACAAATCCAAACTCTTTGATCACCTCATCAAAGCGGAGATTCCAACTTAGTGATGCTTGCTTCAATCCATAGATGGATCGTGAAGCTTGCACACCTTGTTAGCATCCTTAGGATCGACAAAACCCTTTGGTTGTATCATATACAACTCTTCTTCAATATTACCATTGAGAAACGCGGTTTTGACATCAATCGCCATATCTCATAATCGAAATATGCGGCAATTGCTAACATAATCCTAATCGACTTTAGCATCGCTACGAGAGAATGTCTCATCGTAGTCAACTCCTTGAATTTGTCGAAACCCCTTTGCGACAAGTCGAGCTTTATAGACGGTTATATTACCATCGATCGTTTTCCTTTTAAAATCCATTTGTTCTCCACGGCCTTTCGGTCGTGAGGTAAGTCCACCAAGTTCCAAACTTGATTTTCATACATGGATTCCATCTCGGATTTCATGGCTTCTAACCATTTGTTGGAATCCGGCTCGTCATCGCTTCTTCATATGTCGCAGGTCATCATTTTCATCAACCATGAAATTCATGACAGATTTCCGTGACTGGAGTCGCACGCTGCCTCTACTAGACTGCGAGGTTCGGTAGTACTCTTTCGAGTTTCATGATCATTATCATTAGTTCCTCTTCAATGGTGAAGCCAACTCCGGAATAACTTCCATTGCGCCACTACTCGCCATACTTTGAAGAGAAGGTTCAATAACCTCTTGAGTTCTACCTTCCGACTACTCACACCTTTCACGAGAAACTCTTTCTCTAGAAAGGATCCATTCTGGCAACAAAACCTTGCCCTCGGATGCGTGATAGAAGGAATACCCAATAGTTTCCTTAGGGTAACCTATGAAGACGCATTTTTCCGCTTTGGGTTCGAGTTTAGCGGTTGAAGTTTCTTCACATAAACATCGCATCCCCAAACTTTAAGAAATGACAGCTTAGGTTTGTTTCAAACCACAATTCATACGGTGTCTTTTCAACGGATTTAGATGGTTCCGATTTAAAGTGAATGCGCAGCTTTAGTGCATAGCCCCAAAATGACAACGACAAGTCCGTCGAGACATCATAGATCGAACCATATCTAATAAAGTACGACACGACGTTCCGACACACCATTTCATTTGTGGTGTTCCGCAGTGTGAGTTGTGAAACAATTCCACACTCTTTCATGTGAGTGCTAAACTCGTAACTTAGATACTCACCTCCACGGTCGGACCGTAGAAATTTGATCTTTATATTACGATGATTTTCCACTTCATTCTGAAATTCCTTGAACCTTTCAAAGGTTTCAGACTTATGTTTCATCAAGTAGATATAACCGTATCTACTCAAATCATCCGTGAAAGTAACAAAATAACGATATCCACCTCGCGCCGACACACTCATTAGACCACATACATCAGAATGTATGATTTCCAATAAATCTGTCGCCCGTTCCATTGAACCGGAAAACGGCGTTCTAGTCATCTTGCCCATAAGGCATGGCTCACATGTATCAAATGATTCATAATCAAGTGATTCCAAAAGTCCATCCGAATGGAGATTCTTCATGCGTTTAACGCCAATATGACCTAGACGGCAGTGCCACATATATGCGGATATATCATTAAGTTTAATCCTTTTAGCATCAACATTAGGAATATGTGTAACATTATTATCGAGATCCAAAAGAAATAAACCATTCATCATCGGTGCATGACCATAAAAAATTTCATTCATATAAATGGAACAACCATTGTTCTCAGATTTAAATGAATAACCACTTCGCATCAAACACGATCCAGATACAATGTTCATGCTCAGTGCAGGCACCAGATAACAATTATTCAAGTTTATTACTAATCCCGACGGCAAGTGGAGAGGCAGCGTTCTGACGGCGATCACATCAACGCTTGATCCATTGCTGACACGCATCTTGACCTCACCCCTTGCTAGCGGTCGCTTGTTCCGCAGCCCCTGATTCGAGTTACAAATATTAGCAACTGAACCGGTATCAAATACCCAGGTTCTACTGTGAGCACTAGTCAAGTACATATCAATAACATGTATATCATATATACCTTTGTTTGCCTTGCCGGCTTTCTTGTCCGCCAAATACTTGGGTTATTCGCTTCATGGCTAGACCCTTACAATAGTAGCATTCGGATCGACTTAGGTCCAACTCGGGGTTTCTTTTAGGCACGCAACAGCTTGCGCCCTTACTTCCCTTCTGCTTTCCCTTCTTGTCTTTCTTGAAACCAGTGTTCCTATTGATCATCAACACTTGATGTTCCTTTTTATCTCCACTTCGCAGCTTTTAAGCATTGATGTAAGCTCGGGAGAGACTTCTTCATGCCTTGCATATTATAGTTCATCACGAAGCTCTTATAGCTAGGTGGCGGAGACTACGATGGATGCCTAAGTCAATGGGAATCGTTATTCCCAAGGACACAAGCTTATCGGCGTAACCCGACATCTTGAGTACATGCTCACTAACGGAGTTGTGCTCTTCCATCATGCAGCTAAAGAACTTTTCTGAAGCGTTGTAGCTCTCTACCACAGCATGTGTGTCGAAAATCATTTTCAAATCACCCATTGTATCAAAAGCATTGCCGTTTTCGAAACGCTTTCAAAGTTCTGGCTCTAGCCCATACAATATGCCGCAATGAACTAAGTTGTGGTCCTCCTGACGAGTCTGATAGACATTCTTCTCCTCTTCAGGGACATCCTCAAAAGGTGGGGGGCCTAACAGCGCTTCTAGCACATATTGCTTTTGTGCAGCAGAGAGGAGAATCCTCAAATTCATGGCCCATTCGGTAAAGTTGCTACCGTTCGATGCAAGTTTCTCTTTCTCCATGAACACATTGAAATTAAAAGCAGGTGGTGCCATCTACAACAGAATTTGTAAAGTTTAGACTAAGTGTATGATAGATTGAGTTCAACTAATCCATATTACGAATAAACTCCCACTCAAAAACGACATCCCTCGTGCCTTTTTGGTGATTACATGAAGCAAATCCACTACACCAAGTCCGATCATCACGTGAGTCGGTGTAGCTTCAAAGGCGAGCATCAAATGGGCATCATATCTACTATATGACTCATGCTTAACCTTTTGGTCCGTGTTCCGAGGCCATGTCTGTACATGCTAGGCTCGCCAAGTTAGAACCTTAGTATTCGCATGTGTAACTGTTTTACACCCGAAATATGGTCGTGGATCCAAGAACACCCGATCATCACGTGATGTCTTGGAGCGACGAAAACATAATCGGTGCATACTAAAGGAAGAACACATTCTTATCTTGATATTTAAAAGAGGGATCATATTATTATAATAACAAAACGTTAAACAAGCAATATAACATGCAATCAAACATCACATGTTTATTAGTGAAATGATATGGTTCCTGCATATGATCTCTATCATGTGCATCGTGGTATGATCACTATCATACCTATATGTGTAAGTCCAAGGTCTATGGAGATTACACGTTATGTATGTTGTAAGAGTATCATCGCATACTTCTACTTACAACATCACCATATCATAACACTAGCCCAGCAACAATCTAAACTAGACGCCTCTAATTTATCCATTGCAATTTTTATGTGGCTTAGGGCTTTCGAGATAGAACCGTACTTACCTACGAACATGAACCACAACGAGGATAACCAAATTGTTGACAACTCGTTGCAAAATAGATATTGACTATAGTAGGAGAGACAGACACCCGCTAGCCACTTATGCAAACTAGTTGCATGTCAAGCGTGGAACAGGTCTCATGTGCGAGGACATGTAAAGTTTGTCCGGGCCGCTTCATCCCACTATGCCACCAATATCCAAAATTACAACTAAGGAGCAACAACATGATCATCATCGCCCACATACTCATATGTGTACTACCCGTGTAAAGCATCTACGCATAGATCCGGCTCTGATATCACTGTAGGGTTCGCAGCATAGAAAACAAAATTTTTCCTACGATGGGAACTATGTACCAAGATCTATCTACTAGATACAAACAACGGGCGGATGTATATCCGTAGAGAACATACCCTTGAAGACCGACAAAGCTTAACGAGTTCAACTCGTGGTTGATGTAGACGATCTCTTGCCGATCTCAAGATCGAGAGGAAGTCCTAGCGCCACAAAGCAGCAGCGCATCCGTTCTCGCACACACGTACAAGCCACCGGGCAACCTCCGCCTCCTCGCTCCAGCGATGCAGCGGAAGCACAACCCTTTCTTGCCGAATAGCCACCGGGAACATGTATCTCGCTAGTCCGAGACCATGGGGATAAATTCTAGAGGGGGAGAGAGATCCTTCACGAGGAGGTGTGAGAGACAAGTGAGAGGAGGGGCTCCTTTTATAGGAGGAGGGGGGCACCCAAGGGGGTGGCCGCCAGCCATGGGGGCTGCCCCCTCCCCTCCTTCATTCATGTGGGTGGACACTCCACTCACAAAATGGCCCTTCAATTTTCTCCACTAAAAAATCCACTCAAATTCCCATTAAATTTCCACCAAATTTAATGCAAACATTCAACGATGACTTTTCCTGTGATCGTCGGAATTTTATTTAATGAGTAGCGGGACCTGGAGATCCATACTGACTCCCACACATTCAACGATGACTTTTCCTGTGATCGTCGGAACCTTTTACGCTTGTATCTTAATCCCTTTGTTTCACGATATATTACATGTCCGAGATTCGATCATCGGTATCTCCATACCTAGTTTGATCTCATTCGACATGCACTCTTTTCTCGTTCCGTGATATAACATTCTAGTGATCAAATCACTTGCTTGCAAGCTAACCAATGTGATATCACCGAGGGCCTGAGCATATCTATCCGTCATCGGGATGAACAAATTCCACTCTTGATCCATGATTCTCAACATAACACTTTAGTAGCTTTGAAGCCATCTTTATAATCACCCGATTCTGAGTGACGTTTGATGTCAACAAGAAACTCTTCCGGTGTTAGTGATTGGCATGATCTCATGGTCTAAGGATTAGGATTACTTCGTAGTTTGTTTATAGCAATATAAACTCAATGACTTTGATCGTAATGCTATACTTCAGATGAATGTTCATCGCACCATTACACTAATGTTGTGATCTCGTTATTAACAACATCCAATGTCTATGATCAGGAAACTATGATCATCTTGTTAATCAACGAACTAGTTTATGAGAGAGGCATAACTAGGAACTTTCTGTTTGTTTATTAAACACACATGTATTAACGTTTCCGTATTAATACAATTATAGCATGCAAAATAAACATCTATCATATACTTGGAATACACATAATAAACATTTTATTATTGCCTCTCAGGGCATATTCCCTTCAAATCCAACCACACAACCGTCTAGGGTTCCAAGGAACCCAAGAGAAACAAGCTCACAAGCTTGAACTCGCGAAATCTCCGAGGAGAACTCAAACCTATGCACCAAATGCAAGGGCAAGTCCTTCTCTCCCAAATTACAACAAAGCTACAAAAGCTATTGGGGGAATAAGGGAGGAAGATCACAAGAGGAGAATACAAAACTCTCCAAGATCTAGATCCCAATGATTCCTTCACAAAGAAGGGATTTGGCTTGGGGGGATTGTAGATCTAGATCTCCTTTCTCAAATTCCTCAAAAAGATGCAAGAATCATAGGAAGGGAAAGGGAGAGGGAAAGATTCTTCAAGGTTACCAATGGAGGAGAGAGAGAAAGCCAAGAACCAAGAAAAGAGCTAGTGCCCACGAAGGGGAAGAGGAGCCCCTTTTAAAGGGCTCCCAGATCTGCCCGTTATGGGTATTCGTGACTCCTGGCCAGAACTTCCGGTAAGAGGCCGGAAGTTCCGGTGGCACACAATCAACGGTCAAAAATTGCGGACCGAGAAACTGAAAAAGCGAATCCTGGTCGGAAATTCCGCCGGTGCACCGGAACTTCCGGTGGGAGCGAAACTTCCGGTTGAAGTTCCATCAAATAGACACAATGAAAATAGAAGGTTACTGAACGTGAGCGGAACAAGAGCCGGAAATTCAACCTGAACTTTTGGCCTGAGCGGAACTTCCGGTCCCTGGCCGGAACTTCCGGTGGGAGCGGAACTTCCGGTGGAAATTCTGACTGAAGTTCCGTCAAATAGCACATCCAAAACAGAAGGTTACTGAGCGTGAGCGGAAGAAGACCCGGAACTTCCACCGGAACTTTCGACAGCAAAAAATCCCTAGCAGAACTTCCGATGGCAAGCCGGAACTTCCGTCGTGGAAATTCGAAACCGTAAACGCAATAACTTTTGCATTCGAACTCCAAACGGTATGAAACCAATTTTGTTGGAAAGATAACGACGAATAGAATCCAACAAAAACCTTGGGAGAAAATACTATGAATATATATGTGAAGTATCCCCCAAGGTGTGGAGCCGGAAAACTCGCAAGATAAAAAACCGCAATAAGATATGCAAGTGAAATCCTTAGATGATGAACTAGAGCTTGTTATGATGATGACCACAAGCTCTAGATCCTCTCATGGATAAGAACCAAATAACAACCAAGAAAGATTATGCTATGAATGCAAAGGTTTGAGCTCTCTCCGAACGATGCAAACGAGACACCCGCTTGAGAGCCCCTCTTGATAGAACGGCCATCTATCCTAAACCCGGTCTCCCAACTAACAACACGAGATCGACAAAAGAGAAGCCCTATCAAGAACATACCTTTGCCTTGAGCATCCCACTTGAACTTGATGTAGACCATCTTGTTCTTCTATAGTGGGAACACCTTTCTTGGATGCTCTTGCTTGATGAAGATGAAGACTTGCAAATTGCTCCTCCATACTCCATGGGGCAACCTCTTCTTTGAACTTCTCTTCATCATTCCATGAGCACGAGGATGGCAAGCTTCAAGCATGAGATCTTCTAGAGATGGCGCATCTTGAGCTCGCCCTTCTTCATACCTACTTGAGGTTGATCCATCTTGATGCAAATCTTTGCACATGTCTTGATCAACCTTCAAGCTCCTTCTTTCTTCATGATTCCAATGGCCACAAAGCCCTTGGACATTTCTTCATCTTCCAACCTTGAGACCAACACATGGCCCAAGTGATGCCAATGGACAAACCTACAAGTAAAACTCAATTTACACATTAGTTCATAGAGATTTTCATTAATTACCAAAACCACACATGGGGGCATACATGCCCTTTAAGTTGGGAGACCCCAAGAGGAAGGTATGATGAGCACAGCAGCAAGTTTTCCCTCAGTAAGAAACCAAGGTTATCGAACTAGTAGGAGGAAGGAAATGACTCAAAGGTGTTGCTAGCAACATGGAGACCTGCACAACACAAACTCAAGACTTTTCCCCAATGAATAGTGAGGTTGTCAATCTCACCGGTTTGCTGTAACAAATGATTAACTGTATGGTGTGGAAGGTAATGGTGGTTTGCAACAAGTAAACACTAACAGCGGAAGATGTATCAATGGTAAAGATTGGACCGGGGTCCATAGTTCACTAGAGGTGTTCTCCTTAGATAAACAAATATGGCATGCTGGGTAACAAATTACAGCAGGGCAATTGACAGGACTGAGCAAGGTATAACAATGCAATAATAGACATTCATGATCCTATGAGATTCAATTGGGCAATACAACAAGATACATAGATCATCATCCAACTACATCTATGACTAGAAGTCCACCTTTGGGTTATCATCCGAACCCCCTCCAGTATTAAGTTACAAGCAACAGACAACTGCTTTAAACAAAGTGTGTAAGGTAAACAATCCACTTGTTCCATGAACAAGAGACCGTTGTTTTCTCCCTAGTGGCAACATCACATCTACAACCTTAGAGATTTCTGTCACTTCCCTTAGATTAAATATATGCATGAACCCACTATCGAGCATAAGTACCCCCTCTTGGAGTTACTAGCATTTATTTGGCCAAGATAGCTACTAGAAACGGAGAGCATGCAAGATCACAAATAACACATACATGATAGAATCAATAAGACAAAACCATTAATCAATCTGACATAGTATCTCAATATGCATCGGATCCCCGCAAAAACAACATGCATGATTACAAAAAGATGATCTTGATCATAAATGGAGCTCACAAGATCTAAACATGGTAGCACAAAAGAGGAGATACAACCATCTAGCTACTACATGGACCCGTAGTCCAAGGTGGAACTACTCATACTTCATACTGGAGGCTGGCATGATGAAGAAGAAGGCATTCGGGATGATATCCCCTTCTGTAGGGTGTCGTGAAGAGCTTCAGATCCCTTCCCCGATCTAGGGATGATGGTGGCGGCGGCTACAGATGGTTTCATGGAATATTGATCGGGTACTTAGGATTTCTGCATCGGGGAGTCTTTATAGGCGAAGAAGCGAGGCAGGGGCGGCCAGGGTGGTAACCCTCTCAGGCACGGCTAGGGCTATCCCGCGCCGCCAGGGGGTGTGGCCCCCTGATGCCTCCCTTCGTATCGTACTCTGGCTCCGTATTCCCCACGGTAAAATATTGACTTTGACTTTTCTCCCGTCCAATACCGAGAATATTAATTTTCTGCCTTTCTGGAACCAAAAAACATAAGAAATATGCAACTGTCACTGTGGCATCTTGTTAATAGGTTAGTATTAGAAAACATATAAAAACACCTCAAAATATAGACAAAGCAAAGTAAAGTAGATACTAAACAAGCATGGGATATCAAAAATTATAAATACGTTTCCGACGTATCATCACACCCGCACTGCCTCGCCGCCTCGTGGGTACCCGTCGGGTCCGGGTACCCGACGGGTCGCGGGTCTGGAGAAAATCTGGACCCGACTATATAAACGGGACAAGTATGGAGGGGGCGGACCCGACCCCGAACCCAGCGGGTGCCATCCCTAATCCCACCTCGCGCTGCGCCGCCTCCCATGAGCTCCCCACGCCGCGCAGCCTCCGGCGAGCTCGCTGCACTGCGCTGCTGCCTGCGAGCTCGTTGCATGCCTGCACCACGCAAGCTCCCGCAAGCTCGCTTGCCCGCTGCCTGTAGTCTCAAAGAAGCTCATTGTGCCACCGCCGTGGGTAGTGCATTTAGTCGCGGTCTGGAGAAAATCTGGACCCGACTATATAAACATGGCGGGTATGGGGGGGGGAGGGCGGACCCGGCCCCGAACCCGACGGGTGCCATCCCTAGCCTCTCCGCCACCGACGACAAGGTTCCTCGGGATAGATCCGCCGAGTGTGTATGCTATTTCGTGGTTTTCGCTTGCAATGATTGGATGCTGTAGATTTGCAACTTAGTAATATTTAAGAGTACGACCTGCCCATTTGTGTCTTGAAATAACATACGCGCGAAATTACCATCGATCATACTCCCTCCGTTTTAAAATATAAGATGTTTTAGATTTATGAAGAGAATATATTTAATCTTTTTAGTGTCTAGATTCACTCTAAGCCGAAGTAAACCACGTGCTAAAACAAGTCTAGATATATTTACTTCACAAAACTAAATATCTTATATTTTAAAATCGGATGTCGTACTTCGCTGTGACCGGCATGAAAACTTTTTTTTTGGGGGGAAGGAGCAAATGTATTGAAAAGAAGCGCTTTTACTACTACGTACACGCTCTCGCCTCGCCGGTACACCCGCCGTGCGTTCCTACCAGTAGTAGCACAGTAGCAGTAGCGAAAAGAAAAGGAAGCTCCGTCAGTCCGTCCGTCCGACCAAGGGCTCCAAAAGGTTTTTCGTTCTCTCTCTCTCTCTTCCGCCTTTTTCCCACGAGCTGCAGCCTGCAGCAGCAGAAAAAGCCAAATCTACACTCACACACCCATCACTCAGTCCCTCCTCCCCCGCTCTGCTCTCTCCCCACCCCGCTCACAGATCACCCCGCCTCCAAATCCAGCCAAGCTACCACTGCACGCTCTTCGCCGGAGGAGGAGTCCGGCGGAATGGGCGGGCCGCTGGGCGCCATCATCGGCCGCTACCCCTCGGCCACCGCCACCGGCGGGGGCGGGGAGGACGCCGAGCAGCGCGGCGGCGGCGACAGCGTCAACCTGGGCATTATACGGCACGACCGCCGGTGCCGCGACCTCGCCTTCCTCGTCCTCTTCGCCGCCTTCTGGGTCGCCATGATCGTCAACTCCAGCTTCGGCTTCAACCAGGGAAACCCCCTCAGGTCCGTGTCCGTCCGTCACCCCCACCCACCCCGCCTGCTTGACTCACCTCGTCCTCCAGATTCGCCCGCCCGTATCTGCCGTTACGTCTCGCTTAATTAACTTCCATTCATTCATTTATTTCTACGCCGGAGATCTTTGCTCACCGGGCATTTTTCCAACTGCTCCAGAACCACTCTCTGTTTTTTATCCAACTAATTAATTAGTTAAAATTTGGGGGGGAAATGCTTGCCCATGTTCATACTGTGAAAAATAGTTCCAGTGACTGTCTCGAGCATTTATTTAGTACTCCTACTACTGTACTGGGCGAGTGTTGCTTCGTAGCAGTCTGAAACGGAACTAGCAGCTACGGCCGTGTTGTTTCTAGTGCAGAGCGAATCTGGTTCTTGTTTAGGTGCCCCGGCCGAGAAAGATGGGGGTGTCTTTCGCTTTCTTTCTGGAGAGAGTGAGGGACGGTCCTTTTCGTGGTTATTACAATATAGGGCCCTCCACTCCCCAAAACCCTCGCACGGTCGCACCATGGATTCTGCTCTCTCACTTTTTGGTGTGTGCTACGCAACTTGTACATAGCTACCTACCATTTTAGTGCCATTCCTCAGTTCTTCAGAGTCCATGGATGGAGTTTTCTTAGTCGTCGAGCCGAGTTTAGTTCTTTAAGAGGTCCGTCATCATCGTTCGCTTTCCGTGGTGAAACCATTATTGATTGATAGTGATGTGTCCCTTAGGTTGCTCTTGACTTCCATCTAGATTAAGTCAGGAAGACTTGGCCAGAAGCTCAGTGACCTTGCTAAACTGTGTTTTTTGGTCAACCAGGAATGTTCTTAATTTGATAGCGATGTATCTTTCGCCACAAAAAAATGGATAGTGATATATCTCTTTTGCTTTGGAGAGACAGCCTTTGGTGGCCGGCCCTAGGAATTGTATCCCCTCCCTAAAACCCTCACACCACACTGCTAAAAGGGATTCTGCTCTCGTCTCATGGGCTGAAAGCTGTGAGACACTTTCTGACTTTGTGCCTACATAGCTCTTGCAAACCACAATGCGCTCTATTGCACTGCACCACTGGCATTAAACTAGAAGTAATCATATTCCAGGTAAAATTCAGCCTTGGTCATTATTATTGCAACTTGCTCAAATGCACATAGTTACCATTTTACTACCACCCTGCAATTATGTGAAGTCCAGAAAATGGGATTTTGCTAGTCATCTCAGATCTCACCGAGTTAGTTTTTAAACCGGCCATCGTTATCGTTTGGTTTCTCTTTTGCAAACCATCATTGATTGATAGTGATGTCCTTTTGGTGGCTTTTGATTACCTTATTGTGCTTATTCGTGCAGGCTGACATATGAGCTGGACTACAAAGGCAACGTTTGTGGGGACAGGCATGGCAACCCGGACGTGCACGAGCTCGAGGTCAGGTACTGGATGGACCCGAACCAGGTGTACCAGAGCGGGCTCAAGGGCAGCAAGGTCAACCTGGCCGACGCAAAATCCATCTGCCTGATGGAGTGCCCTACGCCGATGCCAGATGCACTCAACTTTGTCTGTGATTATCCGGAAGGGGATATAAAGCTCTCGGTCGACGATTGGATCAACAGGGACTATGATTACTTTGAGTTTCTCACACCAGACATGAGAAACAGTTCCCTTCAGCTTCAGGGCCCGTGCTACCCTGTCATATTCCCAAGCGTGAACGGTGAGCCTGTAATTTTTTCACTCCGAGCCATTTCGTGACACCTTTCTATACACATGGACTAACAAAACAGCTCGGGCTTGTCTGTGATTAGTACAACTAGATGACTGATTCAAAATGTTCTTTCCCTTCAGTCTACTGGAGCTGCCAATATATTGCCCGGGCGTCCAATGTTTCTTTGAAGAATTGGCTGAACATGGGTGGTGCAAAAATTGAAGAAAATATGCTTATTGATAAAACAATCCACAAGGCCATTGATGCAAGATCTGCAGTTCTGAAGGTTTCTAAATTTACCCTTTCTTTGTTATCACAAATAGTCCTGAGAACTCCCATGGTTTATCCTGAATGTGCACCTGTAGTATTATTCTTCCTTCAAAAGATTTTTACTTCACTGTGATTGTTCTGATAGGAGTTTATTTAGGCCCAGCATCCACAACATCATTACTAGTTTCTTTTAATAAACCCCGGATGGAACCAATATGTATAGCATCTGAGACCTAATATGTATTTGAAGATATTAATTGCATCTTCTTCTGTTTGCAGAGATATGTTGCAGACATTGGGAAGTCCTGGCCTGTGTTATTCGTGTGTGGTGGACTTCTTCCTCTTTTCTTGTCAGTGATCTGGTTGCTGATGATTCGCTACTTTGTTGCTGCCATGACATGGATAACTGTGGTGCTATTCAATGCCCTTGTTATATCTGTTACTATGTTCTGTTATATCAAAGGTACCTATCACTATGCCATTTGACATATATGATGCATGTGACATTCTCACTAACTGGCTGCATTATACGTTCAGCTGGCTGGATTGGAAATGACCCATTAACAGTTGTTATTGGTGAAAGTGATCCATATGTCCACATAAGCGGGCGGGTAAGCACCTTCAATGGAGTCAACCTCTTACAAAATCCAGCTGCTTGTTATCTGATCATTCACCTTCTTACCAGGAAATAAGCCACCTTCATGCTGCGACAGTGCTGATGACTATAATCATGATCATTGCTTTCCTGTCCTCAATAGCTATTGTTAGGCGTATACTGATAGCAACACCTGTACTGAAGGTAATTCTGTTGGACATACAAGTTTGATTAGGCAATGGCTTAGTCACAAAAGCACGATGCATCGACCTACTTCTGTTGTGACATACCTAATATTTTCGTAGCATTAACCTTGCAAAACTATTTTCAGGTTGCTGCAAAGGTCATCGGTGAAGTTCAGGCGTTGATAATTTTCCCAGTTGTGCCCTACTTCATCCTCACTATCTTTTATATGGTCTGGTTTTCCGCTACGCTCCATCTCTTCAGCTCTGGCCAAGTTCTCCGAAATGACTGCAGTACAGATTGTTGCACGTATGATCTGAAGTTGGGCAAAGTGAACTGTGACAACTGTTGTGGGTACAGCATCCATTACACCCCACATATTGGCATTGCCATTCTTTTCCACTTATTCGGCTGTTACTGGGCGACCCAATTCTTTATGGCATGTTCTTCAACTGTGGTTGCTGGATCAGTTGCTTCGTACTACTGGGCCCGTGGTGAAATATCTGTACGCACTTGAGAATCACAGGTTTAACTATAATTTACAGACTATTTAAGCTATTCTTATATTGACCGTTTAAACTATTCCGATGCAGCATGATATACCATTCTTTAGCGTCGTGTCCTCGCTCAAGCGGCTTCTGCGGTACAACCTTGGATCTGCTGCCATAGGTTCGCTTGTCGTATCTGCTGTCGAGTGGGTGCGGTTTATACTAGAATGCCTCCGCCGCAAGTTGAAGCTAGTCGATTCTGCTCGGGAGAGCTGCTGCGGGAAAGTGACATCGTCCTCATCTCAATGCTGCCTGGGATGCATAGACTGGACCCTCGTGTCTGTAAACCGAAACGCCTATATAATGGTAAGCATGAGTATTTCTTATTCCGACGATTAATCCTGCCCCGAAGCACAATATCCATCATTGTCTGCTCTGTTCATGATGATCATTTTGTCCGCTTTGTTGTTCATTGTCTGCTTTGTTCTTACCATTTGGGGCTGGTTCACTCCCCACAGTTGACCTGGTTCTGAATTCTTCTGCCTTCTCCATATACTTGATTGATACAATTTTCTTGTGCTACGGTAGCACGTGAATTGCTATTTCTGAGCAGCAGCCTTTAAACAGTCTT
Organism: Avena longiglumis; assembly: GCA_030063025.1. NCBI lineage: Eukaryota > Viridiplantae > Streptophyta > Magnoliopsida > Poales > Poaceae > Avena > Avena longiglumis. Next base: position 587,087,668 of record CP125975.1, read on the forward strand.
GGTGTTTCTGGCATGTGAACTTGTGCTCATGTTTCATTGTTCTCCTACAACGCCGTTAAATTGACAAAGCTTCTACTGTTGCAGATTGCCATCACCGGGAAAGGGTTCTTCAAAGCTTCGGCGCTCGCGACTGGTCTGATAATGAATAACATACTGCGCATCGGAAAAGTCAACGTTATCGGAGACGTGATCCTCTTCCTCGGGAAACTGTGTGTCAGCCTATTCTGTGCGCTCTTTGCGTTCCTCATGTTGGACACTCACAAGTACAAGTCTGCACACAACAAGATATCATCCCCGCTGGTTCCTGTACTGGTGAGCATTTGTCACTTCTGAAGTTCTGAACCTCATTTTTAGCTCTCAAGTCGGCACATGTCCCTTCTGTTGCTAAGGACGATTGTATTCTGATGATGGTGTAGGTAACCTGGGCCCTTGGTTACACGGTGGCCAAGCTGTTCTTCGCCGTTGTCGAGATGTCCATCGACACCATCATCCTCTCCTTCTGCCAGGACGCCGAGGAGCACCAGGGGACTGCGCAGTACGCGCCCCCTCTCCTCATGGAAACGCTGGACGAGCAGAGCGAGCTGCAAAGACTAACTCAAGGGCCTTGACTTTCTCCGTCCCTGTCAGAACTAGAGCTAAAATGGTAGTAATACAGTAGAAAACTGATCATCATTTCTCTCATTCGTGATCTTGGCTTGTCGATCTCATGTACTAGTAGTCTTTTTCGAGTATGAGCCTGGGTTAATCTGTTGACCTGTTTGGCTGAGTGTTAGGCGCCTTACCTAGTATGTCTACCCTGTCTGATGCAATGCTTATTAGTGGAGTAAATTGGGAGCTTGGAATCCATGGTAATTACCTGTGCTGCTGAGCTCTTCTGCCCCTCTTGGTGGTATCAAATTTTATGAGGTAACATGTGATCGATGTCGAATTATATATCCATGTGCCTGGTGGGATGCTTGAAAGCAAAACTAAGCCGTAGCGCCATTTTATATGCTCATGTCGTGTGCAAACTTGCCCTTGCATTGCACTTTAATTGTTGGGTCGTGTAATTAACAGATGCATAAGTCCATCTCTAGTAGGTGTTGCAAACTGGATTCGTATACCTATAAACTGTCAAAAAAAAAAACCCCTTCTCCAGTTGGGTTGATATATGGATTGCTATCTCTATGTTCAATGCAAGAACATATGTGGATGTACCTGAACCAGCATCTAAACAATGTGGATGTACAAAGTTCTGTAGAAGTGGTTCTTCAGGTTTCTATGGTTTGGGGTTTGGCATCTAAACATCTTATACAATTAAAATCGTATCACTGCATTTGGCACAATTTCAGTGCACATAAGCTTAAGTTAGGATCACTAAAATTGTTTTTTTTCAGGATGCAGAGTTCAGTAATATCAGTCTAGGATTGCAACTTGAATTCCCCGTCAATAGAATCACAAGACAACACAGAGATGTACAGGCTCACTGCAGGAACACCCGTTGCATCGAATTTCGATTAAACTTGTTGACAAAGGGCGACATCGCTTCATTATTAGCATCCAACGCGCAGCTCAAAATTTACGGGACATATGATGGCTACGGAAAAATAGGGGGTGAAAATCTAAGCTCTATTGGCCACTTTGCTGATAACAGTTTGTCACAATTGGCTACTTTGGTGATGGCCAACAACACATAATGCATTGCAGGGGAAGAGCTTCTAGGTGATGAAGGAAGGCCACAATGTATTAGTCCTTTTCGAGTAAGCATGAGCCTCACGTTGCACTTAATTGTTGGGTTGTGTCAACTCCAGATGCATAAGAGAGCATCGTTACCAGCGTTGCAAACTGGATTCCTAAACCTATCAACTGTCAAAATAAAAAACAATTCTCCAGTTGGGTTCCTATATGGATTGCTATCTCTACGTTTTATATGGTATGATCTGGGTGGTACCTGAACGCGGACAATTCGCCGTGCACGTGGCACAGTAACAAGTTCTACCTGGACAACACACAAAGTGGTTTTTTTTTTCGAGCACTGGGCGGGAGAGAGAGGCAATCCGAGATGTCTGAGAGAATATTTCATCATTGAAATTGATCAAGCTAGCAAGAAGGGATTTCCACACTAATCTTCTCTATGCACCACACATCATGAGGATGATATTGAAACTAAAATGCAAAGAAGGGCTACAGACGACACACTCCAAAGCTGAGCTTGCTCTTATTCTAGGCCACTCACTGACTCAGCAAGAAGTGTTGAAAGACATACATAGAGAAACTAAAATGCATTATTCTAGGGCCGGCCAACGATGCCGACATTTGGAATTGGAGGTGCGGGTCGGCTCCAGGTAGAGGTAGCGGTTTGGGATGACGTTGACGACGCCTGGCTTGTCCACGACGCGTTTCACCTCCTCGTCGGTGAGGAGCGCCGAGAACCCATTGACGACGCTGATGTAGGAGTGTATCAGCCGCCGCCGTCCATCGCCGGTCATCTTGGTGGGAAGGAACGATTCGTGCCACGCGGGGTGGGCGGCGTAGCACTGACGGAGCTATGTACAAGTGAAGTGAGGGGGGGGGAGGGGGGGGGACTGCCAGGATGACGATGTACGTCCTGTACCCTCCGGGTGGAATTGTCTCCAAATGGGAATGGGAGATAAAGGATTTGCCAAAACCTTGGTGGTCAGTAGGGATGTCGTCTGTCCGTCCTGCGGACAAGACAGACGTCCGCCTAAGTATACAAATTAGTAGACAGAGTATTGTATATGGCAGGATGAAATGACAGGATTGACAATTAATGGATATGCCAAGGTGTCAAAACAAACGTCCATCTCTACATCCTAGTGGTCAATTGACCATACAACTCTCACTATAGGAATGGATGGATACGCGGACGGCCGGACGCTACACCGACGGCCAAACATCGACGGCTAAACATTGGGGCCGTCGGGCCACTGGGAGGAGCCGTGGGTGGTCGAGGCGGCCGGAAGGTATGGTTTTTTCCCCTGTAGTTTGGACTAGGGCGCCACCCCGGAGGTGGCTGCACCGGTGACAGAGGAGGCGACGCAGGAGCAGCAGGAGGTCGCTGGATCACGGCAAAAACGTGATGGCGCGCCTCTTTATTTGCGAGGGCACGGTCGGCCCACTGCAGCATAGATCGGACCTCGGCGAAGGTAGGACGGGGCCGCATCATGGGAATAAAGGAGGCCTGCTTTTCGAAGCGGTCACCGAGCCCAACAAGAAGGATGTTGATCAGTTGACGGTCGTCGACGGGGTCGCCGAGCTCTTGGAGTTCATCGGAGATCGTCTTGAGCTTTTGACAGTAGACACCGACGGAAGAGTCACCTTGGACGGTGTTGCGGAGCTCGGTGTGGAGGGTGTTGACGCGGGCGTCAACATTGTCTTGGAAGAGCTGTCGGAGGGCCACCCAGAGGGCGGCTGCGTTGGTGGCGTCGCGAAACACGAGATTGAAGATCTCGGTGGACACCTGCCGGTAGATCCATTGGACGATGGCAATGTCGTCCTTGGCCCAGCGAGGATCGGTAGGCCGGGGAACGGCGTGGTTGGCGACGTGGTCGAGAAGATTGCACCGACCGAGATGAACCTCGAAGAGATGACACCAATGGTAGTAGTTATGCTTTGGTAGATCTAAAGTGATTGGAATAAAGGGGCTAACATCTGAGGTTGTATCGGCATAATGGATAGTTGGGAGGGTCGGAGAGGGTAGAGAAAGGAAGGTGTTGGAGGTTTGGCCGGCGTCACCCAGGGAAGCAGCGGCGGCGGCGGCCTTTTTGGTGAAGTAGTCGGGAGGAGGAGGGGGCGGCGTCGGTGGCGGTGCCATACTCTAGGATCTAATTGTCTGATACCATGTAAATTTGATTGACTTGCATAATAATATTGCTTGAGGGGTACAAAGTATATATGGGATTACAAAACTTGTCGGCCAAGATTACTTAAACCGACTCTAAAACAAACTCTTAACAAATTAAAACCGACTCAACATTGTCTAATCTAACAATACTTTCTTCATATTCTTATTTCTCAGCATTTAACCTAACTTCAGCAAGTAACATTTACAGAAACTGGGCCTCTTTATGTCAGTCAAAATGTGTAAAAATGCTTGTTTGAAATGCGTGATTGCATACAGAGTACATCACATACCACACACAGTTTCTCCCATTCACGTGCGATTATGTGGGGTTAATATACACGACTGTATGCTGGCCATGCTGACTTTGGAAAAGTTATACTCCTTTCGTTTTAAAATACTCCCTCCGTCCTAAAATAGATGTCTCAAATTTATCAAAATTTGGATGAATCTAGACACTATTTAGTATATAGGTTCGTCCAAATTTTGACAAATCTAAAATATCTATTTTGGGACGGAGGGAATAGATGTTTTAGATTTGTAAAATTTTTAGATGAATCTATATATCAAAAAGTGTCTAGACTTATCTAAATTTTAATAAATCGGAGACATGCATCTATTTTGAGACGGATGGAGTATAAAGAAACGCATTGGAGACTCTGATTTCTACAACATGTCATGCATCTTGGGTAATATAGAGTCGCGTGCCAGAACCCGAGGAGGCGACACAACGTGTATGCGGAATTAATCTTCTCGTCCATGCGAGCTCAGAACAAAGACGACCCCACGCATCGCACTCTTTACCTTAAGACAGTGCGGCCGGTCGAAATTATTGTTGCAATGGTTTTTATGAATAGATTTTGCCGACTTTCAGTAGTTGGCATAATGTGCATCACCTGCCTATATATACGATCTGGTGAAGTAACAGCATGGATCTCATGACTGATCGATCACACACTCCCCATCGGCCTCTTGTGAATTGTACAGTGCACACTCATCTCGTGATGCCGCCGTATATATACGATAGCACTACACCTGGCCTCAACAATCCAAAACAATTAATAGAGGAAATATATCTGTATATGAACCATGTAGAGCTCGATCGTAGAACCCCTAAGATAAGATATTGGAGGGCCAATCAAATTAGCCGCAGCTAATCTGTTGCTATTAGCTGCCAGTGATCGATTGATGGAGAATGGAGCGACGGAGAATTGAGCCATTGATGCATTAGCTTGGCATTTTATGAGAATTAGTTAAGATCACGCTAGCTGAAGTGAGAAGCTTTCTGACACTACTTAACATACACAGTGCATGATAGAAGAGATAATCCTCTCAATGTGGATGGCACACCAAGGTACCCACTGAGAACACAGCGCACCCAATTGAGTGCTCAAGCACAATCATATTCTAACATCCCAAATTCAAAGCAAAATTTGTTCTGATAGAGTATCATCCGTTCAACTATGAGGAATTTGTGAACACATGCAACCCACACTCACATAAGGTAAGATGTCAGACTTGGGTTGGCCTGGAAAACTAGTGTACAACCCCACGTGAAGGAGATGATCCCCAGACACATGGAATTAGTGCTCATGGCGGCCGCCTGTGCGAAACCAATTACACTCCTTAACAACTTGTAGGCTCATGAATTGACAAACTGAAATACGTTTCAGTTGCTATCCAAAAACCACAAGAAGTTGAACCCGGCTGCTCTGGGTATTTTTCTTCTAGCCCGACTTCTTCCTCTTTTCATATCTCTACCTTTGATAATGGGTTTAATTTCTTTAGTAGGTACAATAAAGCTCTTCTTGAATTTACTTTATTTTTATTCCTATTTTAAACTCTAACCACAGTAAATTTGAAGACGAGTCACTTCAATTATCCTTTTATTTAAGTTCCATCTTCTGTCTTTCCCTATTTCATCTCATAAACTTCCACGCTCGCACCTATTTCTGTTAGGTTGACTTCTCTACGATCGATCCCAGCGGGTCAATCGACCTCCTTATCCGTGTCCTGATCGGGGGCGCCCAACCAAGTCATGGTTGGTGGGACCCTGTGGCAACGCTATAAAGACAAGGTGGGGGCCGGGGCACACGTTACGAGGCTCGACGCTACCGCCGCTCCCCCCACCTATATCCCTACCGATCTAGGGTTTCCCAGCGCTAGCCACGGGAAGCTCCGCCGCCGCAGTCGCCTAGGTCCCCTAGCCTTGCTCTCCCCCTCGACCAAGATGGCCAACAACTCTTTGAGCTCCAGCACAGGAGAAGGTATCTGTCTCTCCTCTCTCTCTCTCTCTCTCTCTCTCTCTCTCTCTGTGTGTGTGTGTGTGTGTGCGTGCGTGCGTGCGTGCGTGCGTGCGTGCGTGCGTGCGTGCGTGTGTGTGTGTGTGTGTGTGCAAGATCGAATCCTATAGTCTCTACCGACTAGATCTAGAGCTAGCAAGGAATAACAATTTCAACTTATAAACCTCCACGCTCGCAGTTTGGTCAAGAAAGTTAGACATAATCCAACAAAACAAAACAAGGATTAATTATGAATCTTGATTCTTCAAATAATTTATTCCATTGAAATCCTTTAACTTTAAAGGGAAAGATTGGATTGGGACAAAAAATTTAACTAATAACTAAAAAAAGGACAGATTTCACATATACTTGTCCTTATATTGTGTAAGTATAGCACAGTACGATGAAAGTTGTAAGATGTGTTCGGGGGGGAGGGGGAGTTATTGTCTATCGTTGGCCTCTATGGTAGAACCCGCCGGGGAGGCCTGAGAGGTGGTGGTTTACCCTGTGGCGGATGTCAGTGGTTCGAGTCCGCTTATGTCCATCCCGTGAACTTAGCGGATACTATGATGGCACCGAATTTTGCCAATTCGACAGTTCAATCTTCGCATTCATGGACGTTGATAAGATCCTTCCATTTAGTAGCACCATTTAATTTAATTTGTTCGATTTGTTCTCCTCTTCTAACGCTATATCTTTCGCGCTAGCTTCATGGATGTACATCTCACATACTCATAAGGTGTCTAAGAGCACGTGTTGCGGCCCATTTCCCTTCTCTCACTCATCCAACTAAACAAAATAATAGTATTTTAGTCCTTATAGTCAGAACTTTATTGTACTTGCTCTAAATGCCGTGTTTAATAAAATAATGTGTCTAGGTTGTTTAATTAGCAATAATGATATTAATGCAACTATCAGATCATCTAGGAGGAATTACCAGACCATCTAGGAGGCATGTAAATTGTGTCACATGCATTTTATGCTAATTTCCATGAGGACACGACCAAGCTTCTCAAAGATGAAAGGAAGTAACCCAAGTGTGTTGTTTATTAGGCCCCAAGCTATCAATAACCAAGCGGAGTTGTCCAACAGACAGGAGCCGTACCGTGTGTGGTGTGCAATATGTCCTCCTTGTTTGTATAACAAATTATGCCGTTTGTCTTTGCCTGTAGTCACCTTCGATCATATTTGGCAGATGAGACGACAAATATTGCTCCATGTTTTGTCCCGTCTGCATCGGTCGCAAGTCAAATAAGATTAGCCGCTAATTAGAATATGTAATACAGACCTAGATTGATTTGGCCTTTAATTTTCTCGTGTCGCATACTAGTGCAATTGCAATTTAGCTTGACTTGAAAAATAGACTAGATTGATCAAGCTCACTAAATAATTAGTGTGGTCAAAGATGCCTGCCTCGTCGGCCAGAGGGGACATATACGATTACCTATGCAGATTAGCAAGTTACTACAGAGTATATAATATTAAGGCCTTTCACAATGGGTACTCCCTTCGTCCAAGGCTTAACGCATATAACTTTTTTGAAAAGTCAAGCCATGTAAATTTTAACCAAATTTTTAAAAAGAACTATTAAAAACTATTACATTATATAGATACCATGTAAGAATATGTTTCATGATGTATAAAAGAGTATGGATTACGTATTGTAAATATTAATATTTTTCTCTAAAAACTTGATCAAACTTTAGTTGGTTTGACTTTTGAAAAAAGTTATATGCCTTAAGGCTTGGAACGGAGGTAGTATATCTTATCACATTATCCTAGAAGACATAAATTGTCAAGACTCCAATGCATTGTTTCTTCAGTGGTGTATCTACATTTAACAATTTAGATAACATGTATTCATTTGATTGGTCTAACCATGTTTTTTGCCTATGACTTTGTGCAAAAGGTGTTTGTTAGCTAAGATACAACCCCAATATTTTTCCTCATTAACTATGGTGCCACGTAGACAAAGTGTTTAGGATGCACCGCTAAGAACCAGCCATTGTGAAAGGCCTAATTTGCCGTCTCTACATAGTAATTCACCATGAGAAAAAATAAAAAACTCAGCTAGAGGAGGAGGGAACCAGACAAAGACCATGCATTGGAAATTTCGCGCCAAAATTAAGAAAAGCTACAACGCGCGCGACACCACACGTCGGTCTCAGCCTCCTAGACGTCGAAGACTTCGTGGTTTTTGTCCAGTTTTTCTCCTCTCGAGCTTGGTTTTACCTGGCTATTTCGTCAACTCTCCTCGGCTCCCTCTGTCGTTCTTGCTCGGCCTCTCTGGTCTGGTCACACACGAAGTAAAACAAACTTATAATTTTCCTTATCGAGTGCTAATTTTTTTCATAGCTAACCAAGGACGCATGCAGTAGTAATTAAAAATTCGATTGATACATGATGGAAATTGACCAATTTGGACTAGTTTTGAAATACGTTGTGACCACAAATAATTCATTTGATTGGAAAGTCTTGTTCCTAGGAATGCGCATCGCCGTGTGGACTCGCACACGTACGTACGTCTTTCAGTTTGAATCCTCTCCTCATCCCCTCGCTCGCAACGTCGAGGTCAGTCTCGTCGAGGTCTCGTCTCGTGTTCACTTGTGGTAATAGAGTGGTACCGTTGTAGTACGTGTGCAAATCTCGTTCCTCGGGTGTCTAAAAAATTCTGCCGTTTGTCTTTGTCCCTCATCCCTTCGATCATTTTTTGCAGATGAGACGACAATTTGTGCTCCCTCTTTTTTTCCCCATTTGCATTGGTCCTAGGCACTAGTAAAAAATAGGCTATCTGTTCGGCCCCTAACAACATTAGTTCCGGTTGCGCCATAAACCGGGACTAATGCTGGCAAGCGTCCCGGTTCGAGCGGGCACGGTGGCCGGAGGCATGCGTCCCGATTCATAAGGGTTCATGCGTCTCGGTTTATAACACAAACTAGGACTAAATGTTGGGCGTCAGCCATGTGGTGTGGTACACACCTTTATTCCCGGTTTGTGTATAAACCGGGACGTATGATCCCGCCCTCCAGCCCGCTGTCTCCCCTCTGTTTTTTCTTGGTGAAAGGTGTGCTAGTTTATTTTTTTCCTATGCATGCATTCAAGGTGTTTGATGAAATGTTTGAGTGAATGATCCCGTTCAATTTCTCACAGAACAAAAATATAGAAGGTGTCCGAGACGCACTTGAGCTTTCTCCTCTTTATTTCCCTCGATCGAGGTTAGCAATCTTATCGTTTCTCTGTCATTGATACAATGCATGTGTCGATGTAAATTGGTCATTTCACTATTTATGATGTCCTGTTTTTGATAAACTTACTTATATGATGCAGATGAACGGTTGGGAATGGATGTACGGTGACCGGCGTGTACCCGGGTACATTAAAGGCGTGGATAAATTTATCGATATGGCTACGGCAAACAAAGAGAATGGTTTTATACGTTGTCCATGTGTTCAATGTCGAAACAACAAGGAGTACTCTTCCTCGAAAATCATTCGCGGCCACCTGGTTATGAAAGGTTTCATGCCCAACTATAATTGCTAGACCAATCACGGGGAAAGAGGGGTTATGATGGAAGACGGTGAAGAAGAAGATGATAATAACAACTATCATCATATGTTTCATGAATACAGTGATACTGCAATGGAAGACAATGAAGAGGAAGGAGGTGAAGAACGGGCATCGGATGAGCCCGCTGATGAACTTGGTAGGGTCATTTCTGATGCAAAGCGAGACCGTGAAACAGAAGATGAGAAGTTGAAGTTAGAGGGCATGTTATAAGATCCCAAGAAATTGTTGTACCCAAATTGTGAAGATGGCAGCACAAAGCTCGGTACCACACTAGAATTGCTGCGATGGAAGGCAGAGTGTGGTCTAACTGACTCCTCATTTGAAAAGATGCTAAAAATAATGAAGCCGAAGTTTTCAAAACATAACGAACTTCCCGAGAGTACCTATGAAGCAAAGAAGACTCTCTGTCCTCTAGGATTAGATGTGCAGAAGTTACATGCATGCATTAATGACTGCATCCTCTACCGCGGTAAGGAGTATGAGAATTTAGATAAATGCCCGGTATGCAATGCATTGCGGTATAAAATCAGACAAGATGACCCTGGTGATGTTGAGGGAGAGCCCCTCCGGAAGAGGGTTCCTGCTAAGGTTATGTGGTATGCTCCTATAATACCAAGGTTGAAATGCATGTTCAGAAACAAAGAGCATGCTAGGTTGTTGCGATGGCACAAAGAAGACCGTAAGAAAGACGGGAAGTTGAGACACCCTGCTGATGGGTCACAGTGGAGAAAAATCGAGAGAGACTTCCCGGACTTTGCAGGTGACGCAAGGAACTTATGGTTTGGTCTAAGTACGGATGGCATGAATCCTTTTGGGGAGCAGAGCTGTAGTCACAACACCTGACCCGTGACTCTATGTATCTAAAACCTTACTCCTTGGTTGTGCATGGAGCGTAAGTTCATTATGATGCCAGTGCTCATCCAAGACCCGAAGCAACCGGGCAACGACATTGATGTGTACCTTAGGCCATTAGTTGAAAAACTCTTACATCTGTGGGGTAAACCAGGTGTACATGCGTGGGATGAGAACAAACAGGAGCCATTTGACCTACGAGGGTTGCTTTTCGTAACCATCAATGATTGGTCTGCTCTTAGTAACCTTTCAGGACAGACAAACAAGGGATATAAGGCATGCACGCACTATTTAGATAAGACTGAAGGTACATATTTGCATAAATGTAAGAAGGTTGTGTACCAGGCGAATCGACGATTTCTTCCGACCAATCATCCCGTAAGAAAGAAAGGCAAGCATTTCAAAGGTGAGACAGATCACCGGAAGAAGCCTGAACTCCCTACTGGTGATGATGTATTTGGTATGGTCAAGGACATAGAAGTAATCTTTGGAAAGGGTCCCAACGGTCAATCAGTTCCGAACGACATCGCTACAGGACACACACCCATGTGGAAGAAGAAATCTATATTTTGGGAGCTTCCATATTGGAAAGTCCTATGTGTCCGCTCTTCAATCGACGTGATGCACGTGACGAATGTGAGCCTGCTAGGATTTCTAGGCATGTATGGGAAGACAAAAGATACACCAGAAGCACGGGAGGACCAACAAATTATGAAGCTGGCTGATGACTTTACTCTTTTGCTTAAGGATGTTTTATTTGTTCCTTCCATTCATAGAAATTTAATAAGTGTGTCGTGCTTGGACAAAGACTTGTATGAGTGCTATTTTGGACATGGCAAATGTGCCATTTGGTTGAAAGATACTTGTGTGGGTGTTGCTACACTACGTGACAAGCTTTATTTATTATCTTTGCATGAGAAAGTATTTTCTGTGTGTGATGTGAATGAACAAGTTCCCTTGTAGAATAAAGAACAAAAGAAAAGAAAGCGAACTCTTGACTCATTGAAGTTATGGCACTGCAGATTAGGCCATATTTTGAGGGGAAGAATAGAAAGCCTCGTTAAAAATGACATTCTTCCTCCGTTAGAGTTCTCAGACATCGAGCAATGCATAGACTGCATTAAAGGAAAGTATGTAAAACAAATTAAGAAGTGTGCAAACCGAAGTATAGCTACACTATAAATAATCCACACTGAAATTTGTGGACCGTTTCCGGTGAAAAGTGTGGATGGATATGATTCATTCATAACATTCACGGATGATCACTCCCGGTATGGTTATATTTATCCAATTAAAGAAAGATCTGAAGCATTGGATAAATTTAAAATTTTCAAAGCTAAAGTAGAAAACCAGCATGATAAAAGAATTAAGATAGTCTGGTCTAACCATGGGGGGAGTACTACGGTCGGCATACTCCATATGGTCAAGTACCAGGACCCTTTGCAAGGTTCCTGCAAGAAACTGGAATAGTCGCCCAGTATTCTATGCCGGGCGAACCTCAGCAAAATGGAATAGCTGAAAGGCGTAACCGTACCCTCATGGATATGGTGCGCAAAATGATGAGCTATTTCACCCTCCCATTGGGATTGTAGATGGAGGTGCTTAAAACCGCCATTCACATTCTCAAAATAGTACCAAGTAAGTTGGTGCTCAAAACATGTACGAATTGTGGACAGGCAGAGCCCCCTCTCTGCACCACTTGAGGGTCTGGGGGAGCCCAGCTGAGGCAAAAGTTTTCAATCCAAACATTGCAAAGTTAGATCTCAAAACAGTATCTTGCCACTTCATTGGCTATCCAGGTAAATCAAAAGGCTATCATTTCTACTGTCCTGACAGATACACAAAGTTTGTAAAAATGAGACATGCTGTCTTCTTGGAGGACGAATTGATGAGGGGAGCACGGTAGCTCGGGAAATTGATCTTGAGGAGAAGAGGGTGCATGCACCTAATCCGATGACTCAGGAGCCATTTTTCTCGCTACCTGTTGTGCCACCATCTAAAACCCCTGAAGTTGTGGTGCCGACACCTGTTGTGACTCCACAAGTGACAACAATGGGAGAAAGTTCGGAACCTGTCTATCAGGAGCCACCCGAACCCACTGTTGAGCACGAAAGGGAGCCAGAACAGCCACATACTGAAAATGTGCCTGAACCCAAGGCAAGAAATGAGCAAGAGTCTGATGAACTCAGAAGGTCTAAAAGAGAACGAAGACCAGCCATTTCCAAAGAAATTTACAAAGTCTACAACACAGAAACAGTTCATATGGAGGGCGATCCTACCACATATGAAGAAGCCATGAGTAGCCCTCACTCAGCCAAGTGGGTGGAGGCAATGGAAGATGAAATGAAATCGATGAGTTCTAACAATGTTTGGGACTTAGAGGAAATTCCCAAAGGAGCCAAAACAGTAGGATGCAAGTGGGTCTACAAAACAAAGTATGACTCCAATGGAAATGTAGAAAAGTACAAAGCTAGACTCGTGGCAAAAGGCTTTACGCAAAGAGAAGGTGTAGATTACAATGAGACATTTTCTCCGGTCTCATGTAAGGACTCCTTCAGAATCATCATGGCACTAGTTGCACATTTTGATTTAGAGTTACATCAAATGGATGTCAAGACGGCATTTCTAAATGGAGATTTAGAAGTAAATGTTTACATGAAACAACCCAAGGGTTTTTTCATGGAGGGGAAGGAACATATGGGATGCCGCCTAAAGAAATCCATTTATGGGTTAAAGCAAGCCTCTAGGCAGTGGTATTTAAAGTTTAATGATACCATTAAAAGATTTGGATTCAAAGAAAATATTGAGGACAACTGCATTTATGCAAAGTTCAAAAGTGGGAAATATATTTTCCTAATTCTATATGTGGATGACATTCTGCTAGCGTGATGTTAGTCTACTACTAGAAACAAAGAAATTCTTGTCATCAAACTTTGACATGAAAGACCTTGGTGAAGCATCTTATGTTTTGGGCATAGAAATTCACCGAGAGAAAGAATGGAGTGTTAGGACTGTCACAGAAAGCGTATTGTGAAAAGATTTTAAAGAAATACAATATGCATGCGAGTAATTCAACACCTGCTCCCATAGTCAAGGGCGACAGTTTTGGGAAATCCCAATGTCCAAAGAATCAATATGAGATCGATCAAATGAAGTCAGTACCATATGCTTCGGCTGTTGGAAGCTTACAGTATGCACAAGTGTGCACTCGCCCTGACTTAGCATTTATCACCGGGGTACTCGGTAGATATCAAGAGAATCCAGGCATAGAGCACTGGAAGATGGTAAAGAAAGCTTTGCGTTATGTGCAAGGCACAAAAGGCCTCATGCTAACATACAGAAGATCTGATTCCCTAGAGATAAAAGGGTATTCAGATGCAGATTTTGGCACGAAAGTCCACGACAGGGTATGTCTTTACTCTCGCAGGAGGTGCTATTTCGTGGAGAAGCGCCAAACAGTCGATAGTTGCATCATCTACGATGTATGCAGAATTTATAGCATGTTATGAGGCCATGGGACAGGCGTTATGGTTAAAGAAATTCTTACCCGACTTGAAAGTGGTTGATCGCATCAAGAGCCACTAAAGATATCTTGTGACAACGAGCCCGCAGTATTCTATGCTCACAACAACAAGTCGAGTAATGCTTCAAAGTCTATAGATATAAAGTATTATGTTGTGAAGGACAAAGTCCAGGATCAAACTATAAGTCTCGAGCATATAAGGACAACGGATATGCTTGCGGATCCGCTAACGAAAGGCTTACCACCCAATGTGTTCAAGGAACACATAGCCGGCATGGGTTTAACGGCAAGCCTATGATTCCTGGACTATAGAGGTCCAAAAGTAACAGAAATTGTTTCAAAACATGAAGGTATATAGTGGCTGTCTGATTCTATCGGCAATTGAGCTGAGATGATGAAACATGCTCTATGTCCCATTCTGTGATGAGATAAGTAAAGAACAAGGTTAAAATTAAAGTCGAGATCTAGGGGGAGAATGTTGGATAGATCTCAACGTGACTGGGCCCAACGGCCCAAAGACGCTTCTAATCGCGCCTCGATCGGGCGTCCGTCCTTATCTAGGACGGTGGGCCCCTGTCGCCAGCGCTATATAAAGTGGTGGGGAGCCGATAGCACGAACTACGAGGTTAGCCGTGCCCTAGCCGCCCCACCTACAAGCCAATCCGATCTAGGCTAGCGCTGTGCCGACGGGAAGCTCCACCGCCACCACCGTAGCCACACGCTCGCCACACTCAACCCCTTTTCACCCATGGCCAATGACGGAGGTTCCAGCTCCGGCACCAACTCGGGGATTCCCTCTGGCTCGTGTTTGTCGAGCCAGGGAGCAGGTAGAGTCCATCTCGGTTCTCTCTCTCTCTCCCTGTTCTTGATCTAAAGGTAATGTATAGTGCTACTGTCAGATCTAGACTAGATCCGTGGTAAAGTCATTTTAACAAACTCACCTCATTCCGGTTGTTCCTCTCTTTTTCCGATGTTGTCATGTTGTGGTGGCGGAGGACGACAGACGACCGTTCAGCGAGGCATAAGTTTCTTCAAAAAATTTACTTACGGAGTTCTTTGTGCAAATTTGCCTGACACGTATATTTGTCATGTATGACCATATGTGTAATCTTTGTAAACAGAATGTCTAATAAAATATATGATTATTTTAAAAAAAAACTCACCTTGTTCCTCGTTCCTACCCAAAATCCAAAACAAAAACTAGAGGCATGCAGAGACCCAGACTCCTTCAATCAGGCCCCCAAACCACTGAGGCGGCGCCGTCGCCGTCGCGGCGGGCTGGGCTTGCTCGACGGCACACTCCTGCATCCGTGCACGACACTCAGTCGAGTCGGCCTGCCCGCGTCGACCGCCTTGCAACCAGGACGCACCGACAACCCATCCGCAAGCGTGACGTGCAAGTTCCTATCGCTGCTGGACGACAGTTGTGGTGCTTGGAGATTGGAGCTTGTCGTTTGGAGCTTGGGAGCTTGGACGTCTACATGACCTTGAGATCGGCTATGACTCCATCATCCACGTTTCTCGTGAAACGTTAAAGGTATGAACTCCAAATTCCTCTCGCTATTTTATATCTGCATAGAATAGATCTTGGCTATGGTGTCCGTGTTGCTAGGATTTTTTTATTACTTTCTCTTGCGGAACCCCTTCAACCATGTAGTTTGGAGGAATCAACTTGGGAAGCGGTATGTCATCACGACCTCTATCGTCTTCCTCAACTCCAATGTGGAGCGTCACTCCATGGATCTCCTCCAATCCGTCCCGGTCCTCTCCACTTGATTTGCATTGTCTCCGGTTTACTCTAGAGTTGCATAAGAATTTCCCAATGAGTCGTTCATCCCCGAACACCCTCACCCCCACTCGAGAGCCCATGCTCTGGACGCCTTTGTCATCGACCATGCGGGAGGGGGGACTTGTAAAATTCAAGCCTAGCTGCCCTCCCGCCCACATCCACGTGTCGTCCATGTCACCGGGATTTCAACGGATGGGCGGCTAAACTCAGACCAAATCAAGTCAAAATTTCAAGTTCAAGTCAACGGTTCTAAAATTCATAAGTATGGAGACTAAATCGAGTCACGGCGTGCAAGCACGTGAGAGTAGCAAGGCTGAAGAGATTTGGTTTAATCTTGGCCGCGATTTCTCGTCCTTGAATATCACGGTGAAGATGCTACTCCATGTCCATGTCTAAATACTCCCTTCGTCTTGAAATAAGCAACATGGATTTGTTTAGATTCAAAAATATATCTAGACATATTTTAGTATTAGATAAACAAAAATCTAGACAAATCAAGTTGGTTATTTTAGAACGGAGAGTGTATAAGAAACGGAGTGTGGTAATAGGAGTGGTACCGTTGTAATACGTGTGCAATCTCGTTCCTCGGGTGTCTAAAAAATTCTGCCGTTTGGCTTTGCCCATAGTCACCTTCGATCATTTTGGCAGATGAGACGACAATTTTTTTTTTTTTTTTTTTGAACCAGGGGAGGTCCCAATGGGACCTAGAAGCTTTCATTAAACGGTGGCACAATTACAAAGAGGACCATTAAAGGAAAGAAAATTACAAACATGTCCAGATTTTTTGCACAGACCTAAAATTCTCGGAGAAAAAGCCATCGGGTCCAGCTCAACGCCACCCACTGCAGCTGCGATGCAGCCAAGCACACCGCCGGGGACAAAACCACTTGGGGCGAGGTGCCGGAGCCAACTGCATCAGTGAGGGCCTCCAAATCGCAGAAGCACGGAGGTTAGATTTCATCGCCAACGCCGGGTCGGGAACTGCCGTTACGACGAGGTGGGGAGCGCCTTCGACCATCTTGGACGGCAGCCGACGAGGAGCTGCCGTGATTCCACTCCCGAGAGCAACAGCTTCAAGCGGACTCAAGACACAACAAAGAAGAATCTGAGAACGCGCCTTCATCAACAACACCACGATGAGATAGAAGTGGCCTCAGATCTTGACAGCCATGGACCGGCCCGCAGGACAAACTCGAGCTTATTTGAGGAGACGTCAGCGTCACTCCAGCCAGCCGCCCGCGGCACCTTGCCACCAGCACCAGGAAGAGCACCACCGAGAGCCACCGCGCGCCGCTCGACAGCGTCGGTGAAACGCTCCAAGACCACGGCATAAAGCCGAACACCGGCAAGTAGCCAAACCCTAACCTAGCACCTAGACCTAACCTACCTCTATACAGGGGAGGGGTCCCTCACCCACCACGACGCCGGCAGCAGCCGGAGAAGGGAGGGGGAGGGGCCAACCGGCCCAGATCTGGAAGAGACGAGGTGAGAGAGGTGGGGGAACGAGAGGAGTGCAGAGTTGGCTAGAGTGAAATTTTGTATCTAGACGACAATTTGTGCTCCCTCTTTTTGTCCCATTTGCATTGGTCCTAAGTCAAAATAAGATTGGCCGCTAGATAGAATATATGTACTAGTACACAAGCCGAGACCGAACGCTTACCAATGATTTGGCTCTTTCTCGTGTCACATATTGCTCGATCGCTCTATTTTATTTACTTTGCCGTTTTACTCCTAGTCAAAGTCAAACTTTGTCATTTTTTTGAACTTATCAATTTCTAAGATGTTAAATTCATATAATATGAAAATACATTTATGATAATTCCAATACTATAGATAATTCGAATACTATAGGTATTACATTATGCATGTTGATATTTCTTTCCTAAATAGTCAAATCTTATAAAGTTTAATTTTGACTAAATCTAAACCTAAAACTGTGAAAGGAAGGAGTAATGCACTTCCCAGTATTACCTGACGTAGAAAAGGAAACTGATGGCTCAAGCTTACTAGCCCTAATGGGGGTATCATAGGTAGTATCATGCACCACATGCATGTAAAATGTTTATGTGTCACTGCAATTAATGATGAAAGAGATTGCGTTGATATCATATGTAGATACAGTATTATAGCACATAGAACTAGAAAAAATGAATCTTGCACATAAATTTACATTAAGATTTTACAAAACAATAAATATACTAAAATTATAATACTATTATATGATACTATGCATTATGAAGATGATATCATATACTACTAGTATCATATGCATGATACTACTATATGATATTTTTCGTTATGACTAGTCTAACAATTGCTGTAGTCAAAGATGCGGGCTACGGTTACCTATGCAGATTAGTTATACTAATAATAATAATTTGCCGTCTCACTGCCTAGTAATTCACCACGAGAAAAAAACAAACAACCCAGCTAGAGGAGGAGGAGGGAAGCGGACAAAGATGATGCATCAGAAATTTCGCCCCAAAATTAAGCAAAGCTACAACGCGCGCGACACCACGTCGGCCTCAGCCTCCCTAGACGTCCAAGACTTCGCGTATTTTGTCCCAGTTTTTCTCCTCTCCAGGCTCCAGTTTGGTTTTACCTGCCCAATTCGTCAACTCTCCTCTGTCGTTCTCGCTCGGCCTCTCTGGTCTGGTCACACACACCAACTAAACAAACTTATAATTTACCTTATCGATCGAGTGCTAATTGTTTTTCATATATAGCTAGCCAAGGACGCATGCACTAGTATTCATTGTTTCCTACTAGCTCGTCTCGTTCCTTGAATAATAATAATTAAAAATTCGATTGATACATGGAAATTGACCAATTTGGACTAGTTTTGAAATGTTTTATTATAACCTAGGAATGCGCAAAAATCGCCGTGTGGACTCGCACACGTACGTACTCCCTCTACGCTGAAATACCCTGAGTAGGTACGTCTTTCAGTTTGAATCCTCTCGACGTCGAGGTCAGTCTCGTCTCGTGTTCACTCGTATATAAAACTCCACTTTGTCAAAGATTTCTTACCATCGATCCACCATTGTTCTCTCATGCATCCTCCTTGTTAGCTCACAAGCTAGAAGACGCAGAAGAAGAAAGGCCTGCAGCTTGATTGCTTCTTCAGCTGTAAAATGGAGGAGCAGGGGCAGGCGGAGGTCCCGTCTTATTTCCTGTGCCCGATCACGCTGGACGTCATGCGCGACCCCGTCACCCTCCCCACCGGCATCACCTACGACCGCCACGCCATCAGCCGCTGGCTCCGCCTCGCCGGCGCCGCCAAGTCGGCGACGTGCCCGCTCACCAAGCTGCCCGTCGCGCCGGACTGCGACCCCACGCCCAACCACACGCTCCGCCGCCTCATCCACTCCTGGTGCGCGCTCCACCGCCCCGACGCCCTCGAGCAGCGCGTTGGCGTCTCGACGCCTCTGAAGACAGCTTCGGCCTCCGAAGACCGCGCCCGCCTCGCCAAGCTGGTGTCCTTGCTCGCCGACGTCAACAGACGGGAGAGAGAGACCCTCGCCACGCTGCGCGAGATCAGGGATGCCGCGGAAGAGGGCGAGCTACCCGGCGTAGCAGACGCGCTGTTCGCCGTTCTCGTCAGGACCTCCGCCCCGGAGACTGCCAACGCGGCGCTGGACGTGATATGCTCACTCCGACTCTCAGAGTCAGAGCGGTGCCTGGTGCGCGTCGTGGACAGGGATGGCATGGCGCTCGTCGACGCTCTCGTGTCCATGCTTCGGCGCTCCGACGCTGAGGCCGCGATCCGGGCGCGCGCGGCGTCTCTTCTCGCGGACGTGACGGCGTGCATGGCGCCGAGCAGGGCGGCGTCCCTCCCGGAACACGTGTTCGTGGAGTCGGTGCGTCTGCTCCGCGACGACGATGGTGGCGCCTCGACCGTTACGGCGACCAAGGCGGCGCTGCGGGTGCTGGCCGGCGCGACCTCGCACGGGCGGAACCGGATCAAGGCTGCGGAGTCTGGCGCGGTGGCGGCTCTCGTGGACGTTCTGCTCGCGGACGGCGGGCGGCGGCGGTCGTGGTGCGAGCTGGCGCTGTGCGCGCTGGACCGGCTGTGCGGGTGCGCGGAGGGTCGCGCGGCGCTGGTGGCGCACGGCGCCGGGGTGGCCGCGGTGGGGGAGAAGGTGGTCGGAACATCGGCGGCGGCGAGCGGGAAGGCGGTGCGGGTGCTGCGGTCCGTGGCGCGGCACGCGGCGACGGCGGAGGTGGTGCGCGAGATGGCGGCGACTGGCACGGTGGGGAAGCTGTGCCTGGTGGCGGCGTCGGCGCCGGAGGACGAGCACCGGTGCGACGAGAGGACGAGGGAGAGGGCGCGGGAGACGCTCCGGCTGCACGGGAGGGCGTGGAGGGGCTCGCCGTGCTTGCATCCCAAGATGCATGCTCTCTA
This sequence comes from Avena longiglumis, assembly GCA_030063025.1. Lineage (NCBI taxonomy): Eukaryota > Viridiplantae > Streptophyta > Magnoliopsida > Poales > Poaceae > Avena > Avena longiglumis. Next base: position 587,107,927 of record CP125975.1, read on the forward strand.
CCCTTGCTCTCTCGATCTGTAGAGGAAACTATAAATTGCTTGATTCTTCGGCGATGCATACTCTTGTTCACCGGGTGTAATTTCATTTCCTGATCCAAACAGAAGAATCCTGGTAAAATTTGGGCTCTTCATAAGATTATGTTGTTGACAAGGCCAATCATTTAGATATTTTTTGCCCAGCATAAATATATCAAATGATAATTTTTGGTTAAGCTATACTCCCTCCGTTTGAGATTATAAGTCCCGCGCGGATAACTAGGTTGCCAATTTGAACAACAAAATATAAATAGTATAACATAAAAATTATACCATTAGAAACTTTAAAGGTTATATTTTTTAATGGTATAATTTTTATGATATATAAGTTATATTTTATTGGTCAAATTAACAACCTAGGTATACGTGTAGGACCTATAATCCCGAATAGAGGAAGTATTTTTTATAAATATTTCTAGGATCTATTTCATACACCTTCTTGAGACAGGTTTCGCCTCACTTTATAAATAACGCACAACCATCCAAATTCGATATAGGTTCCGAAACAAAGAAAACCAAATTAAAGTCCGTTGGGACAACAATACATTAAAGCCCTAAGAGAGAGAAAGCGAAAAAACAATGGGTATGACAAGATACAAACTCCTAGAGAGGAAGCTAAATGGTGTAGGGTTCGCAGCATAGAAAACAAAATTTTCCTACGATGGAAACAACTATGTACCAAGATCTATCTACTATTTACAAACAACGGCGGATGTATATCCGTAGAGAACATACCCTTAAGACCGACAAAGCTTAACGAGTCCAAACTCGTGGTTGATGTAGACGATCTCTTGCCGATCTCAAGATCGAGAGGAAGTCCTAGCGCCGCAAAACAGCAGCGCATCCGTGCTCGCACACACGTTCGAGGCACCGAGCAACCTCTGCCTCCTCGCTCCAGCGATGCAGCGGACGCACAACTCTTTCTTGCCGAAAAGCCACCGGGAACATGTATCTCGCTAGTCCGAGACCATGGGGAATAAATTCTAGAGGGGGAGAGAGATCCTTCACGAGGAGGTGTGAGTGAGAGAGAGGGATGGGGGCTCCTTTTATAGGGAGAGGGGGGGGGGCACCCAAGGGGCCATGCGCCGAGCCATGGGGCTGCCCCCACCTCTTCCACATTCATGTGGGTGGCACTCCACTCACTCAAATGCCTTTCAATTCCTTCCACTCAAAAACCCACTCAAATTCCCATTAAATTTTCACCAAATTTAATGCAAACTCTCATTAAATAAAACTCCTTTTATTTTATTCAGAATTTTGTCAATTACTTTAATGACAAACATTCAAAAATAACCCCTTGCTAGAATTCTATTTCACATGCAGAAACACTTTCTGCAATTTCACCCGAAAACCCGTTTCGGTATCTAGTGAAATAAATTCCTGCGCTTGTTATTATTTTTGGCATGAAACTTTTGCTCCAAATGGATGTCGGTGTCTCTTAAGTGTGTCACCCTACGGTTCGCGAATAATGCGGACATGATCGAGACCCCTCCCAGATCAATAATCAGAAGCGGGATCTGGAGACCCATACTGACTCCCACACATTCAACGATGACTTTCTTGTGATCGTCGGAACCTTTTACGCTAGTATCTTAATCCCTTTGTTTCGCTATATATTACATGTCCGAGATTCGATCATTGGTATCTCCATACCTAGTTTGATCTCGTTACTGACATGCACTCTTTTCTCGTTCCCGTGATATAACATTCTAGTGATCAAATCACTTGCTTGCAAGCTAATCAATGTGATATAACCGAGAGGGCCCAGAGCATATCTATCCGTCATCGGGATGAAAAAATTCCACTCTCGATCCACGGGCCTCAACATAACACTTTAGTAGTTCTGAACCCATCTTTATAATCACCCTGTTACGGTGTGATGTTTGATGTTATCAAGAAACTCTTCTGGTGTTAGTGATTGACATGATCTCATGGTCTAAGGATTAGGATCACTTCATAAGTTGTTATAGCAATATAAAATCAATGACTTTGATTGTAATGCTATACTTCGGATGAATGTTCATCACACCATTGCACTAATGTTGTGACCTCGTTATTAACAACATCCAATGTCCATGATCAGGAAACCTATGCCCATCTTGTTAATCAACGAGCTAGTTTATAAGAGAGGCGTAACTAGGAACTTCCTTTTTGTTTATTAAACACACATGTATTAACGTTTCCGTATTAATATAATTATAGCATGTAAAATAAACATTTATCATAAATAAGGAATACGATAATAACCACTTTATTATTGCCTTTCGGGCATATTCCCTTCAGTCTCCCACTTGCACTAGAGACAATAATCTAGTTTGAAAACTTTGCGTATTGAACACCTATGGCCTTTTGGTGTTCCATATACGCAATTGCAAGTGGTTAACATAATCTACGGATCTGACGCTTTAGGTCCAGTGTATTTGCATGTCTTTGCGTCTTCACGCATCACTCATTCTCCAATGAGATGGCATTGTATAAATTTGATCTTTCGGTGAGACCTTTAGTTCCTTGGGGTTAAATCACGTCGATACTAATGTCATACAATATATATTTACTGTTAGCCCGTTGCGAACCACACCTTAGTTTGATAACAAACTTCTTGACAGAAATTCCCTCCTTTGCTGCTACTATAGCAGTCATATACTTAGCCTTTTGTTGTAGTATCCGTCACAATGTCTTAACTTTGGAATTCATCCAAATCCATCATGGAATCTCTTTTCCATTAAATTGTGCCACCCATAGTTTAAATTGAGATAAACTTAATTTGTATCTTGTGACAAAACTAGTATCAATGTAACGCTTTACAATGAACTATTTGTAATTGTTTGTCACCTCTATCCAAATATATTCTTAGTTCTTCCAAAAGATCATAAGAATATCCTCACTATCGTCCAATGACCATTTTATGATTCATTCTGGTATATGCTCATAACACTTAGAGCATAGGACATATCTGGATGTGTACATATTATGGTATGATTGATCAAAACATCCTTGTGATTTCACTCATCAAGTGTCAAAGCACTTGAATCTTGTTTCACTTATCAAGAGTTGATCCACTTGAATCTTGATTTAATTCCTTTCCATGCGACAAGAACCGTTTCTTGTCGTTTCTATATTGAACTCCTTCAATATCTCATATATGTACGTTTGGCATAACCATATTATCATCACAGTCTATCCACTATAGATATTCATGCTAAATATTCGGGTTTTGCCTAAGTCTTTCATTGAAATAAAATTCTTAACCTTTTTCAGTAAAAGATACATCATTTCTAATTAACAAGATGTCTTCCACATAATGTATTAGAAATATGTCTTAGCGCTCCCACTTAATTTCGTGTAAATGCAAGCATCTTCATCGTCTCCTGATGAAAACTCCTTTTTCATCATGGTGATGATTCCAACTCCGCGATGCTTACTTCAACCGTTGAAGTTTACATGCCCTTTTTAGCATCCTTTGAATTAACAAAACCCTTTGGATCGTGTCATGTACACGTCCTAGGTAACCATTCTATTAGAAGAACTTTGTTTTGTTTATTCATCTACCATATACCAAATTATATGTAGTGGTTGGTACTTTAATCCGTCCAGACTAAATATCTCTATGAAAGATCAAATCTTTTCATAGTCAACTCCTTGAACATTGTCGTAAAATACTTTACTGACATGTCGACTATTTCATAGATGTAAAACATCCATGTCTGTTTCTTTATAGATCCAAATACGACCGATAGGTTTTTACACCTTTTCGGAGGGTCTTCCAAGTTCAAAACTTGATTTCTCGTGTATGGAACTATCACGGATTTTATGGCTTCAAGCCATTTGACGGAGTCAGGGCTCATCATCGCTTCTTTGTAGTCGGTTCATCATTGTCAAACAATAATGATTTACTCTCAAATCTCAATCATTTGATTGTTTATCCGACCTTCTTGGTTCAATAGGAACTTTAGACCTCCGTGACCGCAACCTTTGAGGCACATAAGCTATGAGCATTATGGCAGCCTCCGGAACCATTTCCGGCGCTGCGCAACTCAACACTTTTGCTAAGGTTTGTTAACCTTATCAAAGTTCTATTGTCCTCCCACTTAACTTTTGTGGAAAATTCCTTCTTCAAGAAACTTCACGTTTCAAGCGACAAACCCTTTTGTCCTTGGTGTTATGGAGGAATAACCAATTGTTATTCAAAATAACATACAAAGACATGCTCATCCGACTTTGGTTGTAAACATCTTACTTATGCTTAGCATACCAAAATTTAAGAAAGGACAACTTGGGTTTTACCCCAAACCATAACTCATATGGTGTCATTTCAACGGATCAAGATGGAGCTCTTTTTAGTGTAAAAGCAGAAGTCTCTAAAGCTTTAATCTTTTAAAACATAATGACAGTTTTATAAATAACACATTTGATCCAACCATGTCAAACAAGGTTTCATCTCAAACACTCTCCTATGGTGTTTCGGGAGATGTAAATCTAGGTGTTTTGCTAAACTTGTAACTCAAATAAATCCCTTTTATGATAAAATCATAAATCATTTATTTTTCTTGTTACACTTGTAACTCAAATAGATCCCTTATGATAAAATCATAAACCATTTATTTTCTTGTCACAATGATTTTCACTTCATCTTGAAAGTCTTTGAACATTTTCAAATATTTCACACTTCTTTATCATTAAGTGAATATTCACTCAAATTTTTGGAGAAAGCATATGAAGTTGAAATCCATCGCTTACGACTATACATAATGGACTACATACATCGGTATGTATAAATTCCAATATTTTAGTCGTTCGTTCTTCTTTGGCCTTTGAACGAAGTTTCAATTATCCCGAGGAAAGTCTCACAAGCGTCACTTGATCAAATCAAAGACTCCAAAAATCCATGAAAATGGAGACCCTTCATGTTTTCTTTCTAATATAATTTAAACAGTGATATCACTTCGTAAGTGATCTTTCAATCATTTGTCTTGCGACATTTTAGCATTAGGCTTTGTGGCATCCCGCAAAACCACTACTAGAAAATCGCGTTGAATTTGTGCATTGCAACGTCATCATCATGCATTGTTTGCATAAAACTTTTTCGCAAAGCCCGTTTTGTTTTCAAAAACGCCCCACCTTTGTTCTAGTGCAAACCCCGGGTCACCAGATTATTTTGTTTTGTTGCTATCGGGTTGCAAACGGCCCAATTAAATTAAATAAAAATATTAATTATTTTTAGCGGGGGCAGTCGAACGGGCCGTATCGACCCGAACGACCACCCCCATATTTTCAGAACGGTCCACCTCCTAAATCCTAGAGCTACCCACTATCCTACCCACACCCCCTGGCCACCTCACTCCACCCAATCACCTGCCGCCACCTCATATCCCTCTCACCCTCTTCCAACCACACTCTGCCACCTAGCCACTCCCTCTCTCTCCTAAACCCAGTCCCCACTCCCTGCCCCCACCCAGCACACAACCCAGTGTTGGGCCACGCAGAGATAAAACAAAACTTTTCATCTAACGTGGTGATCCCAAGACCTAGCTGAGGTAGAAGGCCACGAGGTTTACCACTAGACGCGCGGTTGCGGATTCTGCGATGAAGCGTCGATTGATGCGGTGCAGTCCTCACGATCCGATCGTCCCGGTTGATCGACAGCACCTCTGCTGGTATCCACACGCATGAGGAGGAGCGTGGCGAATCGCTAGGTTCGTTCACGGACTGGACTGTGGAGCTAGGGTTTCCAACACATGGAATGACCTAACCGAACAACGATTAACCTTTCGGTTCTTGTGCTCCACTATATATAGGAGTGAGCGTGGGCTCGCTTCATGCGACCCATTCACTAAAGCCCATATAAAACTAGTCACCGTGAGTCCAACTCACTAACTCAGTCCTAATCTGGTTTAGGTCCAACCCGACCAGATTATATGATTCGGATCCAATCCGAACCTGCTCCCGCTCTTAAGTGTGTGACCCCGCAGGCTCATGGTTACTTGGACACGATTTGAGTCCAACTCACAATCGATCAATCGGCATCGGCTCCTAGCAGAACATACCGACTCCCAAGTACCAAAGAGTCATGACGACTTGCCTTTCCAATGCGACTTACGTCTGAGTCCCTTTTGCCTCACGATATACCTTGTCAGACTATAGGCGAATATATGTCATCCCTTAAATAGTCCAACTCTCTTCTCGATCCAAGATAAGTGATTCACCCGACTAACTCTTAGTCGATCGCCTCGGTTAACACTTAACCGAGTCGCGCATGGCCATGCTTTCCGAATCATATCTCACGAGAGGGCCCAGAGAATATCTCTCCGAGTGGAGGGGCAAAATCCCATCTTGGTTATTCACATCACGCAGCTTGATTCTCAGTCGACCGAACTCGCCTTTATAAGCGCCCGATTCACGGATCAGCGTTGTGAGAACCTAAGTCGGTGATCCTCAACTCGGACTATGCAACAACCTCAGGTCTAAGGATTACATTGATTGAGATATACAAATGACATCTTAGTTCGTTGTACCTCAATATGGGTCAATCCGACTCGCTAAACTCTCTAGCCTAGTCTGTGTAAGTTGGAATAGCATCTCCATGCCCATGACAAGTGGAACCGAGTCATCAAGCCAACTTTCACATTGGTCTAAGTTGTGTGTCCAGCACAACCTCAATGACCAAGGATATTTAGTACAAACAACATGAATGCATAGTTCCACAACTGAATCACGTATTCAATGATACACATCAGATGTTTATACAAGGACTACTTAATAACTTTATGAATACAATGGGAAATCTCATCATACATGATTGCCTCTAGGGCATATTCCCAGTCTCCCACTTGCACTAGAGTCAATCTTCCGACATCACATGTCTAAGCATCTAATGCCCATGGCTCTCGAGTCGCCTCATGCTTGGGGGTAACGGCTTTGTCAACGGATCCGCAATATTTGCATCCGTGTGTACCTTGCATAACTTGATATCACCACGATCCTAACTGGCGAATCGGTGGTACCGCATGAGTATGTGCTTGTTCTTACGGTGTTGTCTAGGTTCCTTGGCTTGTGCAATAGCACCATTGTTGTCACAATACCGTCTAACGGATTGGACGAGCCACGAACCACACCAAGATCCATGAGGAAATTCCTCATCCAAACAGCTTCCTTTGCCGCCCGAGGCAGCAATATACTCAACCTCATTGTAGACGCGGAACCACGGTCTCTTGCTTGGAACTTTTCCAGCACGGCACCTCCGTTTATAATAAACACGTATCCGGATTGCGAACGAGAATCATCAGTCGGTGAGATAACTCGCATCCGTAACCCTTTACACCGAGTTCATCTTCACCACCATAAACCAAGAACATATCCTTAGTCCTTCTCAAGTACTTTAGGATATTTTTAGCGCCATCGATGGATCTCTCGAGATCGACTGTATCTCGCTCACAACACTTAGAGCATAGGAAACATCCGGCCTAGTACAAATCATGGCGTACATGATGGATCCAACTATGAAGCATATGGAATCGCACTCATCCGACTTCGCTCATCGGTTGTCGAAGGACCTTTGAGTCTTGCTAAGTTTTACACCATGGGACATCGGTAAGAACCCTTCTTAGGCGATTCCATGTTGAACTTTTCAACACTTTGTCCAAATAAGTACTCGACTCAATCCAATGAGCCTCCTTGATCTATCTCTATAGATCCGGATTCCGAGGATGTATGTTGCCTCACCCAAGTCTTTCATTGAGAAACTCCTTTCCAATGATTCCTTGGTTTCTTGCAACATCTGGACATCATTTCCAATCAGTAATATGTCATCCACATATAAGATTAGAAAATTTACTTTGTTCCCACTAAACTTCTTGTACAAACAAGAATCATGATCACTCTTGATGAAGCCAAACGATTTGACTACCTCATCAAAGCGAATATTCCAACTCCGAGATGCTTGCTTCAACCCATAAATGGATTTATGAAGTTTGCATACCTTGTCAGCATTAGCCGGATCGACAAAACCCTCGGGCTGTATCATATATACGTCCTCGGTTAAATTTCCGTTAAGGAAAGCCGTTTTGACATCCATCTGCCATATCTCATAGTCGAAATAGGCTGCTATAGCTAACATGATCCGAACTGATTTAAGCATCGCTACTGAGGCGAAAGTCGTCGTAATCAACTCCTTGAACTTGTCGGAACCCCTTCGCGACAAGGCGTGCTATAGATTGAAACATTTCCATCCATATCAGTTTTCTTCTTAAAGACCCATTTGCACTCGACGGGTCTTGCACCGTCGCGATCAACCAAGTTCCAAACTTGATTTTCATCCATGGACTTTATCTCGGATCTCATGGCTCCAAGCCATGACTCGGAATCAGATCCCACCATCGCTTCCGAATAATTTGCCGGCTCATCACTGTCTAACAGTAACACATCACGAACACTTCGTAATCTTGCCGATCTTCGTAGTACAGGTGCTGCTATCGGCTCATCTGCCACGATCGGCTCATCCTCCAAGGTTTTTGCCGATTCGCTATAAGCCGATTCCTCTCGAATTTCTTCGAGTTGCACCGTGCTCCCACTTACTCCCAGGCTTAGAAACTCTTTCTCAAGGAAGACGCCGTTCCGGCGACAAACACTTTGCCCTCTTCTCGGTTGTAGAAGTAGTAACCCAAGGTTTCCCTCGGATACCCACGAAAATACATTTATCCGACTTGGCGTAAGCTTGTCCGGTGAAGTCGCTTGACAAAAGCTTCACAACCCCAAATCTTAAGAAAAGACAAACTCGGCTTTTGCTGTCCACATCTCATGCGGTGTCTTCTCTACCGATTTTGATGGTACTTTGTTTAGTGTGAACGCATGTTGTTTCTAGACAATAACCCCAAAATGATAAAGGCGGATCTGTCGACTCATCATTGATCGTACCATGTCCAACAAGGTCCGATTCCGCCTTTCGAAACACCATTCCTTTGTGGCGTTCTGGCGGAGTAAGTTGAGGAACTATTCCACAACTTTTCGGATGGTCATCAAACTCATGGCTCATGTACTCGCCTCCTCGGTCCAGAAGAAACTTTATTTTCTTGCCGAGTTGATTACGTGCTTCATTCGAATTCTTTGAACTTTTCAAAGGCTTCCGACTTATGTTTCATTAAGTAGATATATCCATACCTACTCAAATCATCGATGAAGGTAATGAAGTACTCATAACCACCCATGGTCGTGCTCATTGGTCCACATACATCACTATGTACTAGTCCCAACAAGTCGGACGCCCTTTCACAACTCTTTGCAAAAGGTGTCTTGGTCATTTTGCGAGTAGGCAAGATTCGCATGTCTCGAGCGACTCTAAGTCGAGCGAAGTTAGGAGTCCATCATCATGGAGCTTCTTCATGCGTTTCCAACTTATATGACCAAGCCGATGCCAAAAAAGTAAGTCATATTCGATCATTTGGTTTCAACCTTTTAACATTTATGTTATAAACCGACTCACCATCAAGATTCAAAATAAATAACCCGTTACGAGCGGGTGCAAAGCCGTGAAACATATCATTCAAATACAAAGAACAACCATTATTCTTGATATTCGACTCATAGCCTTGCCTCATCAAACATGAAGCGAAATAATGTTTCGACTAAACCTTTGGAACATAATAACAATTATTTAGTTCCATAATGAATCCGGAAGGTAAATGAAGTTGCATCGTCTCGACCTCCAACGCAACTCTTGCTTTGTTGCCGACTCGAATATCAACCTCGCCTCTTGCTACGCTCCTAGTTCTTACCGGTCCACAAGCGAGTTGCGATATGAATCTTGATCGTATCATATACCCAAGAACTATTAGGTGCATCGGCAAGATATATGTCTATAACATTGCAAACAAGTGTACCTGAGTCGGAAGTCATACCTCCACTCTTGGCTTTGTCGGCCAAGTACTTGCTGATTCCTCTTCCAATGGCCATCCGCCTTGCGGTAGAAGCAAGTGGATCCGGTGAAGGAGATGGCTTAGTCCACGAGGAAGCGCTTGGGACCGGGTCTGAGCTGCTTTCCTCGACTTAGCCTTCTTCTTAGTCCAAGAACTCTTCTTGAACTTAGCCTTATTCGCACCATCAACACTTGGTGGTGCCCTTCTTGAATCCGCCTCTGCTGCTTGAGCATCCCATGTAATTCGGTGAGCTTCTTATCCATACCATGCATGTGGTAGTTCGAAATGAACTGCCCATATGCACTAGGAAGAGAGTTGAATTATATCCGTAGCGAACTCTTCGCTTATGGGGTAGCCAAGCCTTTCCAGACTGCACGTAACCAACCATTTTGATCACATGCGGACTCGGTGGATCACCATCCTTAAGCTTGCAACTCAGCGAGCACGAGAGACTTGATACCTCTCGGTCTTCGCTGAGCACGGAACATACTTTTGAGGCTTTCGATCATATCGTAGGCCTCAACATGCTCAACTGCTTTTGCAAGTCCGGTTCCATGTGAGCAAGCATAAGGCGGCTAATGTCCGTGGACTCATCTTTAGCCGACGGTAGGCATTGGTGGTTCGACGATCGCATTCTCATTCGGCTCATCCGGAAGTGGGTTGTCTAGGACATGGTCCTTCTTTTCTTGTTTGAGAACAATTCTCGATTTCGATACCAGTTGGTAAAATTAGTGTCGTTCGGTTTATCTTTCTCAAGAATGGTTCTCAACGCATAACCGGATAGCGAGTGACTGCTACTTGGTGCCATGATCTACAACAGAAAATATGCAAAACACTTAAGACATGTATTCATAAAAGAGCAAGCATATTAAACGTTTTAATATTTTATGCTCCACTAGAACCAACACCCTCCGATGGTTACTTAGTGATTCGGGATCCTAAATAAGCAAGTCGGCTAGTGAGCTTTAGCATCACCGCTAGCCAAGTGATCTAGGTAGACAACTCCTTGTCAATCGCATCCCATGCGACTCTGTTGACGGGTGGCATCACATGCCCGGCTCCCATCCGACCTTTCCCGAGTCCCACAACCGTTGTGATAGACCCGTCTAGCTTACCAAGTGTTTCTGCAGAAGAGTCACTCGAACCCACCTAGTTGGAAAGAATTGGCAGCACCTCAATTTTATGAGCCCACTACCAAAAATGTCCGACTTGTGATGGTGCAAACCTGGCGGAAAACCGACTAGACCTTCTTTGAGGGATTAAATTTTACCGACTATCTAATAGAGGTAAAACTGAGACATAACAATAACACAAAATAAAGTAATTATAATGTGAAATGGTATGGCTCTCTTCATGGCGATCTCCATCTCCACAAAGCCTGTAGTCCGACTCGTGCCAACTCTTGTCACTTGCCGTCTTACTCCATGTCGCCGACATGTACAACGCCTTGCATGCCTTCCGGGTTCTCAAACAGCTACACTAGCTTAGTAAAGTAAATTACATAGAGAATCCGACACGCAGGTCGTTATACAATAAAATGACAGCACCTAGGCTCCACCGTGACAAAACCGTGATTCGCAGATCACGTATGGATTACACATACATCACATGCACATGAACCATACCATTCACAACTTCCTGCAAAAACAAGTTATGCATAGATACAATATCTCTGCGGCGTTGTGAAACTGTAGCGACATCTAAGGCGCTTCTGACGAGCAGCGGTCCCGCTAGCCGGATAGCGGGCGGGGATCGAAGGCGGCGCCGGCAGCGGCGATTTCCAGCGTAGATCTCATCTACGATCCGAACATGGATTCCGACCATCGTTCGATTCGATCAAACTCTTTGATCTTCGATCACCGCTTCGGATTTACGTGTCACGGTCTACCCGATGGCGGAAGCCGACGGTAGGGTATGTCGTTCCACGACCTCGGCGATATGATCACGGAAATTAGATCTACCATTCCCCGAGTACAGTTGATCCAATCAACCTCGTACAAAACCGATCTATCTCATAGATCGACCACCAAAACAGGACATAGATCTCATCTATAGCCTACCGCATATCACATATGCGAGATCTCGAAACCTAAAACCGAAGCTATCGCTCGATACCCTTTGTTGGGCCACGCAGAGATAAAACAAAACTTTTCATCTAACGTGGTGATCCCAAGACCTAGCTGAGGTAGAAGGCCACGAGGTTTACCACTAGGCAGCGGTTGCGGATTCTGCGATGAAGCGTCGATTGATGCGATCAGTCCTCACGATCCGATCGTCTGGTGCGATCGTGCGGCACCTCTGCTGGTATCCACACGTCTGAGGAGGCCGCGTGGCGCTAGGTTCGTTACGGCGGTACGGACTCGTGGAGCTAGGGTTTCCAACACATGGAATGACCTAACCGAACAACGATTAACCTTTCCAGTTCGTGCTCCACTATATATAGGAGTGAGCGTGGGCTCTGCTTTCGACCCATTCACTAAAGCCCATATAAAACTAGTCACCGTGAGTCCAACTCACTAACTCGATCCTAATCTGGTTTAGGTCCAACCCGGAGATTATATGATTCGGATCAATCGAACCTGCTCCGCTCTTAAGTGTGTGACCCATGAGCTCATGGTTACTTGGACACGATTTGAGTCCAACTCACAATCGATCAATCGGCATCGGCTCCTAGCAGAACATACCGACTCCCAAGTACCAAAGAGTCATGACGACTTGCCTTTCCAATGCGACTTACGTCTGAGTCCCTTTTGCCTCACGATATACCTTGTCAGACTATAGGCGAATATATGTCATCCCTTAAATAGTCCAACTCTCTTCTCGATCCAAGATAAGTGATTCACCCGACTAACTCTTAGTCGATCGCCTCGGTTAACACTTAACCGAGTCGCGCATGGCCATGCTTTCCGAATCATATCTCACGAGAGGGCCCAGAGAATATCTCTCCGAGTGGAGGGCAAAATCCCATCTTGGTTATTCACATCACGCAGCTTGATTCTCGATCGAACTGCCTTTATAAGCGCCCGATTCACGGATCAGCGTTTGTGAGAACCTAAGTCGGTGATCCTCAACTCGGACTATGCAACAACCTCAGGTCTAAGGATTACATTGATTGAGATATACAAATGACATCTTAGTTCGTTGTACCTCAATATGGGTCAATCCGACTCGCTAAACTCTCTAGCCTAGTCATGTAAGTTGGAATAGCATCTCCATGCCCATGACAAGTGGAACCGAGTCATCAAGCCAACTTTCACATTGGTCTAAGTTGTGTGTCGACAACCTCAATGACCAAGGATATTTAGTACAAACAACATGAATGCATAGTTCCACAACTGAATCACGTATTCAATGATACACATCGGATGTTTATACAAGGACTACTTAATAACTTTATGAATACAATGGGAAATCTCATCATACATGATTGCCTCTAGGGCATATTCCCATGATCTCCCACTTGCACTAGAGTCAATCTTCCGACATCACATGTCTAAGCATCTAATGCCCATGGCTCTCAGTCGCCTCATGCTTGGGCTGGGGTAACGGCTTTGTCAGCGGATCCGCAATATTTGCATCCGTGTGTACCTTACATAACTTGATATCACCACGATCCACTGGCGAATCGGGTGGTACCGCATGAGTATGTGCTTGTTCTTACGGTGTTGTCTAGGTTCCTTGGCTTGTGCAATAGCACCATTGTTGTCACAATACCGTCTAACGGATTGGGCGAGCCCTGAACCACACCAAGATCCATGAGGAAATTCCTCATCCAAACAGCTTCCTTCTTTGCCTCGAGGCAATATACTCGACCTCTGTTGTGAAGCGAACCACAGTCTCTTGCTTGGAACTTTTCCAGCTCACGGCACCTCCGTTTATAATAAACACGTATCCGGATTGCGAGCGAGAATCATCAGTCGGTGAGATAACTCGCATCCGTGTAACCCTTTACTTGAGTTCATCTTCACCACCATAAACCAAGAACATATCCTTAGTCCTTCTCAAGTACTTTAGGATATTTTTAGCCGCTATCGATGGATCTCTCGAGATCGACTGGTATCGCTCACAACACTTAGAGCATAGGAAACATCGGCCTAGTACAAATCATGGCGTACATGATGGATCCAGCTATGAAGCATATGGAATCGCACTCATCCGACTTCGCTCATCGGTTGTCGAAGGACCGAGTCTTGCTAAGTTTTACACCATGGGACATCGGTAAGAACCCTTCTTAGGCGATTCCATGTTGAACTTTTTCAACACTTTGTCCAAATAAGTACTCGACTCAATCCAATGAGCCTCCTTGATCTATCTCTATAGATCCGGATTAGAGGATGTATGTTGCCTCACCCAAGTCTTTCATTGAGAAACTCCTTTACAATGATTCCTTGGTTTCTTGCAACATCTGGACATCATTTCCAATCAGTAATATGTCATCCACATATAAGATTAGAAAATTTACTTTGTTCCCACTAAACTTCTTGTACAAACAAGAATCATGATCACTCTTGATGAAGCCAAGCGATTTGACTACCTCATCAAAGCGAATATTCCAACTCCGAGATGCTTGCTTCAACCCATAAATGGATTTCGAAGTTTGCATACCTTGTCGACATTAGCGGATCGACAAAACCCTCGGCTGTATCATATACCGTCCTCGGTTAAATTTCCGTTAAGGAAAGCCGTTTTGACATCCATCGCCATATCTCATAGTCGAAATAGGCTGCTATAGCTAACATGATCCGAACTGATTTAAGCATCGCTACGGCGAGAAAGTCTCGTCGTAATCAACTCCTTGAACTTGTAGGAACCCCTTCGCGACAAGGCGTGCTTTATAGATTGAAACATTTCCATCCATATCAGTTTTCTTCTTAAAGACCCATTTGCACTCGACGGGTCTTGCACCGTCTGGCAGATCAACCAAGTTCCAAACTTGATTTTCATCCATGGACTTTATCTCGGATCTCATGGCTCCAAGCCATGACTCGGAATCAAATCCCACCATCGCTTCCGAATAATTTGCCGGCTCATCAGCAACATGGTAACACATCACGAACGCCGTAATCTTGCCGATCTTCGTAGTACAGTGCTTGCTATCGGCTCATACGCCACGATCGGCTCATCCTCCAAGGTTTTGCCGATTCGCTATAAGCCGATTCCTCTCGAATTTCTTGAGTTGCAATGCTCCCACTTACTCCCCGGTAGAAACTCTTTCTCAAGGAAGACACCGTTCGGCGACAAACACTTTGCCCTCTTCTCGGTTGTAGAAGTAGTAACCCAAGGTTTCCCTCGGATACCCACGAAATACATTTATCCGACTTGGCGTAAGCTTGTCCGATGAAGTCGCTTGACAAAAGCTTCACAACCCCAAATCTTAAGAAAAGACAAACTCGGCTTTTTGCTGTCCACATCTCATGCGGTGTCTTCTCTACCGATTTTGATGGTACTTTGTTTAGTGTGAGCCTTGCTGTTTCTAGACAATAACCCCAAAATGATAAAGGCAGATCTGTCAGACTCATCATTGATCGTACCATGTCCAACAAGGTCCGATTCCGCCTTTCGAAACACCATTCCTTTGTGGCGTTCTGGCGGAGTAAGTTGAGAACTATTCCACAACTTTTCGATGGTCATCAAACTCATGGCTCATGTACTCGCCTCCTCGGTCCGACCGAAGAAACTTTATTTTCTTGCCGAGTTGATTACGTGCTTCATTCGGAATTCTTTGAACTTTTCAAAGGCTTCCGACTTATGTTTCATTAAGTAGATATATCCATACCTACTCAAATCATCGGTGAAGGTAATGAAGTACTCATAACCACCCATTGTCGTGCTCATTGGTCCACATACATCACTATGTACTAGTCCCAACAAGTCGGACGCCTTTCACAACTCTTTGCAAAAGGTGTCTTGGTCATTTCTTAGTAGGCAAGATTAGCATGTCTCGAGCGACTCTAAGTCGAGCGAAGTTAGGAGTCCATCATCATGGAGCTTCTTCATGCGTTTCCAACTTATATGACCAAGCCGATTGCCAAAAGTAAGTCATATTCAGATCATTTGGTTTCAACCTTTTAACATTTATGTTATAAACCGACTCACCATCAAGATTCAAAATAAATAACCCGTTACGAGCGGGTGCAAAGCCGTGAAACATATCATTCAAATACAAAGAACAACCATTATTCTTGATATTCGACTCATAGCCTTGCCTCATCAAACATGAAGCGAAATAATGTTTCGACTAAGCTTTGGAACATAATAACAATTATTTAGTTCCATAATGAATCCGGAAGGTAAATGAAGTTGCATCGTGCCGACCTCCAACGCACAACTCTTGCTTTGTTGCCGACTCGAATATCAACCTCGCCTCTTTTCGCTCCTAGTTCTTACCGGTCCACGCAGCGAGTTGCAGATGAATCTTGATCGGTATCATATACCCAAGAACTATTAGGTGCATCGGCAAGATATATGTCTATAACATTGCAAACAAGTGTACACGAGTCGGAAGTCATACCTCCACTCTTGGCTTTGTCGGCCAAGTACTTGCTGATTCCTCTTCCAATGGCCATCCTTGCGGTAGAAGCAAGTGGATCCGGTGAAGGAGATGGCTTAGTCCACGAGGCGCTTGGGACCGGGTCTGAGCACGCTTTCCTCGACTTAGCCTTCTTCTTAGTCCAAGAACTCTTCTTGAACTTAGCCTTATACGCACCATCAACACTTGGTGGTGCCCTTCTTGAATCCGCCTCTGCTTGAGCATCCCATGTAATTCGGTGAGCTTCTTATCCATACCATGCATGTGGTAGTTGAAATGAAGCGCCCATATGCACTAGGAAGAGTTGAGAATTATATCCGTAGCGAACTCTTAAACTTATGGGGTAGCCAAGCCTTTCCGAGGCTGCGTAACCAACCATTTTGATCACATGCGGACTCGGTGGATCACCATCCTTAAGCTTGCAACTCAGTGAGCACGAGAGACTTGATACCTCTCGGTCTTACTTTGAGCACGGAACATACTTTTGAGGCTTTCGATCATATCGTAGGCCTCAACATGCTCGAACTTTTGCAAGTCCGGTTCCATGTGAGCAAGCATAAGGCGGCTAATGTCCGTGGACTCATCTTTAGCCGACGGTAGGCATTGGTGGTTGCGACGGTCGCATTCTCATTCGGCTCATCTGGAAGTGGGTTGTCTAGGACATGGTCCTTCTTTTCTTGTTTGAGAACAATTCTCGATTCGATACCGGTTGGTAAAATTAGTGTCGTTCGGTTTATCTTTCTCAAGAATGGTTCTCAGCATAAGCGGATAGCGAGGTAGCGCTACTTGGTGCCATGATCTACAACAGAAAATATGCAAAGCACTTAAGACATGTATTCATAAAAGAGCAAGCATATTAAACGTTTTAATATTTTATGCTCCCACTAGAACCAACACCCCTCCGATGGTTACTTAGTGATTCAGGATCCTAAATAAGCAAGTCGGCTAGTGAGCTTTAGCATCACCGCTAGCCGCCAAGTGATCTAGGTAGACAACTCCTTGTCAATCGCATCCCATGCGACTCCTGTTGGACGGGTGGCATCACATGCCCCGGCTCCCATCCGACCTTTCCCCGAGTCCCACAACCGTTGTGATAGACCCGTCTAGCTTACCAAGTGTTTCTGCAGTAAGAGTCCGACTCGAACCCACCTAGTTGGAAAGAATTGGCAGCACCTCAATTTTATGAGCCCACTACCAAAAATGTCCGACTTGTGATGGTGCAAACCTTTGGCGGGAAAACCGACTAGACCTTCTTTGAGGGATTAAATTTTACCGACTATCTAATAGAGGTAAAGCGAGACATAACAATAACACAAAATAAAGTAATTATAATGTGAAATGGTATGGCTCTCTTCATGGCGATCTCCATCTCCACAAAGCACGTAGTCCGACTCGTGCCAACTCTTGTCACTTGCCGTCTTACTCCATGTCGCCGACATGTACACGCCTGCATGCCTTAGGGTTCTCAAACAGCTACACTAGCTTAGTAAAGTAAATTACATAGAGAATCCGACCATGGTCGTTATACAATAAAATGACAGCACCTAGGCTCCGGTAGTGACAAAAACCGTGATTCGCAGATCACGTATGGATTACACATACATCACATGCACATGAACCATACCATTCACAACTTCCTGCAAAAACAAGTTATGCATAGATACAATATCTACGGCGTTGTGAAACTAGCTAGCGGATAGCGGCGGGATCGAAGCGGCAGCCGCCCGACGATTTTTCCAAAGCGTAGATCTCATCTACGATCCGAACATGGATTCGACCATCGTTCGATTCGATCAAACTCTTTGATCTTGATCACCGCTCGGATTTACGTGTCACGGTCTACCCGATGGCGGAAGCCGACCGGTAGGGTATGTCGTTCCACGACCTCGGCGATATGATCACGGAAATTAGATCTACCATTCCCGAGTTGATCCAATCAACCTCGTACAAAACCGATCTATCTCATAGATCGACCACCAAAACAGGACATAGATCTCATCTATAGCCTACCGCATATCACATATGCGAGATCTCGAGCCTAAAACCGAAGCTATCGCTCACGATACCCTTTGTTGGGCCACGCAGATAAAACAAAACTTTTCATCTAACGTGGTGATCCCAAGACCTAGGCGAGGTAGAAGGCCACGAGGTTTACCACTAGACGCGGTTGCGGATTCTGCGATGAAGCGCGTCGGTTGATGCGATCAGTCCTCACGATCCGATCGTCACGGTGCTGATCGTACGGCACCTCTGCTGGTATCCACCGCATTGAGGAGGCGCCCGGCGGCTGCTAGGTTCGTTATTCGGCGGACTGCCGTGGAGCTAGGGTTTCCAACACATGGAATGACCTAACCGAACAACGATTAACCTTTCCAGTTCGTGCTCCACTATATATAGGAGTGAGCGTGGGCTCTGCTTTCGCGACCCATTCACTAAAGCCCATATAAAACTAGTCACCGTGAGTCCAACTCACTAACTCGATCCTAATCTGGTTTAGGTCCAACCCCAGATTATATGATTCGGATCAATCGAACAACCTGCTCCCGCTCTTAAGTGTGTGACCCCGCAGGCTCATGGTTACTTGGACACGATTTGAGTCCAACTCACAATCGATCAATCGGCATCGGCTCCTAGCAGAACGTACCGACTCCCAAGTACCAAAGAGTCATGACGACTTGCCTTTCCAATGCGACTTACGTCTGAGTCCCTTTTGCCTCACGATATACCTTGTCAGACTATAGGCGAATATATGTCATCCCTTAAATAGTCCAACTCTCTTCTCGATCCGAGATAAGTGATTCACCCGACTAACTCTTAGTCGATCGCCTCGGTTAACACTTAACCGAGTCGCGCATGTCCATGCTTTCCGAATCATATCTCACGAGAGGGCCCAGAGAATATCTCTCCGAGTGGAGGGGCAAAATCCCATCTTGGTTATTCACATCACGCAGCTTGATTCTCAGTCGACCCGAACTCGCTTTATAAGCGCCCGATTCACGGATCAGCGTTTGTGAACCTAAGTCGGTGATCCTCAACTCGGACTATGCAACAACCTCAGGTCTAAGGATTACATTGATTGAGATATACAAATGACATCTTAGTTCGTTGTACCTCAATATGGGTCAATCCGACTCGCTAAACTCTCTAGCCTAGTGCTGTAAGTTGGAATAGCATCTCCATGCCCATGACAAGTGGAACCGAGTCATCAAGCCAACTTTCACATTGGTCTAAGTTGTGTGTCCAGCACAACCTCAATGACCAAGGATATTTAGTACAAACAACATGAATGCATAGTTCCACAACTGAATCACGTATTCAATGATACACATCAGATGTTTATACAAGGACTACTTAATAACTTTATGAATACAATGGGAAATCTCATCATACATGATTGCCTCTAGGGCATATTCCCAACACCCAGCACACAACCCACGCACGCAACACACGCAAGAATCTGGCCAAGACGCCTCCCCGACACCCCAGGACCCACCCTGCAGTCCCACCCTCCGGCCGCTCTCCTTCCTTCTCCTTTCCCCAACCACCCAGCGGCTCCTCCCTGCGTCGCGTGCGAAGCTCCGCCGCCCAAGCTTTGCCAAGGCGCCTCGCTGTCGCCCCTTCTCGCCTGCCTACCTCCCTCGCCCGCCTGCGTCCTCGGCGCCGCCTGCGTGTTCCCCGCGCGAGGCTGCCGCCCACCTCCACTGCCGGAGCCAAGAGACGCTGCCGCTCCTCCTCGGCTCACCGCCGCCACGCCCCGCGCGTCCCAGGCGCCTCCTCGTCGGCCTCCTCGCCACCGACCCGAGCACCTCCACCCCGTGGCCTCCAAGCTCCGCCCGCCTCCACCGTTCCCCGCCAGGCCGCTCCGGCGCGTGGCATGGCCTCCTCCTCGCCACCGCGCCCTCCTCCCAGGCTCCTCCGCCCGGCGTCTCCCGCCGCCAAGATACCCATCCGCGTCCCGCCTCCTCCGCCCTCTGCCCGGCGCGCCGCCCTTCGCCCGGACCTCCCCGAGCTCCCCAGCAGCCTCCATCCTCTCTCAAGCGTCCGCGAGCACTGGCTGCCTCGCAGGCAACCGCCGCCGGGCCCTGCTCACCTCCAGCGCGTACGCCCTGCCCGAGATGCTTGAGCCGCCTCGCATGCGTATGCCGGACGGCCAAGTTTCCTGCTCCTAAGAGGCTCACCAAGATCTTCTGGGAGCCGATCCAAGACCAAGCCCAAAGACCATCAGCGCCGGATTCCAAGACCCTCGTCACGTAACCGCATGGCGATGCCTCGCCCAATATCGTATTCAAGAACCAGATCCCGGACCCCGATGTCCGCCAAGCTCGACACCAAGACGACTAGCCTTCACCGCGGAACACCAAGGACGCCGACATAATAATCCAAGACCAACATGAGGCCCCGACAAGATCTCCGTAAAGACAAGCTCGCCCACCCGGAACACCGAGTGCACCGACATGGATTCGGAACCCGAACCGGGAGGACGCAAGATCGCCACGAGACCGACAAGCACTTCACCCCGAAGACAAGACCGACCCGACTTGAGACCCCGACAAGAACGGCACCGACCCGGAAGATCCGATCGCCCGACGAACCAAGTCCGGCTTCCGGGCAAGACCTACCCGAGAACCGAGAACGACCGGAGGCCGAGAACGATCGTCGAACCACGGACCACGAGACCGACCCGAACCGGAACCCCAAGATCGTCGAGACACCTAATGTGTGACCCTTTTCCTCGAACCCTATTTCATAACATAATACAACTTGTCGCATATTAAATTGTCATCTCGCATGCATATCATTGGTTTGGGGGCCTTATGCCGATTCACCTAATAATTGAATAAGGGGCCCATATGCGGGCAAATCTAGCCTTATAGTGGCCTCATTTAAACTTGTGTAGCGAACCAGTACAATCGTTTGCCATGTTATAACAACAGCTAAATTGCGGGGGTTCTAAATAACTTGAACCATATAATTAATTGTCGGGACCCCGGTTCCGCTTAATTTGACCTAATTGCATCGACCTTCTGTCATGCCATCCATCATACATGCATCATGCCGATCTTACGCCTTAGTATTAAATATTGCATCCGGTGTTTATTCTAGTGTTTTGCTTCTTGGCGGATAAGGCCGTTGAGTTGATGTGAGCTTCGCCCGATCTTGGATGAACCCTTGACAATGTTTTCAGTGAGCATCTCCCCTTTCTACCTATCTTACTTTTATAGTATTTATTCCCTCCTGTTGATCTATTGCTATACGTGTTGCGATGCTTTAGTTTCGCACTGTGATATACCGTGCAGCCCTATATTGCCTTGGACACACCCTATTACTGTTGTTTGGTAGATAGTTGGACTTGCGTCGTAGTTGCTTGCTCAAGTCTTGATGTGTGTCGTCATCGCCACGATTCTTGATGTATTGCCGCATGTTGATGTTGGAGATGATCCTAGTTTTACTTATCGTCACTTTAATTTCTGTTTAACAACTAAAATTGAATAAGCGAGGCATCGGTGGGTGATAGATAATATTTGGTTTCGAACGCCCACTTGTGTCCCGTAAGACCCCGAGTACTTGATACTGTTCCTTGATTTATCGCGCTATCCACATCCGGAGGTATATGGGACCCCCGAGCGAGCTTGATTGATCTTATTTCTTGGGGCCACAAACTAGTTTGAGGTTTTATTTACGATCTGTACTTATGCCATGCTACTTTACGTATTTAAATTGTGCGAAGTCTTGCACCTTTATCTTGTTAGGTTGGCGGAGTGATTACGCTGTATCGACACCCGAGTTTCGGGTTCCCGATCGCTTCTGACCATTGGCGCTAACCTTGAGGCCGTCTCAAGCTAGCTTACTTCGTTGCGGGATCTACTCAAAGGGTGGCCTGAAATATTTACGAATCTGTGATTGTTCGATCGTGAAAGCCTCGTTGGGTTTTGTTTTGGTTTTCCGAGGTTGATCGGCGTGTGTTGCTATTGGTGCACCCGGCCGGGTAAAACTTTTCGAAAGCCGTGTCGCGGATATGGGCGACTTGGAGCTGATATCTCGATCATAGACAAGCATAACTAAAGTTCTTGCTATAAATTTGACTTATAATGACTAGTAATCAGCTCCACTAGCGGAATGGCTAATTAATACTGCCACAAGTGCTTGTTTGATTGTCGCTTGCGACAATTGTATCGACTAGTAAGTATTGCAACTAGCGGAATGGCTGAATAAAAGTACCAACAAGCTTTGGGTTTTGGGTTATCTCATGCTAATTGTATCGACTAGTAAGTGTTGCCACTATAACGGAATGATTAACTAAAAGTGCCCTTGCTTACTTTATCGGATGAATATCTAAACGACTAGTAAAGTGCAACTCTAATCGAATAAATAAAGCGCCAGCTGTGAGTTCCTCGGTTGACTTCCTCGTGTGGTCTCGAGGAAATACGAGATGGGTTTGTTTGGTGTTAGCCGGTTGGGTCCGGATAGGTCATTCTTACCCTCTCGATAACCGCCGATTGTATCGAGTCTCTATAGGTTGTTTAGTGCATCTTTGCCGCTCGATCCACCATACCTATGTGGCGAGGACCGGCAATTCTAGCCTCATGGTGTCTTGGCCTCGATCTTGGCGCTCCTCTTTTTCCTTTGCCCTTTGTCGGCACCCTTTTGTTTAAGCAGGTTTGAGATCGGCGTCGTTAGCGAGGTTACCCTTCCGGCTTGGCACAGGCGGGGTTATGGGCGCCATTGGTATTCTTGAGGCTCTTAGCCCCATTTGCATCTTGTCCGTGGTGGACGCTCTATCGAGTTCAAGGTGATTTGGATCTTTGAATATTATATTTGTATTCTTGACTCATGGAGTCGCCGTTATATATATATCTTACGTGGGTCCCATCGAGGACTGTTGTGTAATGTTATTACTTCGTTTTCCACCACGAAAGTGCTGGTGAGCACCTTTGAATCGTTTCTATGCGGGTTTGGTAATTTTGCTCAAACTTGCATAGGTCCGATCTGAGGGTGTTACAGTGGTATCGAGCTCGGCGGTTGCGATACCACAAGTCCAACTGTGGGATAACCTAGCTAACGGCCGAAGTAGAGTCAAAACTATTTTGGAAAATCGGTTGGATAGCTCTGGTTAGGTCTGATTTTACTCCTTACCCCTCTGCTATTCTCCTCTCACCTCTACGCGTTTTGAATCCGCTCTCTTCTCGTTCTTCGAGTCCAGGATTTCTCGCGGTTGGGTTTCCGTCGTACCTTCAGGGTTTCGCTTTCTTCCTTTGGTAACGGAGGTGCTGCGATCATCAATCTGCAGCTGTTCTGTTGTGCCTTCATCCGATCTTTTGTTCTTGAGATCTTTATCCATCTGTGTTCCTTGCCGGATGTCAGTGTCGTTGAAAGACATATGAGAAGGACGAGCATTGGTGAAGTTGGAGTATACCTTGAGCATGTGTTGTTCATGCCAATGGAACCATCGCGAAACCTAATCAGTGTGTCTTCATACGATTTACATTGTATCTTCGGTGTTTCCCGATGTGATGACATCACCTCGCGAGATCCGATCGATGCGCATCACTCCTTTGTTCCGAACCTCGCTTGTCGAGATCTTGATCTAATTCGGGAGTAGGTTGCATAATCCGTCTATTCGCGTGAGAAAAATGGTTTGAGTGCGGGATGGAGTAGCTACCCTACCATTGCTCTTATCATTCGCTCTTGTCGTCGAATCGGTGGATCCAGCAATTTTACTCCGTCCACGGAAGTTAGGTGGCTTTACTTGCGATGCCTACGCCTTGACCTTTTGTCCGAGTGTTCTCTCGGCGATCGAGCAACGACCCTTTGTTGGTGGTGTCGCCGTTTTCCCCGATGAAGAAGGAACCCTCGTTAGTGGTGTCGAGGATCTACGAGCGCAAAAGCTTGATTCGCCGACCTTCCTTCCGGTACCATGAGGCGGATCTCGAGGGCGAGATCCATTGTTAGTGGTGTCGAATTGTGGCATCCCGCAAAACCACTACTAGAAAATCGCGTTGAATTTGTGCATTGCAACGTCATCATCATGCATTGTTTGCATAAAACTTTTTCGCAAAGCCCGTTTTGTTTTCAAAAACGCCCCACCTTTGTTCTAGTGCAAACCCCGGGTCTCCGGATTATTTTGTTTTGTTGCTATCGGGTTGCAAACGGCCCAATTAAATTAAATAAAAATATTAATTATTTTTAGCGGGGGCAGTCGAACCGAACGACCACCCCCATATTTTCAGAACGGTCCACCTCCTAAATCCTAGAGCTACCCACTATCCTACCCACACCCCCTGGCCACCTCACTCCACCCAATCACCTGCCGCCACCTCATCTCCCTCTCACCCTCTTCCAACCACACTCTGCCACCTAGCCACTCCCTCTCTCTCCTAAACCCAGTCCCCACTCCCTGCCCCCACCCAGCACACAACCCACGCACGCAACACACGCAGCGCAACCGCGCGCGCCTGCACGCTCCCCTGCCACCCCTGGGACCCACCCCTGCAGGTCCCACCCTCTGGCCCCGCTCTCCTTCCTTCTCCTCTTTCCCCAACCACCCCGACCGCTCCTCCCCTGCGTCGCGTGCGAGCTCCGCCGCCCAAGCCTGGCGCGCCTCTGCCTCGCCGCGCCTCTCCGCCGTCGCCCCCTCTCGCCTGCGCGCCTACCTCCCTCGCCGCCGCGTCCCGCTCGGCCGCCCCTGCGTGTTCCCCGCGCCGGCACTCCTGCTGCGCCACGGAGCCGCCAGCGGCGCTCCTCCTCGGCTCACCGCCACGCCCATGAGTCCCAGAGCCTCCTCGTCGGCCTCCTCGCCACCGACCCGAGCACCTCCACCCGTGGCCTCCAAGCTCGCCCGCCTCCACCGTTCCCCGAGCCGCTCCGGCCTTGGCCTCCCTCCTCGCCGCGCCCTCCTCCCAGAGCTCCTCCTCCCGGCGTCTCCCGCCGCCAAGACCCATCCGCGTCCTCCGCCTCCTCGCCTCTGGCCCGCGCCTTCCGGCCGGACCCTCCCGAGCTCCCAGCAGCCGCTCTCCATCCCTCTCCGCTGCGTCCGCTCCGGCGAGCACGTCGCTGCCTCGCAGGCAACCGCCGCCGGGCCCTGCTCACCTCCAGCGCGTACGCCCTGCCCGAGATGCTTGAGCCGCCTCGCATGCGTATCTTGGGGGCCAAGTTTCCTGCTCCTAAGAGGCTCACCAAGATCTTACGGGAGCCGATCCAAGACCAAGCCCGAAGACCATCAGCGCCGGATTCCAAGACCCTCGTCACGTAACCGCATGGCGATGCCTCGCCCAATATCGTATTCAAGAACCAGATCCCGGACCCCGATGTCCGCCAAGCTCGACACCAAGACGACTAGCCTTCACCGCGCGGAACACCAAGGACGCCCGCATAATAACCCAAGACCGACATGAGGCCCGACAAGATCTCCGTAACGACAAGCTCGCCACCGGAACACCGAGTGCACCGACATGGATTCGAACCCGAGCGGAGGACGCAAGATCGCCACGAGACCGACAAGCACTTCACCGAAGACAAGACCGACCCGACTTGAGACCCGACAAGAACGGCACCGACCGGAAGATCCGATGCGCCCGACACGAACCAAGTCCGGCTTCCGGGCCAAGACCTACCCGATGGCGAGAACGACCCCGGAGGCCGAGAACGATCCCGTCGAACCCTGGACCCTGAGACCGACCCCGAACCCCGGAACCCCAAGATCGTCGAGCCCCCTCTAATGTGTGGCCCCTTTTCCCTCGAACCCTAATTCATAACATAATACAACTTGTCGCATATTAAATTGTCATCTCGCATGCATATCATTGGTTTGGGGGCCTTATGCCGATTCACCTTATAATTAAATATGGGGCCCATATGCGGGCAAATCTAGCCTTATATTGGCCTCATTTAAATTTGTGTAGGGAACCGGTGCTATCTTTTGCCATGTTATAACAACAGCTAAATTGCGGGGGTTCTAAATAACTTGAACCATATAATTAATTGTCGGGACCCCGGTTCCGCTTAATTTGACCTAATTGCATCGACCTTCTGTCATGCCATCCATCATACATGCATCATGCCGATCTTCTGCCTTAGTATTAAATATTGCATCCGGTGTTTATTCTAGTGTTTTGCTTCTTCGCGGATAAGGCCGTTGAGTTGATGTGAGCTTCGCCCCGATCTTCGGATGAACCCTTCGACAA
Organism: Avena longiglumis; assembly: GCA_030063025.1. Taxonomy (NCBI): domain Eukaryota; kingdom Viridiplantae; phylum Streptophyta; class Magnoliopsida; order Poales; family Poaceae; genus Avena; species Avena longiglumis. The sequence goes on from CP125975.1 coordinate 587,134,581, forward strand.
TGTTTTCAGGCGAGCATCTCCCCCTTTCTACCTATCTTACTTTTATAGTATTTATTCCCTCCTGTTGATCTATTGCTATCTGTGTTGCGATGCTTTAGTTTCCGTACCTGTGATATACCGTGCAGCCCTATATTGCCTTGGACACACCTATTACATTGTTTGGTAGATAGTTGGACTTTGCGTCGTAGTTGCTTGCTCAAGTCTTGATGTGTGTCGTCATATGCCACGATTCTTGATGTATTGCCGCATGTTGATGTTGGAGATGATCCTAGTTTTACTTATCGTCACTTTAATTTCTGTTTAACAACTAAAATTGAATAAGCGAGGCATCGGTGGGTGATAGATAATATTTGGTTTCGACGCCCACTTGTGTCCGTAAGACCCGAGTACTTGATACTGTTCCTTGATTTATCGCGCTATCCACATCCGGGAGGTATATGGGACCCCTGAGCGAGCTTGATTGATCTTATTTCTTGGGGCCACAAACTAGTTTGAGGTTTTATTTACGATCTGTACTTATGCCATGCTACTTTACGTATTTAAATTGTGCAGTCTTGCACCTGTCTTTAGGTTGGCGGAGTGATTACGCTGTATCGGCACCCAGTTTCGGGTTCCCGATCGCTTCTGACCATTGGCGCTAACCTTGAGGCCGTCTCGAAGCTAGCTTACCGTTGCGGGATCTACTCAAAGGGTGGCCCCTGAAATATTTCGAATCCTGATTGTTTAGTCGTGAAAGCCTCGTTGGGTTTTGTTTTGGTTTTCGAGGTTGATCGAGCGTGTGTTGCTATTGGTGCACCCCCGGGTAAAACTTTCGAAAGCCGTGTCGCGGATATGGACGACTTGGAGCTGATATCTCGATCATAGACAAGCATAACTAAAGTTCTTGCTATAAATTTGACTTATAATGAATAGTAATCAGCTCCACTACAACGGAATGGCTAATTAATACTGCCCACAAGTGCTTGTTTGATTGTCGCTTGCGACAATTGTATCTGACTAGTAAGTATTGCAACTACAACGGAATGGCTGAATAAAAGTACCAACAACTGCTGGGTTTTGGGTTATCTCATGCGAATTGTATCTGACTAGTAAGTGTTGCCACTATAACGGAATGATTAACTAAAAGTGCCCACTGCTTACTTTATCAGGATGAATATCTAAACCTGACTAGTAAAGTGCCGCAACTCTAATCGAATAAATAAAGCGCCAGCGTGTGAGTTCCTCGGTTGACTTCCTCGTGTGGTCTCGAGGAAATACCGAGATGGGTTTGTTTGGTGTTAGCTTGAGTTGGGTCGGATAGGTCATTCTTACCCTCTCGATAACCGCTTGATGTATCGAGTCTCTATAGGTTGTTTAGTGCATCTTTGCCGCTCGATCCACCATACCTATGTAGGCGAGGACCTTGAATTCTAGCCTCGCGTGTCTTGGCCTCGATCGACGCTCCTCTTTTCCTTTGCCCTTTGTCGGCACCCTTTTGTTTAAGCAGGTTTGAGATCGACGTTGTTAGCAGGGTTACCCTTCCGGCTTGGCCTGGGAAGGGTTATGGACGCCATTGGTATTCTTCAGGGCTCTTAGCCCCATTTGCATCTTGTCCGTAGCTGGACGCTCTATCGAGTTCAAGGTGATTTGGATCTTTGAATATTATATTTGTATTCTTGACTCATGGAGTCGCCGTTATATATATATCTGTTCTGTGGGTCCCATCGAGGACTGTTGTGTAATGTTATTACTTCGTTTTCCACCCGCACGAAAGTGCCTGGTGGGCACCTTTGAATCGTTTCTATGCGGGTTTGGCGAATTTTGCTCAAACTTGCATAGGTCCGATTCTGAGGGTGTTACAGGCTTTATGGATGTGATTTCTCCAACTAGATTTTTAAATCATCCATCTTATATGGAATACGGTAATTTATTTGAACAACCTTTGTTATCATAATACCTGATTTAAAGAACAATTATTAAAACAAATCTTAAAGTCAAGCTTTGATGTCAACGAGAAATACAAACAACGGTTTGTTTGTTTTCGATGAACATCATCACATATTCTCTTGCTAGTTACTTAGGCCATTGTGGTTCATGAATTGCGTCGTTCCGTATGAAATTTCATACCAAGCAATTCGGTATCCAATACACAAGAACCACATTGTTTAACAAGCAAAGAATACAACCATAACATGTATATCATATATATACCTAAATTGGATATTTCCAATCTTTTCTTTTCTGCCAAATATATTTTATAGATTTTATTTCAGCATTTCCTTTTCCTTTTTAAAAGAATCTATCAACATCAAAAGTGGCGCCATATACATGACACATAGTCCAAAGCGTGTATATTCAAATAATAATACCTTTGGACTTGCACTTTGAAGTAGATCACCATCATCAAAATGGCCGGTATTCTTTCAAAATCCATTCTTTAGTAATCTTTTAGTGTAGTAAACACTTTACATACATCTTCTATTCATCCTTATCATGACGACTTTCATGATCAAGCTACTGTAGCTTATAAAGGCGAATCGTGAGTATAACATTACTTTCCAAAACCCTTTTGGATGATTAGGATGTCTAGCATCTCCAACCTTCGTAAATTATCATCCAATATGAGAACATATATTATACTCTATCATATTGCAACCAAAACAGTGTTTCAGATATCGTTATATCTGCCACACATGATGGTTTCTGAAACAATTCTTTCAGCTCCTAGATAAAATTGATATTAAAACAATCAAGAATCGTGGAGGCAAACATGATACTTAAGATACTAACAATGGAATTGTTACTCTCGATTTAATACCAATTATTAAATTTCACGGAGTAAACAGAGTTTGCTGAAAGTTTGCAATAGGACTTTAAACTTTAGATTGACACTCAACACAATACGATACTAGTTCGTAAAGTATATATCCAAAATTCTATAGTTCTATTATCTCAATTATAACTAAGCATAAGGTGGTGAACGAATGCCAATGACTACAACAAATTATGCAAATTCAGTTTGATTTAATTTATGATAAATTGAGTTCTACTAATCCAAATTAGGAATAAACTCCCACTCAAAAACGACATCCCTCGTGTCTTTTTGGTGATTACATGAACCAAATCCACTACACCAAGTCCGATCATCACGTGAGTCGGTGTAGCTTCAAAGGCGAGCATCCATATGGTCATCATATCAAAACATATGACTCATGCTTAACCTTTCGGTCCGTGTTCCGAGGCCATGTCTGTACATGCTAGGCTCGCCAAGTAAGAACCTTAGTATTCGGCGTAATCTGTCTTACACCCGAGATATGCTCGTGGATTCAAGTACACCCGATCATCACGTGATGTCTTGAAGCAACGAAACATTGTCGGTGCATACTTAAGGAAGAACACATTTTTATCTTGATATCTAAATAAGGGATCATCTTATTATGCTAATAAAACGCCAAACAAGCAATATAAGATGCAATCAAAACATCACATGTTTATAAGTGAAATGATATGGTTCCCGCATATGATCTCCATCATGTGCACCGTGGTATGATCTTTATCATACCTTTATGTGTAAGGCCAAGGTCTATGGAACTTACACGCTATGTGTGTTGTAAGAGTATCATCTTATACTTCTACTTACAACATCACCATATCATAACACTAGCCCAGCAACAATCTAAACTAGATGCCTCTAATTTATCCATTGCAGGTTTTACGTGGATTAGGGCTTTCGAAGATAGAACCGTTCTTACCTACGAACATGAACCACAACGAGGATAACCAAATTGTTGACAAATCGTTGCAAATTAGATATTGACTATAGTAGGAGAGACAGACACCCGCTAGCCACTTATGCAAAACTAGTTGCATGTCAAGCGTGGAACAGGTCTCATGTGCGAGGACATGTAAAGTTTGTCCGGGCCGCTTCATCCCACTATGCCACCAATATCCAAAGTACAACTAAGAAGCAATAAAATGATCATCATCGCCCACATACTCATATGTGTACTACTCGTGCAAAGTATCTACGCATAGATCCGGCTCTGATACCACTGTTGGATTCGCAACATAGAAAACAAAATTTTTCCTACGATGGGAACAACTATGTACCAAGATCTATCTACTAGATACAAACAACGGGCAGATGTATATCCGTAGAGAACATACCCTTGAAGACCGACAAAGCTTAATGAGTCCAAACTCGTGGTTGATGTAGACGATCTCTTGCCGATCTCAAGATCGAGAGGAAGTCCTAGCGCCGCAAAGCAGCAGCGCATCCGTGCTCGCACACACGTTCGAGGCACTGATCAACCTCCGCCTCCTCGCTCCAGCGATGCAGCGGAATCACAACTATTTCTTGCCGAAAAGCCACCGGGAACATGTATCTCGCTAGTCCGAGACCATGGGGTATAAATTCTAGAGGGGGAGAGAGATCCTTCACGAGGAGGTGTGAGTGAGAGAGAGGGATGGGGGCTCCTTTTATAGGGGGAGGGGGGGGGCACCCAAGGGGCCATGCGCCGAGCCATGGGGCTGCCCCCACCTCTTCCACATTCATGTGGGTGAACACTCCACTCACTCAAATGCCTTTCAATTCCCTCCACTCAAAAACCCACTCAAATTCCCATTAAATTTCCACCAAATTTAATGCAAACTCTCATTAAATAAAACTCCTTTTATTTTATTCAGAATTTTGTCAATTACTTTAATAACAAACATTCACAAATAACCCCTTGCTAGAATTCTATTTCACATGCAGAAACATTTTCTGCAATTTCACCCGAAAACCCGTTTCGGTATCTAGTGAAATAAATTCCTGCGCTTGTTATTATTTTTGGCATGAAACTTTTGCTCCAAATGGATGTCGATGTCTCTTAAGTGTGTCACCCTACGGTTCGCGAATAATGCGGAAATGATCGAGACCCCTCCCAGATCAATAATCAGAAGCGGGATCTGGAGACCCATACTGACTCCCACACATTCAACGATGACTTTCTTGTGATCGTCGGAACCTTTTACGCTAGTATCTTAATCCCTTTGTTTCACGATATATTACATGTACGAGATTCGATCATTGGTATCTCCATACCTAGTTTGATCTCGTTACTGACATGCACTCTTTTCTCGTTCCCGTGATATAACATTCTAGTGATCAAATCACTTGCTTGCAAGCTAATCAATGTGATATCACCGAGAGGGCCCAGAGCATATCTATCCGTCATCGGGATGAAAAAATTCCACTCTCGATCCATGGGCCTCAACATAACACTTTAGTAGTTCTGGACCCATCTTTATAATCACCCTGTTACGGTGTGACGTTTGATGTTATCAAGAAACTCTTCTGGTGTTAGTGATTGACATGATCTCATGGTCTAAGGATTAGGAACACTTCATAAGTTGTTATAGCAATATAAACTCAATGACTTTGATCGTAATGCTATACTTCGGATGAATGTTCATCACACCATTACACTAATGTTATGACCTCGTTATTAACAACATCCAATGTCCATGATCAGGAAACCTATGCTCATCTTGTTAATCAACGAGCTAGTTTATAAGAGAGGCGTAACTAGGAACTTCCTTTTTGTTTATTAAACACACATGTATTAACATTTCCGTATTAATACAATTATAGCATGTAAAATAAAAATTTATCATAAATAAGGAATACGATAATAACCACTTTATTATTGCCTCTCGGGCATATTCCCTTCAAATGGATCGGCGACGAAGAGTACTGACGTGCCGCCACCAGTAAGGCTTGAAGAATGATGTCCAAATGCACCTTGTTTGTTGCCTAGAGAATAAGATCCAGGTCATCTTATGAATATTCCATAGTATGGTTTCCCTTAGACTGAAGAAACTCTTGTCTGTCGGTGAAAGCTCCAAAAAAACTAAGCAGCAGGACATGTAAACTTTATGTGGGTCCCTATTTCTAGGGTCCGACACAACGGATATAGGACATTTCCAAGCCCGTGCCGCTTGGCCACCTACGCACCACAGGAAAAACGATCCCGTACAAATTTCCACACATATGTCTCCAGATTTAGCTGTAGTGGCGCTTTCTAGAGCGGAGTTGTGTAAGTAAGCACAATCACTCGAAAGATAGCCAAGTAAGGCGAGCTAATGGAGAAAGTTCCTGATACGTTGCAAACGTATCTATAATTTTTGATGCTTCATGCTTATTTTGCACCAATTATATTATGTTTTGACCATACTTTGTGGCATTTCCATGAATTTTCTGGAACTAACATATTAACAAGTGCCACAGAGCCAGTTCTCTGTTTTCTGATGTTTTTGGTTTCAGAAAAACTAGTAAATAAATATTTTTGGAATTGGATGAAACAAAAGCCGGAGTTCTTATTTTTTCCGACACGACACGGAGTCCGAAGGAGAGACGAAGAGGCGTCGCGAAGCAGCCACACTAGGGGGCCGCACGAGCCCACCCTGGGCCGCGCCTGGACATGGTGTGGGCCCCTCGGGCGTCCACCGACCTTGCCCCTTCGCCTATATATTCCCCCCGAGGCAAAAACCCTAAGTAACCGATCATAATTCCACGAAAAAGTCCGTAGACGTCGCCACCGTCGTCCCTAGATCGGGAGGGATCTGAAGCTCTTCCCGACACCTTGCTAGAGAGGGGAGATCATCCCAGAGGCCTTCTTCATCACCATGCCTGCCTCCGGAGTGATGTGTGAGTAGTTCATCCTTGGATTACGGGTCCATAATAGTAGCTAGATGGTTGTTTCTCCTATTTGTGCCGTCATGTTTAGATCTTGTGAGCTTCCTATCATGATCAAGATCATCTTATTATAATGCTACATGTTGTGTTTGCGGGGATCCGATGGATATTGAGTATTATGTCAGATTGATTATTATTCTATCATGTCTATGTTATTGTGATCTTGCATGCTCTCCGTTGCTAGTAGTTACTTTGGCCAAGTACTTGCTTGTGACTTCAAGAGGGGGTATTTATGCTCGATAGTAGGTTCATGTCTCTAGTAATCTGAGAGAGTGACAGAAACTTCTAAGATTGTATATGTGATGTTGCTACTAGGGAGAAAACAACAATCCTTTGTCCAAGGGCAATTGTATTGTTTTTATTACACACTTTGCTTAATGCAATTACTGTTCCTTGCAACTTAATAACCGAGGGTTGTTCGGATGATATCCCGAAGGTGGATTATTAGTCATAGATGCAGTTGGATTACTCTATGTATCATGTTATAATGCCCAAATAAATCTCATAGTGATCATTATGTCATGTACATACATTGTTATGCATTCTCTATTTGTCAATTGCCCCGCTGTAATTTGTTCACCCAACATGTTATTTATCTTATGGAGAAAACACCTCTAGTGAACTGTGGACCCTGGTCTATTCCTTTCCATCGATATTCTATCTACTGTTTTCTATTTACTTTATACAATTACCACAAGCAATTACTTTCTTCCACACTATACGTTTAAGCCTTTGTTTTCAGCAAAACCAGAGCTTGACAACCTCATTGATAAGTTGGGGCAAAGTATATTGATTGTGTTATATGCAGGTTCCACATTGCTAGCAACACCTTAGGAAGTGGTTTCTTTCTTCTACTGGTTCGATAACCCTGGTTCTATAACTAAGGGAAAACTTGCTGCTATGCTCATCATACCTTGCTCTTGGGGTTCCCAACCGGCTCTACATCAACCGAGCCAACATCAAGCTTTTTCTGGCGCCGTTGCCGGGGAGAAAGAAGATTTCTGCAAGGGGAATATCTTACTACCAATCTCTTTATATTGTTTTTGTTTTGCTTTATCATCTTCATCTAAGGTACCTATTGAGAAAAGCCCTGTTTTGAAGGAAGTTATTGATGTTGATGCTTTTTCATTCGAAAATACTTGATTCCTGCTTTCTGTGCCTAGCTGAAAGGCGTTAAAGAAAAGCACTCTTGGGAGATAACCCAATTTTTATTTTAGTAAGTTTTTCTTTTTTTGAGTCTTGGAAGTTATTGCCTCTGTAATAACCTCTCCTTATCCTTTTTGTTTGGTTTATGTGCCAAGAATAGCCTCTAATGAGAGGGAAGTAGGATTTGGGGAAGTTGTTATCTCGAAACAGATTTTTGTACTTCGTTGTAAACAATTGTGAAAATCACAGAACATTGTATTTATCTGCAATTTTTTGTGCTCATGCCCCTGGTATTTACTCAACTTTTGTTAGTTTTGCACTTTTCGATTTGAGCAACACAAGATTTTCGAAAAAATCGGTCTTTACCTGCAGATCTGTTTTGATAGTTTTCTGCCATTATTTGATTTGCCTCTTAAATCGATTTCTTTCGAGTTCTTTTGATCACTTGAGCTTTTAAAAGGATTTTCTATAGTAACTTATGTTTTAATGGATGATTTTCTTAAGTTGAAACTGAACCCAAAGTCTTATTATCTTGCATACACTAATGTTGCTAATGAAGATTGTGTGAAGTTTTGTATGAAGGAAGTGTAGGGAGAGAATGATGTGATGAGATGAAGTATGGACAAAAGCTCAAGCTTGAGGATGCCATCCATGTCACCCTAAGAAATATTCAAGAGGTACAAGCGTTAAAGCTTGTGGATGCCCAAGGTATCCCCTTCTTCATCAACAAAAATCAGAGGTCTTCTTTCAAGATACTATATTTTTGCTTCATGCACTATGTGTTGTTCTTGGATAGTCTTTGTATTTGTCTTGAGTTTTTTTGTTTTGTTTTCTGCAATAAGTTGGTCGGGCCCCAACACACTTGTTTAATTTTGGAGAAGTCACACCCCGTTCGTCATTGCCTAGACCACTCTAGTTTTCACTCTAATTGTTCTGTGAGTGTTCTCCTTTGCTAGCACTACGTTTAGCTTTAGTTTTATTCTTCTTTTTGCTTAAAACTTTTTAGTTCTTCTTTGTATTTAGGCGAGACAATATATCTGGTCTTTATTGATTATTATCTTTGTGAGTTATTTCAAATAAGTCGATTGGCGTTGGAAAAGAGTAGAATGTTTCATGCTTATGGTGGTACAAAAAGAAGCTTGTTTTGACTGTGACTTAGACTTTATCATGTCATGATAGATGTTGCTTTAACCATATGCTTAGTGATTATTGTTGTATCATGACTTGTTTCAAACAATTGAGATTGCTTAATGTGCCATGAAAGAATCATGCGTTGTTTTAGCATACAAAAGCATAATATTGTGGTATTCTCCTTTGATGCTTTATTTGGGTTGACTTGGCACATGCGTACACCATGTTATGACTATGAACCAGTCACCTTAGCCTCTATGATCATTTAGTTTTTGACTTGTGATATCACTTTATGCTTTGATTAATAATGTTTTGTCGCTCTGCATGATTATGGCCATTATTGCTCTCTTAGTTGGTCGCTCCCAGTCTTTTGCTAGCCTCCACCTGTATTGAGTATGAGATCTACTCGTGCATCCAACTCCCAAGAAACCAAGTTATTCCAAAGAGTCCAATATAAATCCCTATGCATGGTGTGTTACACCATTCCAAGTATATTCATATTTTTATATATCTTCCAAATTAAATTTCTGTTATGTGAAAATTAGTGATTAAATCTCTCACGAACTTAAAGACACATTTTATTTCTTGCACTTAATAAGCCTGAACCATTGTGACTATCTTATGATGCTTATATGCTTGCAAATTATAAGTTGGGAGTTAGCAAAATCATGTTGTCATGGGGTACTCTTTCGACATTGCACTTATTCTATTTAGTTCATATCATGTTCTTTTGTTTATGGATCCTGACAGTGTGAAATAAGATGGGAGCTTGTAAGTCCATGGAGTATGTATATGCATTAGAGAAACGCCTGGGCCGCTAGCCTAAGCCATGCCTAATCATGGTGGAAGCTTGCAGCGAAACCATAGTGGCATTCTATGAAGCATCCTTAATAAAAAAACTATGCAAATAGCAAATAAAAAGATCGCTGAGATGCTCACTGTCTGTTGCCTTGTCATTTTGATATAGGATAGCTCCTGTGTCATGGGGCAAGGGGTACCCCGTTGGCGGTTCTCTATGATACACATATACTTACAGTGACAAGAACTTGCTTGTGACCAAAGTTGAGTAGCATGAGGTTTCGGTACTCGTAATCAAGGGGCATGAGATTTTCAACTTATGATTTCTCAAGCATATAACTCATATTTGTACTCACTTTAACCTTAATCACTTCAAGATGCTTATGATAGGGGCGATGAGAGCTCAAAGCTAATAAGTATCATAATTTTTTAGAAGCTTTATAAAACCATTTAATCCCTACTTCCCTCTGCAAATGGCATTTCTTTTTTACTTTTATGTTTAGTCTTCATCTTCTATCTTCATGAACAGTTAAGAGAGCATAGTTGTCATTCTGAGTTCAATGTGCATTGTCCCAAAACTTGTTGATTGATTCATAATTATGGTATTGCTTGTTCTTAAATTATTTGTATCTAGTCACCCTTATGAACTTTGAAGGTGTCCTATGCATTAATGTTTTTCTATTCCATGAAGGACAAGCTGAATACCACTCTTTCTATGTTTTCTATATGTGAACCAAACAAATGTCTTTCAAAGCATTATTCATGATCTTTTGTTTTTGTGCCTTTCATGTCAACATAGTTGCTATGCCTTATTGTTAGAAATATACCTTTCATGCTTATGTTTAGAGTACTTTGATCCCATTTATCAATGCTTTACAATACCTTGATCAAGATTGTGATGGTGCATGCCACCTCAAAAATTATTCTTTTTACCACTTACCTACTCGAGGACGAGGAGGAGTTAAGATTGGGGATGCTGATACTTTGCAAACATATCTATAATTTTTTATGCCCCATTCTTGTTTTGCACCAATTATATTATGTTTTGTCCACACTTTGTGGCATTTCTATGAATTTTCTGTAACTATCATATTAACAAGTGCCACAGAGCCAGTTCCCTGTTTTTTGCTGTTTTTGGTTTCAGAAAAACTAGTAAAGAAATATTCTCGGAATTGGATGAAATAAAAGCCAAAGTTCCTATATTTCCCAACACGACACGGAGTCCAAAGGAGAGACGAAGAGGCGTCGCGAAGCAGCCACACCAGGGGGCCACGCGGGCCCACCCTAGGCCGTGCCTGGCCATGGTGTGTGCCCCTCGGGCATCCATCGACATTTCCCCTTCGCCTATATATTCCTCCCGAGGCAAAACCCTAAGTACCCGACCAGAATTCCATGAAAAAATCCATAGCCGCCGCCACCGTCGCCCCTAGGTCGGGAGGGATCTGAAGCTCTTCCCGGCATCCTGCCTGAGAGGGGAGATCATCCCAGAGGCCTTCTTCATCACCATGCCTGCCTCCGGAGTGATGTGTGAGTAGTTCATCCTTGGACTATGGGTCCATAGCAGTAGCTAGATGGTTGTTTCTCCTATTTGTGCCATCATGTTTATATCTTGTGAGCTGCCTATCATGATCAAGATCATCTTATTGTAATGCCACATGTTGTGTTTACGGGGATCTAATGGATATTGAGTATTATGTTAGATTGATTATTGTTCTATCATGTCTATGTTATTTGTGATCTTGCATGCTCTTCGTTGCTAGTAGTTACTTTGGCCAAGTACTTGCTTGTGACTCCAAGAGGGGGCATTTATGCCCGATAGTAGGTTCATGCCTCTAGTAATCTAGGAGAGTGACATAAACTTCTAAGATTGTAGATGTGCTATTGCTACTAGGGAGAAAACAACAATTCTTTGCCCAAGGGAAATTGTATTGTTTACATTACACACTTTGCTTAATGCAATTATCTGTTGCTTGCAACTTAATACCCGAGGGTTGTTTGGATGATATCCCGGAGGTGGATTATTAGTCAAAGTGCAGTTGGATTACGGTCTATGTATCATGTTGTAATTCCCAAATAAATCTCATAGTGATCATCATGTCATGTACATGCATTGTTATGCATTCTCTATTTTTCAATTGCCCCGCTGTAATTTGTTCACCCAACATATTATTTATCTTATGGAGAAAACACCTCTAGGGAACTGTGGACCCTGGTCTATTCCTTTCCATCAATATTCTATCTAATGTTTACCTTTTGCAATTACCACAAGCGATTACTTTCTTCCACACTATATGTTTAATCCTTTGTTTTCAGCAAAACCAGTGAGATTGACAACCTCATTGATAAGTTGGGGCAAAGTATATTGATTGTGTTGTGTGCAAGTTCCACTTTGCTAGCAACACCTTCGGAAGTGGTTTCTTTCTCCTACTGGTTCAATTAACTTGGTTCTATAACTGAGGGAAAACTTGCTGTTGTGCTCATCATACCTTGCTCTTAGGGTTCCCAACAGGCTCTATATCAACTGAGCCAACATCGGTTCCCGATGGGGAAAACGCCAGGATACACAATCACCGAGTGAGTCTCTCTCAATGCCGTGAAAGCCGTGGCCTTGTCCATGCCAAAGGTTCTATGAAACGACATGTTCTAGGTCCCCTCATGGCATGCCTTGGCCACCAGTAACATTGGCTCTGCTCTGATAGCAAAGAGGGAAGGGAACTCAACTCTAGGAGGGGACTTGGAGATCGAGCTAGGGGTCAAGCGAGGACATGGTTCCTTTTCCATTCCTAGTGGTGAAGGATATCCCTAGGCGGATCTCTTACCTTGATGTCCTGGATGGATCTCCATAACTAAGAACCCACCCGACACTCACACGCAATGGGCATCCACGTAAGGTATTTCGCTTTAATGAGTTGTATCCACATACATCCATCCTCATTGAGGATACTCCATACACATTTCATCATAAGCGCCACATTAAAATGGCGTGGGTCTAAAATGTCTATGCCCGAAAGCTCCTTGGGGGCGCCGATGTTAGCCCACTTCACCATGTGGTGCTTGTGGTGTCTGTCAGCTTCTGTCCAAAATAATCGTGACAACTCCTTAGCGAAGTCGGCATGCGTTCCTTTGGGCAGAAGGTAGAGACCCATAATGTACATGTGATGGCTGGATAAGAAAGTGTCAATCAAGAATGTCTTGATACCCTTAGACATGAGACGTGCTTGCAGGGCTTGGCTCTGGATCTAACCCGCACCACAAGGGGGAAAGATCCTTGATCAAGACCCAGGTATCACGTATAGGAATCTCTAAGTAGGTGATAGGGAAGTCTGCCAGCCTAAAGGTTGTGTGCAATCCGCTGCCTATCCTCATCGGAGTACCAACGATCATCACCTTGTTCTGGTCGAAGTTGATCTTAAGCCCTGACATGGATTCAAAGCATAGGAGAAGGAACTTGACATCGATGATGTTAAACTCCGAGCCCTGAACTATGATCATTGTGTCTTCCAGCGCGGTGGCGGAAGGCAGTGTAGTTGCCGTTGCGGCGGAGGGCAGAGCTGATCGAAAGACAAATGGGGTGCGCAAGGTACTGGGGGTGCGATGTGGAGGGGATGCAATTGTGTCGTGTGTTTTTCTTTCTGACAATGGCGTTTGGATTAGGCGTGGAAATTTAGATGTCTAACCATGTTTTAGCGCTTAAACTGAGCAGGTTGTTATGTGATTAGATGGTCACGATCGTTTGAATCTGCCTCTCTCGCTCTTTTTATATTAGTGGAGATACTAAAAACAATATAAGTGTGTTTTTCGAGGCACAAGGTTAATCCACATCATCTGAATAATTTTGACAATTGGATCTAGAATTTGTGACTATGATTTAATGAAACATAATTAATTACGTAAATCTGTGTAGTATGCATTTGACATAATTTATATCTGCAAGATTGTGTACTTTTGTTACGTGTCCTTCTAGATTTTTTTAAAACAACTTTTTGAGGGAATATATCCCCTAGGATAGCTGAGTCAGTTTAGAATAAAAGACGTACTCCCTTCGACCTATAATAAGTGTCGTCCACTTAGTACAAAGTCTATACTAGCTTAGTGTAAAATGAGCGACACTTATTAGAATAGGATGAATTAGTATATTATCCAGCTAGAAGAGTTGGTTCAAAATAAACGTACACCGTCTATGTAACCGGCCGGGTGGACCTGAAAAAATAAGACGTATACTAGCTAGCTAGTTAGCTCTGCGTTCGTTTAAGAAAAAAATCGTACACAAGTGTAGCTTGTAAGAATAATGCTTTTTTTTTTGTAGAGTAGCTAAAATAATACCACATGTAGTCTTTACGGGTAATCTACTGCCATGACACCCTTGTGGTATTAACAAAGGTGTACACACTACACACTTTGATGTTAAAGGTTTGATAGTGATAAATGGTTATATGTGCCAATTGATCAGATGCCATGGTAGATCCAAGTTCTAAAAAGGTTTGAAACTGAACAAATGATTATTTAGTACACTTTTTTTCCTTCTCACAAAATCACACACCAAAATTTATATACATGAGATAAAACAATGTATGCATCCTATATTACAAATAGGACACCACCATGCATGTTGGGTTATTCGATAAATCTTTAGGTAATATCGTTTATCCACATCGTAAATCCTAACATAATTTATTTATTTAGCAGACCTAAAATGTGTAAATTTTTATTAGAAATTGTATCGGTGGATGTTTTATGGGTTGCATGATTTGCCGAGTGTTTATATCAAATGAGTGGACCTAACATAATACATGTCTGAGTGTTTACATCAAATGAATTGCCGATTAGGGAAACACGCAAAGATTTTCAAAGATAGATAAAAAAAATACTATATCAAAACGGATGACATTATAGAAAACTTCAAGTCTTAATTCTCTAACTTTTACTCCTGACATGTAAAATGGTTAATGGATGGGATGAAACAAAAATATCACTAAAATAGTGTTAACGTACTAATCTTAATTTTAGGATAATGTTAACATAATAAAAGTAAAAGTTTCACCAAGAAAACTGTAAAAATCTAGAAGGTTTAATGTTTTGAAATTGGATAAGTAATTGCATATGTGATAGTTTATTTATCATACATTTATTTGTAATCCTATAGTCTTACTTTATTTATCATACATTTATTTGTAGTCCAATAATCGTACTATTTATTATCATAAAATGTGATATATGTGAAATAGTAACTTTATTCTTAATACACTTTCAATCTATATATTAGATACGGTGTCCTCGCATTTGAGAGGGCCACCACGCTAGTTTGAAATAGTTACTCCATTCGTCTAGATAAATAACATGATTTCTGAAGCACTTATTTCTAGATAGAGGGATTACTATTTATAACATATACTAATTTCTTTTTTGCTTCGGGAGGTGTGATGTGGATACAGATTGAATATTTGTGCTCATATGACCCCACAAATTTTGAGAGTATGT
This sequence comes from Avena longiglumis, assembly GCA_030063025.1. Lineage (NCBI taxonomy): Eukaryota > Viridiplantae > Streptophyta > Magnoliopsida > Poales > Poaceae > Avena > Avena longiglumis. The sequence continues at coordinate 587,149,852 of CP125975.1, forward strand.
TTGGAGCTCAGGTGCACCACGACTCCACGAGGACAGTGAATCCATCGAATACGTGCGTTCTCGAGCAGACACTGTCGTGTAGTATTAGTACTCCTGCTTCGTGTCTAATACTCACTCGAACTCGACTCGAACTCGAGCTCTTCGCTATATATGTCTGCTTCGTATCTAGCTTTATATACGCGCCGGCCTAGAATCGAGAACTACGATATATTGATTAATTGATCGATAAGAAAATCGAGACCTGGTCAAGATGGACGTCACCGTGGTCGCCGACGAGCAGGCCGCCGCCTTGACAAAAACTAATCTATGTTTCCTAGACGTGGTGAGTTTTCGCATTGGCAGTCACAAGCTCGCGGACCGCGGCATGGTGTTATCGCTTGCCGCGGCGGAGGACGCCGACGCCGACCGGAACACGATACTACGCGTCGACGGCTCGCTGGTGACCAAGAAGGACAGCGACATTTTCGGCATCTTTGACAGGAGCTTTCTCTACGTCGGCAAGATGGTTGAGTCGGTGTCCGACTACGGTGGCCAGGTTGGAGTCATCACCGGCGTCACCACCACCCTCCAAGTCGTCCAGCACAATGACCGCCTCACACCAACAAAGGTCGTCAACAACGTGTCGCCCGCTGACCTGCGGCGCGTCCGGGCGCTCAGCCTTGGTGACTACGTCGTGTCCGGGCGGTGGCTGGGCCGGGTGGTCGAGGTGTCTTTGGACATCGAGATCATGCTGGTCGTACCTCTGTTTCGACGGCTGGACCCGTAAAACTTTCATTCACACACAAAGCAACGAGATCAGACTCCCCGTCTTTACCAATCAAACCAAAAGCGTCCATCGTCTAGTCCACTTCCTTCCTTGGCGATCTGAACCGAACATCGCTCGCTCGTCGATGTCGATCCCCTTTCTCCAAACCCTAACCCTAACCCCCCCCGACCAGAGGCGAAACGGCGGCGGGCGTGCGTGCGTGCATCCCTGCGCCGCGCTCCGTCGAGCCAACCTGCCCGCCTCCCGCGCCCCAAGCCACCATCCGCAGCCACGACGAGGTACTTCAACAACGCCGCCAACTCCCTGCCGCCGGCCAGCCCCTCCGTGCGACGCAGGCGAAGGCGCAGGACCGACCGCGTCCGCCACGGCCAGCCATCCGCAGGCAGCTGCACGAGATGAAGCCCCCCCACCCCCAGATCTTGCCGCCGGTGGACGCAAGATCCGGCGGCCACAGGGCCGCACGACGGCAGCCGCAGCCTCCCATCATCCCCCTGGGGCGCCAAACCCAAGCAGCAGCAGCAACACGAGATGCCGCCGCCCTCCTGCTCCAGTCCATCTCCCGCGCCGCGCCGCTCCGCTCCTCCGACGGGTAAGCCTCCTACTCCTCCTCCTACTTTTCTATACAATATATAATAATATAAAGCTGGCACCTTTAATTTCATCCCATTATTCATTTTGCTCCTGCCTTAACCTGCTTGCTTAATTGCTTGCCTCCATCCGGACTTTCCTCAGGTACAACGGATCTCCTGCAGGCCTCCCCCAGATGATGATGATGATGATGATGCTGCCCGGCGTCCTTGTTTGATGATGAAGCACAAATAACTTGCGTGAACATGCTCATATAGTAGTACTGTCATCCTGGTATTGCTGTTGATCTCACGTCTTGGTAGGATTCCATCTCTAATTCATCGCTAGCTTATATATATAGGTTCAAATCTACATAATCTTTTCCCATGGCTTAATAATAAGCAATATAATGACACTAATACCAGTACCAGCTGTAAAAAACCATGCTGGAAGGAATCTACAAAGCCGTGCTGCATAAATCTTTCTTCTGCTTCTCTAATCTTATTGTGTTTCTTACTACTAGGTGGAGCTGAACGAGGAGACCTCCCAGGAAGCAAAAAGGCATTCACAAAGGTACTGACTTGTTTTCCTGTCCACTAGTTCGGGTCAAGCTCCGGTCTCCTTTTCTAATCTGCGTGTGTTTTTTTGCTTCAGGAAATCTGCAAGAAGCTCTGGAGCATGGCAGTCCTGCAGCATCCAAACTCAGCAACCGTGATGTGTTCTTGCTGTTATGCTGGTGGTGCCTCAAGTGGCAGGTGATTCCTCAGGCTCCTATTCTCATCGTGCCGTGGCTTCTTGTTTTCGCCATCGGCTAGATGTCCTGTGTCTGGCAGTCGAGGAGTCAATTTTTAGTAATCTGTGGTTCTTTCCTGGTACTAGAATGTGTATTTTCTACTTATGTTATTCCCTCCCAAAGGCGAAGGTATCTAGAGCTGTTCTCATGGATCTGCTGTGCTTTTTGTGCCTTTAGCAATAGTTAATAATACCTGTAGCAGCTGTAAACCTATGTTGCTAGGTTGTTTCTACTGCTAACAAGTTGATCGCTCGTTTGGTTCTACTAGTAAATGCAATTCATCACTGTTTTTATTTGCTCATTTTTTGATGATGAACCACAAATAGCTTGCATAAACATGCACATATAGTAGTAGTGTCATCCTGATCTTGATGCTGATCTCTCATCTTGGTGGTGATTTGAGGTCCATGCCTTAATTGCAGCTCATGGTTTTCTTATAGGTTCAAATCTATATGTTTTTTTCCATGGCTTCATAATAAGCAATATGATGACGCTATAAATCTTTCTTCTGCATCTCTAATCTCATTGTGCTCCTTACTAGCTGGAGCTGACTGAGGAGACTTCCCAGGAAGCAAAAGGCATAGCGATGGAAACAATCCTCACAAGGTACTGTTGTTTTCCTGTCCACTAGTTCGGGTCAAGCTCTGTCTAGCTTACTAATCTGCATGTGTTTTTGGTTCAGGAAATCTGCAAATAGCTCTTGAGCATCTTAACATGGCAGTCCTGCAGCATCCGAACTCAGCAACCGTGATGGGTTCTTGGTGTTATGCTGGTGGTGTCGCCAACGGCGTTGGCGGGACGGTGCCTCAAGTAGCAGGTAATTCCTCAGGCTTCCCTTTGCATCGTGTCGTGGCTTGTTCTGGCCATTGATTAGATGGCCTCTGTCCGGCCATCGAGGCATAGCACTTTTTGTAACCTGTGGTACTATTCTGGTACTAGAATGTGTTGTTGGTGGGGTGTGGCTGACCTGCTGCTACTTGTATTTGCTACTTATGTTATTCCTGATTGGTCTTTTCTTGAGATTACCAGTGGATACCCCTAAAGTCTAGGGTGTCTTGTTCTCTTCTTATAGATCTGTGCTTTTTATGCCTTAAGCAATAGTTTCTACTAGTTGGATCGCTTTGTTTGCTTCCTACTAGCCGATCCAATTCATTACTTTTTCTTTGCTCATTGTTTGACTTAATCACACTTAACTTGCATAAACATGCTCATATAGTAGAATTGTCATCCTGGTATTGATGTTGATCTCTCATCTCGGTAGGATACGAGCTGTATCCCTAATTTAATAAATGGTTCTCTTATAGGTTCAAATCTCTTTTTTTTTTCATGGCTTCATAAGCTATATAATGGCACTAATACCAGTAGCAGTTGTAAACCTATGTTGGGAATTTATAAGACGTGCTGCATAAATCTTTCTTCTGCATTTCTAATCTTATTGTGTTCCTTACTAGGTGGAGCTGACCAAGGGGACCTCCCAGGACCTTCTGAATGTATGGCATGATATTATGGAATAGAAAAGCAGCAAACTGCTGTTTTTTCCTTTTTCACTTTATCCCGTGTTGTGGATGTTAGCATGGATTGCCAATGCCTTGTATTGCTTGCTTATTTATTCTCCCTGTTGAAGTTCTAGAATCCATTAAGACGGGAGACTGGGAATTGTCGTGATGAGTAAATGACTTTATGAAATGCTGGCAGGAAAGTGCCGATGCATATTAAGTAGATGGTTTATGACGAGTAAATGGGTTGCTTGTAATAACTGTCTTGAACTTGGGAACTAATTGACCACCATTTTCAGTTTATGATGCCTTGTGAATGCTATGATGGATACATACATATGCTTGGAAGATTGATTAGAACTATCATCTATCTTGCTTGCTTTGAACTCAATTGCACTTGCGGTAATATTGATTTAATTTGGCGATGCTACGACAATTCCTTTACTGTACTGATTTTTGATGTTTCTCAATTGCAAGTTCTAGAAGGCTTGGGAGCATAGAAGGCTGCTGTCCGATGCATGACTGGAGTGTGGAATAAGAAGTGAAAGCTGAATTCCTTTTGTTTTGCGAAACCAAAATTTGAATGCTTGGGTTGTATTGGCTGTGGACTCTGATTTGTGACTCCATATCTGGAACGTTGGGTTGGTGGTCGACGTTGTATCGCTGCTCTTGTAATGCTCACCGGAAGTTGAAACAGTGGTCTGTTTGATTAGACTTGTGATGAGAGTTGGGACTGTGCTGTCGCATCGCCATTGATTGTTATTTGAATTGTGATCTGATTGTCCAACATATAGGGAATGTCATGCCCATTTTTTTCGAGAATAATCTTACTAGTTGAGTGCTGCTTATTCCACAAATGGAACAGAATGTGCCGATCATAAAGTGGCCATCAGATCGACTTGTACATGCATGTACGTTAACTGTAGCTAAGATCAAGAGAAGAAAAACAAAAGTAAAATCTAGCTTGTCACTTGACGGGCTCTGGGTCACCTGTAGCTGGGTTTGGTAAGCTCGTACCAGGCCCAAATGCTACGAAGTTGGTTTAATTCGATTACTAGGACCAGGCCCACACGGAGAAGCAGCTGATTTAATTCGATTCGATGTCTATGGTGGTGCGAGGTCGGAAAGAGATGTACACCGCCACGTTGACGATTTCCTTGCTCGATTTCTCAACATTTTCTGCTTATATTATTTCTTGCTATCGGACAAAAGATTGAGAATTTTTTTTTTGCTCTTTTTTATTACTTCCTCCATTCGGAAATATTTGACTTAGCTATATTCAAATATATCTATTTTTTATTTTAATGTATAGATACAAGTCACTTCTTTTCGAAAGGAGGAAATAGATGGTAGAGCATGTCTAAGGATCAATAATGAATAATGCATCACTCAGACTTTTGATCTACATCGCCCGAGCAAAAATGAAAAATGATGATCTAAGGCCATCCAAAATGCAAATGCAAGGTGCTGAATTGCAATTACTCAAAATGCAAATTCTAACCGACTGTTTTTGTTCTCCCGCTCGTTTTTTGTGTATGTCAGTTTTTACAATTACTCAACTTTCGTTTCGACAAAGGCCTCTAGACCAAACGAATAGATCCAGAGACTTTACGGGTCCAAATGCGGACCGCCGCTGGAGTTTCCCTAAGACTAGCCCCAATGGAGGCATCATAGGTAGTATCATGCACCATATGCATGCAAAATGCTTATGTATCATTGCAATTAATGATGAAAAGAGATTGTATTGGGATCATAGGTAGATACGGTATCATAGCACATAGTACTAGAAAAAATAATTCCAAATAAATCTTGCACACAAATTTACATTGAGATTTTACAAAACAATAAATACACTAAAACTATGATACTACTATATAATACTCCCTCTGTTTCGGTTTACAAGTCCTGCACGTAGTTCTATGTCGCCAAATTAAGCAATTTAGTATGATGTATATATTACAAAAAATATATCACCGAAAACTTTAGACTTTGTATTTTCCAATGCTATAATTTTTATATTATATAATTCAAATTATATAGGTCAAATTGATAACCTAGATATACACGTGGGACTTCAGAAAACGGAGCGAGTATGCATTATGATAGTATATATCTTAGTATCGTATGCGTGATACTACTATATGATACTTCCAGATTGGCTAGTCTAACACATTACACATATACTATATGATACTTCCCGTTGTCACCTGTATCTGGGTTTGGTAAGCTCGTACCAGGCCCAAATGCTACGAAGTTGGTTTAATTCGATTACTAGGACCAGGCCCACACGGAGAAGCAGCTGATTTAATTCGATTCGAGGTCTATGGTGGTGCGAGGTCGGAAAGAGATGTACACCGCCACGTTGACGATTTCCTTGCTCGATTTCTCAACATTTTCTGCTTATATTATTTCTTGCTATCGGACAAAAGATTGAGAAATTTCTTTTTGCTCTTTTTTATTACTTCCTCCATTCGGAAATATTTGACTGAGCTATATTCAAATATATCTATTTTTTTATTTTAATGTATATAGATACATGCGAATTTAGACAAGTACAAGTCACTTCTTTTCGAAAGGAGGAAATAGATGGTAGAGCATGTCTAAGGATCAATAATGAATAATGCATCACTCAGACTTTTGATCATCCGGTGATCTACATCGCCCGAGCAAAAATGAAAAATGATGATCGAAGGCCATCCAAAATGCAAATGCAAGGTCTTGAAGATTTTATATTTTTCCAACCGGCTCGCTTTTTTGTGTATGACAGTTTCAATTACTCAACTTCGTTGGCAGTCACATGTCGGATGGCTCAGTGTCCTCCTCTTCGCTTTGCTACTCATGGCTCATGCGGTTGTTGCCTCGGCCTCGGCCTTGGCCACCGTCGGTAGCATAGCCGGTGGTTTCCTCCGACGCGAGGATGGTAGACTCGTGGCGGACGACTCTCTGCCTCCACTAACGGTGAGTGTTTAGTTCCGCCAGCCTGGCTTGCTCATCTCGCCATGAAACCGCTTGCCTTTGCTCGGCTCGGCCATTGTGCGTGGCGACGTTGTTTTTTTCCAGCGCGTCGAGGCCTCTAGATTACGGCGGCACGGTATGGAGGGGCTGGAGGAGGATCCTCCTCCACTTCTTTGTCGGCGCCTTGTCCATCGGCGCTCGAAGGGATCCTCCTCCACTTCTTTCGGCTCCTCCATGTCCTCCTCTTGGCGCCGCTGCACAGCTAGGGAGGTAGCACTCGAGCTTGAACTGGCTAAGATGCGCCCAGGTAGTGGGAAGACGGCGATGCGTGGTTATGGTTGTGGTGCCATCCTGGTTCCGATGGCTCGGGCTTTATAGTCTTAGCGGCCCTGGGCGGGAAACAGAGGCGGGAAGATGCGCGTCTAGAGTGGGAATTGGCCGGGTGGCGAGAACAGGCGCGGTGGGGGAGGCGCAATTCTTGATGGGTAGTTCGGGCACCTGCTGGCGGACAATGGGAACCGCTAATGGGTCACTCCGTTGGGTGCACTCGCACTGTCTTGGCGGACAAAGGCCTCTAGGCCGTCCTCCTCACCCGCAAACGAATAGATTCAGAGACTTTACGGGTCCGAATGCGGACCGCCTCTGGAGTTTACCTAACACATTACACATACACATATGGGGTTTCCCGCCCAAATTTTAGTAGGTCAATAGCGTTTTCCAAGAGACTATACCTTTTGCATGCTTGCTCCGATCAAGGTGATTCTGGTGGCGATTGGAAGGCTATCATGAATTTAGGGTTTCCTGGACATGTACTTTTGGAGGTCTATCTGTTTTACCATATCGGTGGAATTTCATAGCAATCGGGAAGTTAGACCTATCTCGAAAATCCTCGGGCCAAAAAAGACCGTGTAGGCTCATGAATGGAGCCTAGGATCGTTGTTTTATTCCGGGGATACCTATTACCTACTGTTTCATGGGCTGTCTTGTTGCTGCATGCTTATATATTATTTCATGTGCCTTTCTCTTCTCGCGTATTACTATTTAATGCATAAAATGTTAGCAAGAAAACCGTCGTTCCTCCTCTTACTTATGTCATCTGTATTTAATTTATGCATTACCACGAGTGATTTCATGTGCCTTTTTAAGGTCACGTTATTGGATGCACAAAATGATACTCCCCCGTTCCACAATATAAGCCTTGGAACAGAGGTATTAGCTAGTACCCGTCATTTGATGTGTCTTCTCATGCCGTCGTGTGGCGTGCTAGGGTTCCTAGTTGTCCAAAGATTTTGTAGTTTACCTGTCCATTTTTGGGAGACTATAGCACACTATCAAAGTTTTGCTAGTTTCCCTGACCGCTTTTCATTTCAACCATTTTTCCGTCAGTTTTCAGATCGATAGTTTTCCCACCTACTTTTTAGAGATGAAGTTTCTTGGTTCTAACTTTTACAAACCCTATAGATATAGATGTAAAAATGAGGCCGCATGGGATTCAAACCTAGGACCGAGACTAGTTTCACATGTAAGGAGGACAAGATCGCCAACATGCACATTTAAAATAATAAAATAAGTTTGCAATTGCGATAAAAATAAAAACAACTAATTTAAACTTTTGTTAAAACATTGTGTTGGTAGTTAAAAAGGAAAACTTTCAACACATGTTTTAGGTGCACATGTGAGTATGTGACGCTACTGATAAGGATTGTCCAATATTGACCTAAATCCTCACCGTTAAGGGAGCGATGACGCTAAATTTACGATGGTATTATGCAAAGGGATAAGGTTCAACATTGTTTCTCGTGATAACATGAATATTGACACATTGAAATAAGATAAATAGAAGAATATACACAAGGGTATTGGTGAATGTCAGCCATGCACATGAAATAACACTATTTATTTCCTTTATTGTATTTTTTGTCTATGTTCTTCCGCAATTTTTGCAGTTTTTAATTCTTGTTTTAGAACATGACCCAAACATACCTATCCTTTCATCATAATAAAAAAGTGTGTGCCACCATGCGCTATACCACCCCTCTCATTGTTGTCGGATTAATCATTTGGATCCTCGAAAGTTAGAGAACCAAAAAAAGAAAGATAGAGAACCATTTGATACCGCTGCTGGGCCAGACATCACAACGCCCAAAAGAGAAAGATAGAGAACCATTTGATACCGCTCGCTGCCTGGCTAGGAGGGTAGCACTCGAGCCTGACCTGGCTAAGATGCGCCCAGGTAGTGGGAAGACGATGATGCATGGTTGTGGTTGTGGTGCCATCCTGGTTCCGATGGCTCGAGCTTTATAGTCTTAGCGGCCTGGCGGAAGCGGATGTGGGAAGGCAGCGTCTAGAGTGGGAATTGGCGGTTGGCGAAGGGGCAGCGGGTGGGGAAGCGCGCCCTTGATGGGTAGTTCGGGCACTGCTAGCGGACAATGGGACCCGCTAATGGGTCACTCCGTTGGGTGCACTCGCCTGTCTTGGCGGACAAAGGCCTCTAGACCGTCCTCCTCACCCGCAACGAATAGATTCGGAGACTTTACGGTCCAAATAGGGACCGCCTACGGAGTTTCCACACACTACACATACAGATGGGGTTTCCCACCCAAATTTTAGTAGGTCAATAGCGTTTTCCAAGAGACATACCTTTTGCATGCTTGCTCCCATCAAGGTGATTCTCGTGGCATTGGAAGGCTATCATGAATTTAGGGTTTTCTCGACATGTACTTTTGGAGGTCTAGCTGTTTTACCATATCGGTGGAATTTCATAGCAATCGGGAAATTAGACCCATCTGGAAAATCCTCGGGCCAAAAAGACAGTCCAGGCTCATGAATGGAGCCTGCTTGTTAGGATCGTTGTTTTATTCCGGGGATACCTATTACCTACTGTTTCATGAATTGTCTTGTTGCTGCGTGCTTATATATCATTTCATGTGCCTTTCTGTTCTCATGTATTACTATTTAATGCATATAATGTTAGCAAGAAAGTCGTCATTCCTCCTCTTACTTATGTTCTCTGTATTTAATTTATGCATTACCAGTGATTTCATGTGCCTTTTAAGGTCATGTGATTGGATGCACAAATGATACTCCCTCCATTCCACAATATAAGCCTTGGAACAAAGGTAGTAGCTACTACGACCCGTCATTTGATGTGTCTTCTCGTCATCGTCATGGCGGCATGATAGGGTTCCCATTTGTCCAAAGATTTTGTAGTTTCCCTGTCCATTTTGGGAGACTATAGCACACTATCAAAGTTTTGCTAGTTTTCCTGCCCGTTTTCATTTCAACCATTTTCGTCAGTTTTCAGATCGATAGTTTTCCCACCTACTTTTTAGAGATGTAATTTCTTGGTTCTAAATTTTACAAACCCTATAGAGATAGATGTTAAAATGAGGCCGCAAGGGATTCAAACCTAGGGCCGGGACTAGTTTCACACGTAAGGAGGACAAGATCGCCAACATGCACATTTAACATAATAAAATAAGTTTGCAATTGCGAAAATAAAAACAATTAATTAAAATATTTCTTAAAACATTGTGTTAGTAGTAAAAGGGAAAACTTTCAACACATGTTTTAGGTGCACATGTGATGCTATTGACGAAGATTGTCCAATATTGACCTAAATCCTCACCGTTAAGGGATGATGCTAAATTTACAATGGTATTAGGCAAAGGGATAAGGTTCAACATTGTTTCTCGTGATAACATGAATATTGACACATTGAAATAAGATAAATAGAAGAATATACACAAGGGTATTAGTGGTTGCAATTGTCAGCCATGCACATGAAATAACAGGAACTATTTCCTTTATTGTATTTTTGTCTAAGTTCTTCCGCATTTTTGCAGTTTTAATGCATGTTTTAGAACATCACCCAAGTATACCTATCATTTCATCATAATAAAGAAGTATGTGCCACCATGCTCTATACCACCCCTCTCATTGTCGTCGGTTTAATCCTTTGGATTAGACGCACCCTCTATAAGGTAAACCTTAATTAGGTCCTCTTCTACTATTGACACACCCATTCGAAATACTTTCTCTGTTCTATAATGTAGTGTGATTAGGGAGCATAGGGAGTATCATGCATTACCATCCTTCTTTCGTGGATGAACGGTAAATTGAAGCATGACACTAGTGACTCGAGGATGGATGTAGGGTCATAGTCAAAGAATAGAGTCGTATCCAAACTCATTGAACACGGCTCACCTAAATATACATGTCTGAAACTTCATAAAACTTCTGTCCCACCACCACCACACCTATCCCTCCCTGTTTGGTCTGGCCATTCGAAGCTGACTAGTTGGACCCAGATGAGCCACATGCATGCAAAGGATGTTGGCTTGTTGTTAACTTGTGTGATTTTGCGGTTTGAGCATTAATTTACTGATCACAATGAGTAGTATCATATAGTAATATCATGCATATGGTACTACCTAAGCAGTACATGATATCATGTATCAGTATCATGGTCTTATTATATTTGTAGAATCTCAGTGCAAGTTTATGTTCAAGATTTATTTAATATTAATTTTTCTAATTTTACGTGATATGATATATGATATCTACCAATGATACTATCATGATCTCTCATTTTTTATGCCCATTTTGGGTTGCCTTAGACGACTAAGTGCTGATGGGCCTATCTCCTGATAAATTATCGGTGCATGGAACAATACATGGTTCACACGTACATGCTGTCCCAAGCTAGCTAGCCCTCCATGCATGCATGGATGCATTGCAAAAGCATACATGGCTCGTCTAGGCCCTGAAACCATTCTCTGGCTCAATGATATCGTAGCCCCATGGTTACAAATGCATTGTTTTGGCGTTGTTCCGTCTATTTTGCGGGCTATATCACACTGTTTTTATTTTTGCAGTTTCTCTCACTTGTGATGGGCTATATCACTCTTTTATGGGGGCCAATAAAATTCTGGTGACTAGTGTTCCATTAGGAAAATATCGTTTGTGGCCATTTCTCACCCATGTTCGGGACTATAGGCACCAGAGACGGACCCAGAAAATTGTTGAAGCATGTGCCGCAATGCAACTAAGAATTTTTTTGGACAAATATAAGCATCATATAGAGCAAATGTAGTTTTAACGACAGTCGTAGCGGAAACACTATTACAATACATAACACGTTCACAACACATTCCAATGTTTACAACACACTCGAATATTACAAGTTTACAAGCTCATATCCTCTAATTAGCCCTAGACCTACAGGTAAATGTTTCCTTTTCTTTTTCATGGCTTGAAAACCGCCATGTAACTCTAGTCACTCTAGACATACATGCTAAAAATTTATATACACTCCTTTTACAAAGCTAAAACTTGTAAATAACCGCCACTTTCTGGTTTTGCCCGCGTGAAGCGGACTAGAAACCATATAACCCGAACCAGAAATTTTTTTAGGGATGATAAAATGCCCATCGCAACCACATATTCCTAGGTTTCGACCACGACCTAGAGGACCCGTATCGCTGCAAATCGTTGGCGAGAGGACATTTCAGCTTGTTCCTCCTTCTTCGCGTCCATCCGTTGCCATCGCCGCCGTCGACCAGTCCACGACAGACAAATTCCGCTTCGAACGGCCTCCTTTGCTCGACTATCACGTTTCAACCCGAGCTGTGACAGAAATTGATCCGGGCGAAGATCTATCTCGGCGGAAATAGACTAGTTCATTGATTAAACGAGTTCATCCTACAACAAGCTATGATATATAAATCTAGTTAACTATTTCACTTCCACTGCCGCTTCCTCGCCGTCCTCCTTCGCGCCGCCGATCGCCGTCCTCATCGGACAAAATCTCCACGATTTCGGCATTGTTTTCCGCGGAGGAGCTCTTCGGCGAGCAGCGGCGATGACGGTTGCCCAGTGCGGCGAGGGCGGACCAGAACCGCTCCTTCCTTCCCATCTGGTGCACCATCCACCCATTAATGATGCACAAACCTAACCGCCTCCGCTCCCTCTTGAACTTCGCCGGCCAGTACATGCTCATAGCCACGTACCAGGGCATCGCCCTCTTCCACACCGGCATCTGGTGGCGCCGCGCCTCGATGTTCCTCCCCATCTCGAATCGTCCCGCGAGCGGCGCCACCAGCACACCTGCGTAGCTGATTCGCCAACCATAGGGCACCGTCGCTACCTGCGGCGCGACGATGTCATAGTGCACGAACATCACTGCCTCGTAGAAGTTGAGTGTTGGCGCCTCCATGGCGGCGCGGTGGAGAGTGGAGAGGGCGGGAATGGATGCGGATGGATCGTGTCGGTGCCTCCTATTTGTACACGAAGATAGACGAAATCAAAATGTAATATTCGTTTTCTAGTTTGGGTATATGGGTTTTCAAGATCGGTCATCGTAGGCACACAATTATAGACGTGTTGTATTGGCATCCCCTCATTCGTTTTCGTAGGCTATATCACAGTCCCGAGACAATTTCCGTGGTTGGTAACCGTAGGCACACATACAATACAAACACACGAAACAATTTCCGTGGTTGGTAACCGTTGGCTCCCGCCCGTTCTCCTGAGATATAACCACACGAAACTAGGCTCCTAAGACGGTTCCCATGTTCCACGGATATAGGTAAATGGTTAGTAGGGGTCACAAAACCTCACCTTTTTTCTGAATATACATGGAATATCATTCGACATATAAATACCAATTATTGTAGTGCACATGAATCAATATAGGCATGCATACGTGCGCTCTTTTCCTGTACGAGAATAACGGGCATGACATAAAATGATAGATATGCTACATTTACCACTTCATGTTAAAAACTCTCTCCCTTCGGTCCTATTCTCTTTGATCTTTATTTTTTTATTATTCTAGATAGCATAGGGCCTCTCCTTCTTTAAAGACTCTCTCCGTTCGGTGCTAGCTTTGAGCGAACTTGTTGCCTCTCCTTCTCTCATGCGGATCTCCGGATCAAGTTGTATTTCTACAAGCAACAACGAGGATGGTTAGTCACATAAGAGCATATCCACCTGCGTCCCCCAATGTGGCCCCGAGTGGGCTTTGGAGGTTGCGACAAAAAGATCGCACGGCGCACCCGGCCCCAAGCGTTCTTGATAAGTTGGGTCGTCCATCAATCTATTAGACACTTCCTTGGCGTCCCGCAGGGATAGGGGCACTGCCAACACAGGCCATGTCAGATTGGCCACGCTAGCCCCCTTGCCAGGGATAGAACAAGCGGTCAACGTCCGCACACGTTCTCGCTGCGTGCTTCTCACCAGATCTAGGCGCCAAGCGCACATTCAATGACACGTGATGACTTGTCTTCGACGAGCCAGAGTTAATGGCGTCAGTGGCCATTCGGCCTACTTCACAGGCCACAATAAAAGGGCGCCAGAAATCTCACTGGCACACTCCTCCCTTCCCACATCCCTGTTTCATCCACCTCCGGCGCAAGCCTCGATGGGCTGCAACGACCACGAGGCGAGCGACAACATGAGCGGAGGGAGCTAGCACGCAGTCGGCCGTCTTCGCAAACTCACTATGAGATCCGCGACGGTCCTAGCCGATAACAATCTTCTCTTGTGCCTCCCGTCCGTGTGGAACATCAGCAATGACGGTCACGCCATTACGCCCGCCACGTGGCGAAAACATTGACGAGGTGATCCATCTTGGGCGGCGTTGGCTGGTGGCCGTTTCTCAATCAAGAGCGCGACGGCGGTGGCCCGACACGCCGTCTCTACGGTGAGACATGGAATTGCGATGGGCATCATGCCTACTAGGACAGCCTCAGTTGGCGCCATCCTCACCGAGCATGGATACAACCCGATGTCTCGTTGTTCGGTGTTGCCTCGACAAGCATTTATGCGCCCACGATGAGGATCCGACTCCACCGTGGCACACTTCTCATAGCCTTTTTGTATTTCGTCGCAACCACACACTTGAAACCGCCATACCGGGCTCATTGCATCGCCATGTGTTCGTGTCGCCAAAGTCGGAGGTCAAGCAAGATGAGCGGGGTTGTTCGATGGCGAGACATCCCGACAACGAGTTGCGGGATGACACCGACTCGAGGACCTCCTCGCCTACATGACGAGTTCAAGCACGAGGAGGTGCCCCTCATGTCGTTGGGCCTCAACAAGGAGGCGCTCCGCCTTGCCATTGCGTAGTCGTGGGAAGGCATGCCTCGAGGAGGAGGCGCTGGGCGGGCATGTTTGATGCCCATCCAGCACCAAAGCCCTATAAATTCCCTCGCGGCACGAGTGGATCAACCTTGCCTCGTGATCTTTGTGTGTGTGTGGGTTTGGGGGCTCCTCAAACCACCGACAATTTGGGCATAAGATTAGTGCTCACGTGAGGATGGACTATAATTGGCTTGATCTGGATGTCGGAGTAACGATTTGCTACTTCCTCCGTTTCAAATCTAAGATGTTTTAGGTTTATGAAGAAAATAAATCTAGACTTGTTTTAATATGTAGGTTCACTTAACTTTGGGATGAACTACATACTAAAAGAAGTCTAGATTCATCTTCTTCACAAACCTAAAACATCTTATATTTTGAAACGGATGAGTATTTTTACCACGTGTGGTGTGTCGTAAACTGAGCATCCGTCAAATTTATGTTTAAAAGGGTGTTATATACTATAATTAATCACGATATTTAGTTGTTCTCAAAATAATGTTTCCTCTTTGAGCATCGATCGGTATATAGGCTATGACAAAATCACTTTGGAGCACGTCGTCCTTCACGGAGGGCTTTTGAATTTTCAAAAGCTTGAAATATTTTGAAACAAATATATTCGTAGCCAACAATGCAACACGAAATTAAAGTCTACCAATTTTCAGTGGTAAATATTTTGTATTTTGGATGGATAAGAAAGACAAATATGAAAAGTTTTGTGAAAATGAAGGATCATTCAAAATTACACTGTTCACGGGATCCACATTTTCTCCTATTTGCTGAGGCCAGAATATAAAGTTTTCATATTTTTTTGTGCACTCAGGTGAATATATTATAAATCATTATCTACATCCTGATAAATTTTTTCAGATTTCTTTGAATCTTCAAATTTGAAAATTTTAAAACAAATTAAAATCGTTCATGGGGACGGGCTCCAAAACGGCTCTCACTACGTACGCACCTGAGCATCAGTCATGCGCATGTACATGATCTCGATCGGGCATACATGTGACGCGCGCGCCTAGCTAAGTGGAGTAGCACATGCTAGTTGCCTCTCGCTCGCGCGTACCTTACGTCGACGACCTGTGCATGTCTGTCTAGGAACATGGCCTTAATCACTTGCCTAATTAACTAGCTATCTCACTCTCAACCAGCCTACGCGTACAATTTTGCTAAGAGCAAACTCATCGACGACTTTGGATTTAGGAAGTTTCGACTCCGTGTCCCTGCTGCATCGGTCTTCGTCCTCGAAAATGGTTCTATTTCGAGAGCTAGCCCTGAGATCATGGCTATGTCCAAGCTCCCACACTTGGTGTACATGCCCACCAGCACCTTGAACACCACCTGTCTGTCCCTCTCTTCTCGTTTTCATATCGAAATCCATATAGCTTTCTTCTCAAGTAATAATGCCAAAACTTATCTCTCACCCAAGTCGGCGTTTTGTTTGAAGACGAGGCGATACAACGACACATCGCCAGGATAAAATATAGTGCGAGTAGGGATCAGAGACGAGGAGATGGAAGCCGTCGGAGGAGTTGATGCACTCGACAAGATCTTTCCTAACAACTAGAGCTAGTGACGGAGGCCAGGCAGCTCGGCGTGGTGAACGCGACTACGAGCTGAGTTGGATGAGTCGAGTCAATGATATGTGGGCAGGGCGAAAGCGTCTACCACCTGAGTTGGGTGAAAAGAGTCGGTGTGGGCAGATGGAGTACTTCTATCCAATCTTTCAATTCAATGTACTTTTATTTTTTTTTCACAGATGTGATGCCCTAGTCAAGTTACACGGCTTGTCTTTTGGCACTACTACCAAACTATTGGAATTACTTTTAAGGGATATGCGGGAGCATTAATATCATTGGAAATGAGGAAGGAAGTCCCTTCTTTTCACACTTATAGGTGCTACTTTTTGTGAACGGTCAAAATGAAGAGGGTGTATACAGCAATGAAGCGAAACAAATCAAGAACACTCGTACCTACTACTCCTTTTTTCTTTAAAGAAAACTACCTATGTTTCACAATATAAGCCTTGTTTGTCCCTTGCCACGCTTGTGCAGCTGATCATAGACCACGTCCCTATAAGTTTCCACCCATTCGAGTGAATGTGGCATCTACTGTGTATAGTTAGTCGCCTCCACTAGATGCATGTGTTGTGCCTGCCCGCCCAACAACTCAAACGGGCCCATGCGGACGGTGGCGTAAAAATCTCAAAGTGAAGGTAAAAGTTTAGTCTCACATGACTAAACCAAGAAGGTGGAGACCAACTTATAAGGTGTATATTTTGTTGCTTTTTAGTTAATAGTACTATATGAAGTACACATACAGATAGCACGTGCGCTTGCATATATATTTGCGACTTAACACTATATCAGTGAAGTGAAACAAAGTGTGACACCATGAATGTGAGTTGTTAGGGATAGCATGAGGCGGAGTGGGTTGCAACACGAAGCGATAGTCCAACATGTAGCCTAGCAAGTCCAATTTTAGGGTTAGGGAGAAGGAAAGGAAGGCTACGTGGCGAAACCAGAAATGGGCGGTTGGATATGTGATTGTGTGACACCTCACATAGTGTCACACTTCTTCATATTTACATACCAAATGCCACCACTAACAAAATTGCTAAAACTCTCATCGAACATACATCACCCGAAAAACTCTCGCTCACACTTCTCATATATAATCTTACATTATCCTAACAAACTTATTTTACTCTTGTTGACTCAGCTTAGCCTATGAGCTTTCTTTCTTTTTTTTTGGAAATGGGCTTTATTTTAAAAGTTCACACCCAGTCTCTGCATATCTAGGATGCACACAGCCTAACAAACACACAACTCGAGTCCAAAGCAAAAGTACAAAATTACAAATATTTGAGAAAATAAAGAAAATCCTCCATAACGTGCTATGACAGCTCTATCCGTAGATCACGCTGCCATCCATATCAGGAGAAAATATCCCTCGCCGTGTCCTCCAACCGTATACAGCCCCTCCACAAACAAGTTATAGAACTACATACGTTGCAGAGATGTTCATGATCGAAAAATGACCGTGGCTCGATAGATAATCCTAAATAAAGTCCCCACCGCTCTTCTTCGACGACCACCTCGCTCTGGCGGTCCATGAGGACACTGCTACGGATCGTCATATAGTAGTCTAGTCCTCGAGGTCTCTAATCGTTTGGACATGATGACAACGAGTCCGGTGGCGATACCTGAAGGCTCTTTGTGTCCGACTGCTAATGGCGACATCAGTTTAGGTTAATAACTGCATCTTATTTTTTGGCTTGGCGTTCAAGCATGGTAGGAAAGACGAGCTTGCTAGGATTGAGCCTGCATGTGGTAGGTGATAGACTGGAATGGTTCCAGTATGAACTAATTGGAGTTTGTGCGACCAACCGGCAGGGTTGGTACAATCAATTCTTAAACGAGTTATAAAAAAATTGGAGTTTGTGCGAGTGCGTATGTATATATCTTTATCTTCTTTGCTGTTAAAAATAATAAGCTTACCGTGACGGTGGTTTTACTACTCCCTCCGTCTTAAAATAGATGTCACTGGTTTGTGAAAATTTAGATGAATCTATATGCTAAATGGTGTCTAAATTCATTTAAAATTTGGCAAATCTGTGATATCTATTTTAAGACAGAGGGAGTATTTTTCTTCGTGCCCTATTTTGTCACTTGATCTGTACTAGCAGACTATTATGCTGCAGGCCAGGAACTACAAAAGTATACGGGCCATCCATCATCAGTTTAGCACAAGAGGCGAACACATTTCAGAGAAAGGAATACTTTGAAATGAACATGGATGCGCATAACACTCAATTGTAAATGTGATAATATATTGAGTAGATACAGTGGTACACACCATCTCGAATTAGCATCTAGAAGTTTTGTGCCGATTAATAATAGATCAAGGGACCCCGTCGTCTTTATTTGTTCTAAACCTCTACCTTTACGAAGTTTTGTGCCAAACGTATTTCTTTTTATGTTTATGTTCCGCACCAGCGGGTATCATCCAGTTTTATAGTTGTGCTTACACCGCTTGTTTTGGAACTCTCAAACTAGTAAGATTATTTTAAGCGCATGCAGGAGCAATATTATATATTGTGTATGGGAGTGAGCTCCTCTTTTTCACACTTACATGTGCTACTTTTGACCAGGTGGTCAAATTTAATAGGGTATACAAAAACAAAGTGAAAGGAACCAGGAACACTCGAGTACCTCTAGGTTGCCTAAAATAACCCTTGTCCCCCTTATGCGCGCTTGTACAACCATGCATTCATGGAAAGAACCGTGGATAGAGGCCCAAATATTAACCCGCAGCAGCCGCTAGGCCCATAAGGTGTGAAGCTAATTTTTTTGCAAAGACATGCCAAAAGTTTAGTCCACATGGCTAAGCCAAGAATGAGGAGACCAACTTATAAGGAAGACATTTTGCTGCCTTCTAGTTAGTAGTACTACATGAAATACTCATATAGATACCGCATGCGCTCGCCTGTATATTCGTAACTTATTTGTTCTAAACCTCTACCTTTATGAAGTTTTGTGCCAATTATTTTTCTTTTTATGTTTATGTTCCGCACCAACATGCGGGTATCATCCAGTTTTATAGCTGTGCTTTGGGAGTCAAGTTACACATTGTTTTGAAACTCTCAAACTAGTAAGATTATTTTAAACGCATGCAAGCGGGAGCAATATTTATATATTGTATATGAGGGAGCGAGCTCCTTTTTTTCACACTTACATGTGCTACTTTTGACCGGGTGGTCAAATTTAACAGGGTATACAACAATAATGAAGCGAAATGAACCAGGTACACTCGTACCTTGCGGGGTTGCCTAAAATAACCCTTGCCCCTGCTGCATGCTTGTACAACCATACATTCATGTGGAACCAGTACTTAATTATCTAGCGCGCTCATCCCAGATGGAAAGAACCGTGGATAGAGGCCCAGATATCAACCCGTAGCAGCTGCTAGGCCCATAAGGTGTGAACCTAAAAAATTGCGAAGGCATGCCAAAAGTTTAGTCCCACATGGCTAACCCAAGGAGGTGGAGACCAACTTATAAGGAGGGTATTTTGTTTCCTTCTAGTTAGTAGTACTATATGAAGGACATATCTATATAGCGCGTGCGCTCGCGTGAATATTCGCCACCTCAAAAATGTTTAGAGTACTTTGATCCCATTTATCAATGCTTTAAAATACCTTGATCAAGATTGTGATGGTGCATGCCACCTCAAAAATTATTCTTTTTACCACTTACCTACTCGAGGACGAGGAGGAGTTAAGCTTGGGGATGCTGATACTTTGCAAACGTATCTAGAATTTTTGATGCCCCATTCTTGTTTTGCACCAATTATATTATGTTTTATCCACACTTTGTGGCTTTTCTATGAATTTTCTGTAACTATCATATTAACAAGTGCCACAGAGCTAGTTCCCTGTTTTCTGCTGTTTTTGGTTTCAGAAAAACTAGTAAAGAAATATTCTCGGAATTGGATGAAATAAAAGCCAAAGTTCCTATATTTCCCGACACGACACGGAGTCCAAAGGAGAGACGAAGAGGCGCCGCGAAGCAGCCACACCAGGGGGCCGCGCCTGGCCATGGTGTGTGTGACCCTCGGGCATCCATCGACATTGCCCCTTCGCCTATATATTCCTCCCGAGGCAAAACCCTAAGTACCCGACCAGAATTCCACGAAAAAGTCCATAGCCGCCGCCACCGTCGCCCCTAGGTCGGGAGGGATCTGAAGCTCTTTCCGGCACCACACGAGAGGAGATCATCCGGAGGCCTTCTTCATCACCATGCCTCCGGAGGAGTGATGTGTGAGTAGCTCCTCCTTGGACTATGGGTCCATAGCAGTAGCTAGATGGTTGTTTCTCCTATTTGTGCCATCATGTTTATATCTTGTGAGCTTCCTATCATGATCAAGATCATCTTATTGTAATGCCACATGTTGTGTTTATGGGGATCTAATGGATATTGAGTATTATGTCAGATTGATTATTGTTCTATCATGTCTATGTTATTTGTGATCTTGCATGCTCTTCGTTGCTAGTAGTTACTTTGGCCAAGTACTTGCTTGTGACTCCAAGAGGGGGTATTTATGCTCGATAGTAGGTTCATGCCTCTAGTAATCTAGGAGAGTGACAGAAACTTCTAAGATTGTAGATGTTCTATTGCTACTAGGGAGAAAACAACAATCCTTTGCCCAAGGGAAATTGTATTGTTTACATTACACACTTTGCTTAATACAATTATCTGTTGCTTGCAACTTAATACCCGAGGGTTGTTTGGATGATATCCCGGAGGTGGATTATTAGCCATGGTAGATCCAAGTTCTAAAAAGGTTTGAAACTGAACAAATGATTATTTAGTACACTTTTTTTCCTTCTCACAAAATCACACACCAAAATTTATATACATGAGATAAAACAATGTATGCATCCTATATTACAAATAGGACACCACCATGCATGTTGGGTTATTCGATAAATCTTTAGGTAATATCGCTTATCCACATCGTAAATCCTAACATAATTTATTTATTTAGCGGACCTAAAATGTGTAAATTTTTATTAGAAATTGTATCAGTGGATGTTTTATGGGTTGCATGTTTGCCGAGTGTTTATATCAAATGAGTGGACCTAACATAATACATGTCTGAGTGTTTACATCAAATGAATTGCCGATTAGGGAAACACGCAAAGATTTTCAAAGATAGATAAAAAAATACTATATCAAAACGGATGACATTATAGAAAACTTCAAGTCTTAATTCTCTAACTTTTACTCCTGACATGTAAAATGGTTAATGGATGGGATGAAACAAAAATATCACTAAAATAGTGTTAACTAATCTTAATTTTAGGATAATGCTAACATAATAAAAGTAAAAGTTTCACCAAGAAAACTGTAAAAATCTAGAAGGTTTAATGTTTTGAAATTGGATAAGTAATTGCATATGTGATAGTTTATTTATCATACATTTATTTGTAATCCTATAGTCTTACTTTATTTATCATACATTTATTTGTAGTCCAATAATCGTACTATTTATTATCATAAAATGTGATATATGTGAAATAGTAACTTTATTCTTAATACACTTTCAATCTATATATTAGATACGGTGTCCTCGCATTTGAGAGGGCCACCACGCTAGTTTGAAATAGTTACTCCATTCGTCTAGATAAATAACATGATTTCTGAAGCACTTATTTCTAGATAGAGGGATTACTATTTATAACATATACTAATTTCTTTTTTGCTTCGGGAGGTGTGATGTGGATACAGATTGAATATTTGTGCTCATATGACCCCACAAATTTTGAGAGTATGTTTGGAGCTCAGGTGCACCACGACTCCACGAGGACAGTGAATCCATCGAATACGTGCGTTCTCGGCAGACATCGTGTAGTATTAGTACTCCTGCCCGTGTCTAATACTCACTCGAACTCGACTCGAACTCGAGCTCTCGCTATATATGTCCGCCGTATCTAGCTTTATATACGCCGCCTAGAATCGAGAACTACGATATATTGATTAATTGATCGATAAGAAAATCGAGACCTGGTCAAGATGGACGTCACCGTGGTCGCCGAGCAGGCCGCCGCCTTGACAAAAACTAATCTATGTTTCCTAGACGTGGTGAGTTTTCGCATTGGCAGTCACAAGCTCGCGGACCGCGGCATGGTGTTATCGCTTGCCGCGGCGGAGGACGCCGACGCCGACCGGAACACGATACTACGCGTCGACGGCTCGCTGGTGACCAAGAAGGACAGCGACATTTTCGGCATCTTTGACAGGAGCTTTCTCTACGTCGGCAAGATGGTTGAGTCGGTGTCCGACTACGGTGGCCAGGTTGGAGTCATCACCGGCGTCACCACCACCCTCCAAGTCGTCCAGCACAATGACCGCCTCACACCAACAAAGGTCGTCAACAACGTGTCGCCCGCTGACCTGCGGCGCGTCCGGGCGCTCAGCCTTGGTGACTACGTCGTGTCCGGGCGGTGGCTGGGCCGGGTGGTCGAGGTGTCTTTGGACATCGAGATCATGCTGGTCGTACCTCTGTTTCGACGGCTGGACCCGTAAAACTTTCATTCACACACAAAGCAACTCCCCGTCTTTACCAATCAAGCCAAAAGCGTCCATCGTCTAGTCCACTTCCTTCCTTGGCGATCTGAACCGAACCATCGCTCGCTCGTCGATGTCGATCCCCTTTCTCCAAACCCTAACCCTAACCCCCCCGACCAGAGCGAAACGGCGGCGGGCGTGCGTGCGTGCATCCCTGCGCCGCGCTCCGTCGAGCCAACCTGCCCGCCTCCCGCGCCCAAGCCACCATCCGCAGCCACGACGAGGTACTTCAACAACGCCGCCAACTCCTGCCGCCGGCCAGCCCTCCGTGCGACGCAGGCGAAGGCGCAGGACCGACCGCGTCCGCCACGGCCAGCCATCCGCAGGCAGCTGCACGAGATGAAGCCCCCACCCCAGATCTTGCCGCCGGTGGACGCAAGATCCGGCGGCCCTGAGGCCGCACGACGGCAGCCGCAGCCTCCCATCATCCCCTGGGGCGCCAAACCCAAGCAGCAGCAGCAACACGAGATGCCGCCCTCCTGCTCCAGTCCATCTCCCGCGCCGCGCCGCTCCGCTCCTCCGACGGGTAAGCCTCCTACTCCTCCTCCTACTTTTCTATACAATATATAATAATATAAAGCTGGCACCTTTAATTTCATCCCATTATTCATTTTGCTCCTGCCTTAACCTGCTTGCTTAATTGCTTGCCTCCATCCGGACTTTCCTCAGGTACAACGGATCTCCTGCAGGCCTCCCCCAGATGATGATGATGATGATGATGCTGCCCGGCGTCCTTGTTTGATGATGAAGCACAAATAACTTGCGTGAACATGCTCATATAGTAGTACTGTCATCCTGGTATTGCTGTTGATCTCACGTCTTGGTAGGATTCCATCTCTAATTCATCGCTAGCTTATATATATAGGTTCAAATCTACATAATCTTTCCCATGGCTTAATAATAAGCAATATAATGACACTAATACCAGTACCAGCTGTAAAAAACCATGCTGGAAGGAATCTACAAAGCCGTGCTGCATAAATCTTTCTTCTGCTTCTCTAATCTTATTGTGTTTCTTACTACTAGGTGGAGCTGAACGAGGAGACCTCCCAGGAAGCAAAAAGGCATTCACAAAGGTACTGACTTGTTTTCCTGTCCACTAGTTCGGGTCAAGCTCCGGTCTCCTTTTCTAATCTGCGTGTTTTTTTTTTTTTTTGCTTCAGGAAATCTGCAAGAAGCTCTTGAGCATGGCAGTCCTGCAGCATCCAAACTCAGCAACCGTGATGTGTTCTTGCTGTTATGCTGGTGGTGCCTCAAGTGGCAGGTGATTCCTCAGGCTCCTATTCTCATCGTGCCGTGGCTTCCTGTTTTCGCCATCGGCTAGATGTCCTGTGTCTGGCAATCGAGGAGTCAGTTTTTAGTAATCTGTGGTTCTTTCCTGGTACTAGAATGTGTTGTTGCTGGGGTTTAGTTGGTGACCTGATGCTACTTGTATTTTCTACTTATGTTATTCCCTCCCAAAGGCGAAGGTATCTAGAGCTGTTCTCGTGGATCTGCTGTGCTTTTTGTGCCTTTAGCAATAGTTAAATAATACCTGTAGCAGCTGTAAACCTATGTTGCTAGGTTGTTTCTACTGCTAACAAGTTGATCGCTCGTTTGGTTCTACTAGTCAATGCAATTCATCACTGTTTTTATTTGCTCATTTTTTTATGATGAACCACAAATAGCTTGCATAAACATGCACATATAGTAGTAGTGTCATCCTGATCTTGATGCTGATCTCTCATCTTGGTGGTGATTTGAGGTCCATGCCTTAATTGCAGCTCATGGTTTTCTTATAGGTTCAAATCTATATGTTTTTTTTCCATGGCTTCATAATAAGCAATATGATGACGCTATAAATCTTTCTTCTGCATCTCTAATCTCATTGTGTTCCTTACTAGCTGGAGCTGACTGAGGAGACTTCCCAGGAAGCAAAAGGCATAGCGATGGAAACAATCCTCACAAGGTACTGTTGTTTTCCTGTCCACTAGTTCGGGTCAAGCTCTGTCTAGCTTACTAATCTGCATGTGTTTTTGGTTCAGGAAATCTGCAAATAGCTCTTGAGCATCTTAACATGGCAGTCCTGCAGCATCCGAACTCAGCAACCGTGATGGGTTCTTGGTGTTATGCTGGTGGTGTCGCCAACGGCGTTGCGGACGGTGCCTCAAGTAGCAGGTAATTCCTCAGGCTTCCCTTTGCATCGTGTCGTGGCTTGTTCTGGCCATTGATTAGATGGCCTCTGTCCGGCCATCGAGGCATAGCACTTTTTGTAACCTGTGGTACTATTCTGGTACTAGAATGTGTTGTTGGTGGGGTGTGGCTGACCTGCTGCTACTTGTATTTGCTACTTATGTTATTCCTGATTGGTCTTTTCTTGAGATTACCAGTGGATACCCCTAAAGTCTAGGGTGTCTTGTTCTCTTCTTATAGATCTGTGCTTTTTATGCCTTAAGCAATAGTTTCTACTAGTTGGATCGCTTTGTTTGCTTCCTACTAGCCGATCCAATTCATTACTTTTTTCTTTGCTCATTGTTTGACGAATCACACTTAACTTGCATAAACATGCTCATATAGTAGAATTGTCATCCTGGTATTGATGTTGATCTCTCATCTCGGTAGGATACGAGCTGTATCCCTAATTTAATAAATGGTTCTCTTATAGGTTCAAATCTCTTTTTTTTTTCATGGCTTCATAAGCTATATAATGGCACTAATACCAGTAGCAGTTGTAAACCTATGTTGGGAATTTATAAGACGTGCTGCATAAATCTTTCTTCTGCATTTCTAATCTTATTGTGTTCCTTACTAGGTGGAGCTGACCAAGGGGACCTCCCAGGACCTTCTGAATGTATGGCATGATATTATGGAATAGAAAAGCAGCAAACTGCTGTTTTTCCTTTTCACTTTATCCCGTGTTGTGGATGTTAGCATGGATTGCCAATGCCTTGTATTGCTTGCTTATTTATTCTCCCTGTTGAAGTTCTAGAATCCATTAAGACGGGAGACTGGGAATTGTCGTGATGAGTAAATGACTTTATGAAATGCTGGCAGGAAAGTGCCGATGCATATTAAGTAGATGGTTTATGACGAGTAAATGGGTTGCTTGTAATAACTGTCTTGAACTTGGGAACTAATTGACCACCATTTTCAGTTTATGATGCCTTGTGAATGCTATGATGGATACATACATATGCTTGGAAGATTGATTAGAACTATCATCTATCTTGCTTGCTTTGAACTCAATTGCACTTGCGGTAATATTGATTTAATTTGGCGATGCTACGACAATTCCTTTACTGTACTGATTTTTGATGTTTCTCAATTGCAAGTTCTAGAAGGCTTGGGAGCATAGAAGGCTGCTGTCCGATGCATGACTGGAGTGTGGAATAAGAAGTGAAAGCTGAATTCCTTTTGTTTTGAAACCAAAATTTGAATGCTTGGGTTGTATTGGCTGTGGACTCTGATTTGTGACTCCATATCTGGAACGTTGGGTTGGTGGTCGACGTTGTATCGCTGCTCTTGTAATGCTCACCGGAAGTTGAAACAGTGGTCTGTTTGATTAGACTTGTGATGAGAGTTGGGACTGTGCTGTCGCATCGCCATTGATTGTTATTTGAATTGTGATCTGATTGTCCAACATATAGGAATGTCATGCCCATTTTTTTCGAGAATAATCTTACTAGTTGAGTGCTGCTTATTCCACAAATGGAACAGAATGTGCCGATCATAAAGTGGCCATCAGATCGACTTGTACATGCATGTACGTTAACTGTAGCTAAGATCAAGAGAAGAAAAACAAAAGTAAAATCTAGCTTGTCACTTGACGGGCTCTGGGTCACCTGTAGCTGGGTTTGGTAAGCTCGTACCAGGCCCAAATGCTACGAAGTTGGTTTAATTCGATTACTAGGACCAGGCCCACACGGAGAAGCAGCTGATTTAATTCGATTCGATGTCTATGGTGGTGCGAGGTCGGAAAGAGATGTACACCGCCACGTTGACGATTTCCTTGCTCGATTTCTCAACATTTTCTGCTTATATTATTTCTTGCTATCGGACAAAAGATTGAGAATTTTTTTTTTGCTCTTTTTTATTACTTCCTCCATTCGGAAATATTTGACTTAGCTATATTCAAATATATCTATTTTTTATTTTAATGAGATACAAGTCACTTCTTTTCGAAAGGAGGAAATAGATGGTAGAGCATGTCTAAGGATCAATAATGAATAATGCATCACTCAGACTTTTGATCTACATCGCCCGAGCAAAAATGAAAAATGATGATCTAAGGCCATCCAAAATGCAAATGCAAGGTGCTGAAGATTTTATAGTTTTCTAACCGACTGTTTTTGTTCTCCCGCTCGTTTTTTGTGTATGTCAGTTTTTACAATTACTCAACTTTCGTTTCGACAAAGGCCTCTAGACCAAACGAATAGATCCAGAGACTTTACGGGTCCAAATGCGGACCGCCGCTGGAGTTTCCCTAAGACTAGCCCCAATGGAGGCATCATAGGTAGTATCATACCATGCATGCAAAATGCTTATGTATCATTGCAATTAATGATGAAAAGAGATTGTATTGGGATCATAGGTAGATACGGTATCATAGCACATAGTACTAGAAAAAATAATTCCAAATAAATCTTGCACACAAATTTACATTGAGATTTTACAAAACAATAAATACACTAAAACTATGATACTACTATATAATACTCCCTCTGTTTCGGTTTACAAGTCCTGCACGTAGTTCTATGTCGCCAAATTAAGCAATTTAGTATGATGTATATATTACAAAAAATATATCACCGAAAACTTTAGACTTTGTATTTTCCAATGCTATAATTTTTATATTATATAATTCAAATTATATAGGTCAAATTGATAACCTAGATATACACGTAGGACTTGTAAACCGAAACGGAGCGAGTACTATGCATTGTGAAGATAGTATCATATACTAGTATCGTATTTATCTACTATACGATACTTAAGTTGTGACTAGTCTAACACATTACACATATACTATATGATACTTCCCGTTGTCACCTGTATCTGGGTTTGGTAAGCTCGTACCAGGCCCAAATGCTACGAAGTTGGTTTAATTCGATTACTAGGACCAGGCCCACACGGAGAAGCAGCTGATTTAATTCGATTCGAGGTCTATGGTGGTGCGAGGTCGGAAAGAGATGTACACCGCCACGTTGACGATTTCCTTGCTCGATTTCTCAACATTTTCTGCTTATATTATTTCTTGCTATCGGACAAAAGATTGAGAAATTTCTTTTTGCTCTTTTTTATTACTTCCTCCATTCGGAAATATTTGACTGAGCTATATTCAAATATATCTATTTTTTTATTTTAATGTATATAGATACATGCGAATTTAAACAATCTAGTCACTTTTCGAAAGGAGGAAATAGATGGTAGAGCATGTCTAAGGATCAATAATGAATAATGCATCACTCAGACTTTTGATCATCCGGTGATCTACATCGCCCGAGCAAAAATGAAAAATGATGATCGAAGGCCATCCAAAATGCAAATGCAAGGTGCTGAAGATTTTATATTTTTCCAACCGCTCGCTTTTTTTGTGTATGACAGTTTTCACAATTACTCAACTTTCGTTTGGCGGTCACATCGCGGATGGCTCAGTGTCCTCCTCTTCGCTTTGCTACTCATGGCTCATGCGGGTTGTTGCCTCGGCCTCGGCCTTGGCCGCGCTGCCGTCGGTGGCATAGCCGGGTGGTTTCCTCCGACACGGCGAGGATGGTAGACTCAGTGGCGGACCTCTTTCCCGCCTCCACTAACGGTGAGTGTTTAGTTCCGCCGGCGCAGGGCCGCTCATCTCATCTGCCATGAAACCGCGTACGATCCGGCTTCCAACAAGTCGCTGTATGAGCGTTGTTTTTTTAAACGGAAAGCCACGAGGCCTCTAGATTACGCCGCACACTCAGATGGAGGGATCGGAGGAGGATCCTCTCCACTTTCTTCGCCGGGCGCCTTTGTCCATCGGGCGCTCAAGGGGATCCTCCTCCACTTCTTTGTCCCACCTCCATGTCCTCCTTCGGGCGCCGCTGCGCTAGGAGGGTAGCACTCCAGCTTGACTCGCTAAGATGCGCCCAGTAGCGGGAAGACGAATGGCGTGGTTATGGTTGTGGTGCCATCCTGGTTCATGGCTCGGGCTTTATAGTCTTAGCGGCCCGGCGGAACAGAGGCGGGAAGATGCTGGGCCTAGAGTGGAATTGGCCAATGTTGGCGCAGAACAGTAGGGGGTAGCGCGCCAACGCTTTTGATGGGTAGTTCGGCAATCACCGCGGACAATGGAACCACTAATGGTCACCTGCTGTGCACTCGCACTGCCTATGACAAAGGCCCTAGACCGCCCTCTCACCCGCAAACGAATAGATTCAGAGACTTACGGGTCCAAATGCGGACCGCCCGGAGTTTCCCTTAAAGATTAGCCCCAATGGAGGCATCATAGGTAGTATCATGCACCATATGCATGCAAAATCTTTATGTATCGTTAGATTAATGATGAAAAGAGATTGTATTGGGATCATAGAGATACGGTCATTACACAGTACTAGAAAAATAATTCCAAATAAATCTTGCACACAAATTTACATTGAGATTTTACAAAACAATAAATACACTAAAACTATGATATTACTTATATAATACCCCTCTGTTGGTTTACAAGTCCTACGTAGTTCTACGTCAGCCAAATTAAGCAATTTAGTATGATGTATATATTACAAAAAAATATATCACCGAAAACTTTAGACTTTGTATTTTCCAATGCTATAATTTTTATATTATATAATTCAAATTATATAGGCCAAATTGATAACCTGGAGATACATCGTGGGACTTGTAAAACTAAACGAGTATTATGCATTATGAAGGTAAGATTATATACTAGTATCGTACGCATGATACTACTATACGATACTCTTCGTTGATTAGTCTAATACATTACATATATACTATATGATACTTCCTGTCACCTGTATCTGGTTTTGGTAAGCTCGTACCAGAAGCCCAAATGCTACGAAGTTGGTTTAATTCGATTACTAGGACCAGGCCCACACGGAGAAGCAGCTGATTTAATTCGATTCGAGGTCTATGGTGGTGCGAGGTCGGAAAGAGATGTACCGCCGTTGACGATTTCCTTGCTCGATTCTCAACATTTTCTGCTTATATTATTTCTTGCTATCGGACAAAAGATTGAGAAATTTCTTTTGCTCTTTTTATTACTTCCTCCATTCGGAAATATTTGACTGAGCTATATTCAAATATATCTATTTTTTATTTTAATGATACATACATGCGAATTTGACAAGTACAAGTCACTTCTTTGAAAGGAGGAAATAGATGGCAGAGCATGTCTAAGGATCAATAATGAATAATGCATCACGGACTTTTGATCATCCGGTGATCTACATCGCCGAAAACAAAATGAAAAATGATGATCAAGGCCATCCAAAATGCAATGCAAGGTGCTGAAGATTTTATATTTTTCCAACGGCCTCGTTTTGTGTATGATGGTTTTCACAATTACTCAACTTTCGCTGGCAGTCACATGTCGCGGATGGCTGTGTCCTCCTCTTTCGCTTTGCTACTCATGGCTCATGCGGTTGTTGCCTCACCGGCCTTGGTCACACACACCGGCATGGTGGTTTTCCTCGGACACGCGAGGATGGTAGACTGCATGACGACCTCTTCCGCCCACTAACGGTGAGTGTTTAGTTCCGCCTGTGCTCGCCATCTCGCCATGAAACCGCTGACCGCTCATTTCGTCAAGGCGTGACGACGTTGTTTTCGACGATGGCCGAGGCCTCTAGATTACGCCGCACACGGTATGGAGGACTGGAGGAGGGATCCTCCTCCACTTCGTCGGGCGCCTTGTCCATCGGCGCCGGCGGATCCTCCTCCACTTCTTTGTCCCACTCCTCCATGTGTCCTTCTTGGCGCATTGCACAGCTAGAGGGTAGCATCGAGCTTGACCTGGCTAAGATGCGCCCAGTAGTGGGAAGACGGCATCGCGTGGTTATGGTTGTGGTACCATCCTGGTTCCGGCGGCTCGGGCTTTATAGTCTTAGCGCCCGGTGGAAATGAGGGGAAGATGCGCTGCCTAGAGGGAATTGGCGGTTGGAGAACAGGCAGGTGAGCGCCACCTGGATGGGTGGCAGTTCGGCACCTGGCGGACAATGGGAACCACTAATGGGTCACTCCTGGGTGCACTCCTTTATCTTGGCGGACAAAGGCCTCAGACCGCTCCTCCTCACCAAAACTAATAGATTCAGAGACTTTACGGGTCGAATGCGACCGCCTCGAGTTTCTAACACATTACACATACATATGGGGTTTCACCAAATTTTAGTAGGTCAATAGCGTTTTCAAGAGACAATACCTTTTGCATGCTTGTTCATCAAGGTGATTACGAGTGGCGATTGAAGGCTATCATGAATTTAGGGTTTCGACATGTACTTTTGGAGGTCTATCTGTTTTTACCATATCGGTGGAATTTACAGCAATCGGAAGTTAGACCTATCTCGAAAATCCTCGGGCCAAAAAAAGACCGTGTAGGCTCATGAATGGAGCCTAGGATCGTTGTTTTATTCCGGGATACCTATTACCTACTGCTTCATGAGCTGTCTTGTTGCTGCATGCTTATATATCATTTCATGTGCCTTTCTCTTCTGTGTATTATTTAATGCATAAAATGTTAGCAAGAAAACCGCTGCCTCCTCTTACTTATGTCATCATATTTAATTTATGCATTACCACGAGTGATTTCATGTGCCTTTAAGGTCACGTTATTGGATGCACAAAATGATACTCCCTGCTCCACAATATAAGCCTTTGGAACAGAGGTATTAGCTAGTACCGCTATTTGATGTGTCTTCTCATCGTCGCCGTATGCGGCGTGCTAGGGTTCCTAGTTGTCCAAAGATTTTGTAGTTTACATGTCCATTTTGGGAGACTATAGCACACTATCAAAGTTTTGCTAGTTTCCTGACCGCTTTCATTTCAACCATTTTTTGGCCGCTTTTCAGATCGATAGTTTTCCCACCTACTTTTTAGAGATGAAGTTTCTTGGTTCTAACTTTTACAAACCTATAGAGATAGATGTAAAATGAGGCCGCATGGGATTCAAACCTAGGACCGATTAGTTTCACGTAAGGAGGACAAGATCGCCAACATGCACATTTAACATAATAAAATAAGTTTGCAATTGCGATAAAAATAAAACAACTAATTTAAACTTTTGTTAAAACATTGTGTTGGTAGTTAAAAGGAAAACTTTCAACACATGTTTTAGGTGCACATGTGAGTATGTGGCGCTTTACTGATAAGGATTGTCCAATATTGACCTAAATCCTCACTGTTAAGGGAGCGATGACCTAAATTCTGATGGTATTATGCAAAGGGATAAGGTTCAACATTGTTTCGTGATAACATGAATATTGACACATTGAAATAAGATAAATAGAAGAATATACACAAGGGTATTGGTGAATGTCAGCCATGCACATGAAATAACACTATTTATTTCCTTTATTGTATTTTTTTGTCTATGTTCTTCCGCAATTTTTGCAGTTTTTAATTCTTGTTTTAGAACATGACCCAAACATACCTATCCTTTCATCATAATAAAAAAGTGTGTGCCACCATCGCTATACCACCCTCTCATTGTTGTCGGATTAATCATTTGGATCCTCGAAAGTTAGAGAACCAAAAAAGAAAGATAGAGAACCATTTGATACCGCTGGGTAGACATCACAACGCCCAAAAGAGAAAGATAGAGAACCATTTGATACCGCCTGCTGCTGGGAGGGTAGCTTTCGAGCTGACTCGCTAAGATGCGCCCGTAGTGGGAAGACGACGATGCATGGTTGTGGTTGTGGTGCCATCCTGTTCATGGCTCGGGCTTTATAGTCTTAGCGGCCCGGCGAAACGGATGTGGGAAGACGCGTCTAGAGTGGGAATTGGCCGGTTGGCGAGAACAGGGGCCGCGGGTGGGGGGAAGCGCGCCAACGCCCTTGATGGGTAGTTCGGGCACCTGCTAGCGGACAATGGGACCCGCTAATGGGTCAAGCTAATGGAGCGGCATAACGCCTTGATGGGTAGTTCGGGCACTACAGCAGTAGTTCAAGCACGGATAGGTGCCCCTCATGCGTCGCTGGGCCTCAACAAGGGGAGGCGCCCGCCATGCTATTTAAGTAGTCCCAGGAAGGCATGCCTCGAGGAGGAGGCGCCTCTGGCATGTTTGATGCCCATCCAGACCAAAGGCCCTATAAATTCCCTCACGGCACCGAGTGGATCAACCTTGCCTCGATCTTTGTGTGTGTGGGTTTTGGGGGCTCCTCCTCAAACCACCGACAATTTGGGCATAAGATTAGTGCTCACGTGAGGATGGACTATAATTGGCTTGATCTGGATGTCGGAAGTAACGATTTGCTATTTCTCCGTTTCAAAATCTAAGATGTTTTAGGTTTATGAAGAAAATAAATCTAGACTTGTTTTAATATGTAGGTTCACTTAACTTTGGGATGAACTACATACTAAAAAGAAGTCTAGATTCATCTTCTTCAAACCTAAAACATCTTATATTTTGAAACGGATGGAGTATTTTACCACGTGTGGTGTGTCGGGTAAACCCAGCATCCGTCAAATTTATGTTTAAAAGGGTGTTATATACTATAATTAATCACGATATTTAGTTGTTCTCAAAATAATGTTTCCTCTTTGAGCATCGATCGGTATATAGGCTATGACAAAATCACTTTGGAGCACGTCGTCTTCACGGAGGCTTTGAATTTTTCAAAAGCTTGAAATATTTTGAAACAAATATATTCGTGTAGCCAACAATGCAACGTAAAATTAAAGTCTACCAATTTTCAGTGGTAAATATTTTGTATTTTGATGGATAAGAAAGACAAATATGAAAAGTTTTGTGAAAAATGAAGGATCATTCAAAATTACCTTTGTTCACGCGGGATCCACATTTTCTCCCCTATTTGCTGAGGCCAGAATATAAAAGTTTTTCATATTTTTTGTGCACGCATATATTATAAATCATTATCTACATCCTGATAATTTTTTCAGATTTCTTTGAATCTTCAAATTTGAAAATTTTAAAACAAATTAAAATCGTTCATGGGGACGGGCTCCAAACGGCGCTCTCACTACGTACGCACCTGAGCATCAGTCATGCGCATGTACATGATCTCGATCGGGCATACATATGACGCGCGCCTAGCTAAGTGGAGTAGCACATGCTAGTTGCCTCTCGCTCGCGCGTACCTTACGTCGACGACCTGTGCATGTCTGTCTAGGAACATGGCCTTAATCACTTGCCTAATTAACTGGCTATCTCACTCTCAACCAGCCTACGCGTACAATTTTGCTAAGAGCAAACTCATCGACTTTGGATTTAGGAAGTTTCGACTCCGTGTCCCTGCTGCATCGGTCTTCGTCCTCGAAAATGGTTCATTTCGAGAGCTAGCCCTGAGATCATGGCTATGTCCAAGCTCCCACACTTGGTGTACATGCCCACCAGCACCTTGAACACCACCTGTCTGTCCCTCTCTTCTCGTTTTCATATCGAAATCCATATAGCTTTCTTCTCAAGTAATAATGCCAAAACTTATCTCTCACCCAAGTCCGACGTTTTGTTTGAAGGCGATACAACGACACATCGCCAGGATAAAATATAGTGTGCGAAGTAGGGATCAGAGACGAGGAGATGGAAGCCGTCGGAGGAGTTGATGCACTCGACAAGATCTTTCCTAACAACTAGAGCTAGTGACGGAGGCCAGGCAGCTCGGCGTGGTGAACGCTGACTACGAGCTGAGTTGGATGAGTCAGTCAATGATATGTGGGCAGGCGTAAAAGCGTCTACCACCTGAGTTGGGTGAAAAAATTGGTGTGGGCAGATGGAGTACTTCTATCCAATCTTTCAATTCAATGTACTTTTATTTTTTTCACAGATGTGATGCCCTAGTCAAGTTACACGGCTTGTCTTTGGCACTACTACCAAACTATTGGAATTACTTTTAAGGGATGCGGGAGCATTAATATCATTGGAAATGAGGGAAGTCCTTCTTTTCCACACTTATAGGTGCTACTTTTTGTGAACGGTCAAAATGAAGAGGGTGTATACAGCAATGAAGCGAAACAAATCAAGAACACTCGTACCTACTACTCTTTTTTTCTTTAAAGAAAACTACCTATGTTTCACAATATTAAATAAACAGAATGAATTTTGACCGAAAGTGCATAGTGATTTTTACACATCACGATCAAAGTGCAGAGAAAGAAAAATGTCACAAGGAACATCAAAATCTTTTGTGCATGGGTCGGAATGGGAAGAAACCTAGTAGAATAATGGCCTGTGAGCCGGTCAATAGGTCTGAGCAGACTCATGGCTATGCTGCAGTGCTGCATCCAGTATTGGCAAAATGCTCAGCCGAACTATAGGAAAAAAAGAAACACTCAACTGAAGATGAGAGGGCATACCTAACAGTATCCAAAAGTACATGAGAGAATTGGAACGGAGAAAAGCGATTAGAACAAATTAAAGAGTAAGTGTTTGCATCATGTTGTATAAGGCAACTCGTCGCTGGTATGGACATAGACCAATACCAAAGGTGCTGCTGCGCTTACCATGTACTTGCCTCAGAGAAAGACACAATACGGGATTCAAGAGGACGAGATATTAGCTGAGAGAATTTAAATATGTATGCAGATGCGAGCGCGGCGTTGGATGCGACATGGGCGAGGGGATTAGAGCGCCCGAGGGCAAGAATATGGTTGCGCACGAGGAGGTAGTTGGCTTGGTCGGCGCCACTGTTGCGCGTGAGGACGGCGGCGGCGACCTCGTCCTCGGAGAGAGCCCGGGAGAAATCCACCGCGAGGGCGATGAGGGCCTCGGAATCGAGATCCTGCGCCAGGCGGAGGGAGGAGTTGGTCGGCGGGCGCCCACGGCGGCGCGGGATGCCTGCGATATACGCCGCAGACGAGGAAGATTAGCGGAGGACGCGGACACCCTCCGCAGGGACCATGTCGAGGAACTGCTTCTTGCGGCGGTGGCGGCCGCCATGGAGTCCATGGAGGACGAATCGGCAGAGGGAGACACCTCGGCAGCCGCGAAACCCATGGACAACGAATCGGCAGGAGGGGACGCCGCAGAGCCCATGGAGGATAGCTCCGCCTCTTCTCTTTCTAGCGTGGAGGCCCATCCCAGCGTCGGAAAGGAGCGAGGAGAGAAGAAAGCAGCGGTGAGCCGGTTCTTTTTTCTAGCGTTGCCGGTTTGTTGGGTTTTTTTTTTATTATATTTACTGTAGCCAAGAGTCTGAGCCGTTGCTCAGCGCGCAGGGTTTCCCTCGCACGTAAGCTATAGAGTAATAAGCCTTGTTTAGCAAGCTATATTATGGAAGAGGGAGCAGTAGATACTACTCATCCTGGGTTGACCTAAATAAACCATGTTTGTCCCTTGCCACGCTTGTGCAGCTGATCATAGACCACGTCCCTATAAGTTTCCACCCATTCGAGTGAATGTGGCATCTACTGTGTCTAGTTAGTCGCCTCCACTAGATGCATGTGTTGTGCCTGCCCGCCCAACAACTCAAACGGGCCCATGCGGACGGTGGCGTAAAAATCTCAAAGTGAAGGTAAAAGTTTAGTCTCACATGACTAAACCAAGAAGGTGGAGACCAACTTATAAGGTGTATATTTTGTTGCTTTTTAGTTAATAGTACTATATGAAGTACACATACAGATAGCACGTCTTGCATATATATTTCGACTTAACACTATATCAGTGAAGTGAAACAAAGTGTGACACCATGAATGTGAGTTGTTAGGATAGCATGAGGCGGAGTGGGTTGCAACACGTTTATAATGGTCAACATGTAGCCTAAGAAGTCCAATTTTAGGGTTAGGAGAGAAGGAAAGGAAGGCTACGTGGTGAAACCAGAAGTACAGGCGGTTGGATATGTGATTGTGTGACACCTCACATAGTGTCACACTTCTTCATTTACATACCAAATGCCACCACTAACAAAATTGCTAAAACTCTCTCATCAACATACATCACCGAAAACTCTCGCTTCACACACTTCTCATATATAATCTTACATTATCCTAACAAACTTATTTTACTCTTGTTGACTCAGCTTAGCCATGAGCTTTCTTTCTTTTTTGGAAATGGACGCTTTATTTTAAAAAGTTCACACCCAGTCTCTGCATCTAGGATGCCACAGCCTAACAAACACACACAACTCGAGTCCAAAGCAAAAGTACAAAAAATTACAAATATTTGAAATAAAGAAAATCCTCCATAACGTGCTATGACAGCTCTATCCGTGAATCACGCCGCCATCCATATCGGAGAAAATATCCTCGCGTGTCCTCCAACCGTATACAGCCCCTCCACAAACAAGTTATAGAACTACATCGTTGCAGAGATGTTCATGATCGAAAATGACCGTGGCTCGATAGATAATCCTAAATAAAGTCCCTCGCTCTTCTTCGACGACCACCTCGCTCTGAAGCGGTCCATGAGGACACTGCTACCGGATCGTCATATAGTAGTCTAGTCCTCGAGGTCTCTAATCGTTTGGACATGATGACAACGAGTCCGGTGGCGATACCTGAAGGCTCTTTGTGTCCGACTGCTAATGGCCGACATCAGTTTAGGTTAATAACTTTGCATCTTATTTTTTGGCTTGGCGTTCAAGCATGGTAGGAAAGACGAGCTTGCTAGGATTGAGCCTGCATGTGGTAGGTGATAGACTGGAATGGTTCCAGTATGAACTAATTGGAGTTTGTGCGACCAACCGGCAGGGTTGGTACAATCAATTCTTAAACGAGTTATAAAAAAATTGGAGTTTGTGCGAGTGCGTATGTATATATCTTTATCTTCTTTGCTGTTAAAAAATAATAAGCTTACCGTGGCGGTGGGAGTTTTTTCTCCTCCGTCTTAAAATAGATGTCACTTTGGTTTGTGAAAATTTAGATGAATCTATATGCTAAATGGTGTCTAAATTCATTTAAAATTTGACAAATCTGTGATATCTATTTTAAGACAAAGGGAGTATTTTCTTCGATGCCCTATTTTGTCACTTGATCTGTACTAGCAGACTATTATGCTGCAGGCCAGGAACTACAAGTATGGGCCATCCATCATCAGTTTAGCACAAGAGGCGAACACATTTCGTAGAAAGGAATACTTTGAAATGAACATGGATGCCGCATAACACTCAATTGTAAATGTGATAATATATTGAGTAGATACAGTGGTACACACCATCTCGAATTAGCATCTAGAAGTTTTGTGCCGATTAATAATGTAGATCAAGGGACCCCGTCGTCTTTATTTGTTCTAAACCTCTACCTTTACGAAGTTTTGTGCCAAGCGTATTTCTTTTTATGTTTATGTTCCGCTGTAACGGGTATCATCCATTTTATAGTTGTGCTTACACCGCTTGTTTTGGAACTCTCAAACTAGTAAGATTATTTTAAGCGCATGCAGAGCAATATTATATATTGTGTATGGGGTGAGCTCCTCTTTCACACTTACATGTGCTACTTTTGACCAGGTGGTCAAATTTAATAGGTATACAAAAACAAAGTGAAAGGAACCAGGAACACTCGAGTACCTCGAGGTTGCCTAAAAATAACCCTTGTCCCCTTATGCTGCCAGTACAACCATGCATTCATGGAAAGAACTGTGGATAGAGGCCCAAATATTAACCCGCAGCCTATTTATGAAGCCCATAAGGTGTGAAGCTAATTTTTGCAAAGACATGCCAAAAGTTTAGTCCACATGGCTAAGCCAAGAATGAGGAGACCAACTTATAAGGAAGACATTTTGCTGCCTTCTAGTTAGTAGTACTACATGAAATACTCATATAGATACGCATGCGCCGCCTCGTATATTCAGAACTTATTTGTTCTAAACCTCTACCTTTATGAAGTTTTGTGCCAATTCTTTTCTTTTATGTTCCACCAACATGCGGGGTATCATCCAGTTTTATAGCTGTGCTTTGGGAGTCAAGTTACACATTGTTTTAAAACTCTCAAACTAGTAAGATTATTTTAAGCGCATGCATGCGGAGCAATATTTATATATTGTATATGAGGGAGCTAGCTCCTTTTTTCACACTTACATGTGCTACTTTTGACTGGGTGGTCAAATTTAACAGGTATACAACAATAATGAAGCGAAATGAACCAGGCACACTCGTACCTTGCGGGGTTACCTAAAATAACCCTTGCCCCTGCTGCATGCTTGTACAACCATACATTCATGTGGAACCAGTACTTAATTATCTAGCGCTCATCCCAGATGGAAGAACCGTGGATAGAGGCCCAGATATCAACCCGTAGCAGCTGCTAGGCCCATAAGGTGTGAACTTAAAAATTGCAAAGGCATGCCAAAAGTTTAGTCCCACATGGCTAACCCAAGGAGGTGGAGACCAACTTATAAGGAGGGTATTTTGTTTCCTTCTAGTTAGTAGTACTATATGAAGGACATATCTATATAGCGCGGCTCGTGAATATTCGCGACTTATGACTTTGGGCGCTTGGCGGATAGCATTAACTAGCAAATAAAATCTCTCTTCTTTAACCGGGAAGAATTTATGGCTCCACGGTCCTACTCGCCACGTCCGACAGCCGTAAAGCGGAGCTATTGGTGGCTTTTTACACTAGCTAAGGCCAGGCCCGATTCGTCTGGAGAGACCCACCCGACACTCACACGCAACGGGCATCCACGTAAGGTATTTCGCTTTAATGAGTTGTATCCACATGCTTACACCTGCTACAGGCTAGCGTCCGCATCTGTCCTTTGATGCTTTATTTGGGTTGACTTGGCACATGCTTACACCATGTTATGACTATGAACCAGTCACCTTAGCCTCTATGATCATTTAGTTTTTAACTTGTGATATCACTTTATGCTTTGATTAATGGCAATCT
This sequence comes from Avena longiglumis, assembly GCA_030063025.1. Taxonomy (NCBI): domain Eukaryota; kingdom Viridiplantae; phylum Streptophyta; class Magnoliopsida; order Poales; family Poaceae; genus Avena; species Avena longiglumis. Next base: position 587,189,676 of record CP125975.1, read on the forward strand.
CTTCTACTAGGTGAACCAGGAGATGCGTCATAATATTGAAGAAGGATGGTGGGAACACCAACTCAAAGCTGACAAGACATTGGGACACATCTGTTTGTAACCCTGGTAGGCTTTCTAGATTGATTACCTTCTGAGATATTGCATTGAGGAATGCACATAGCTTCACAATGGGTACTCGAACATTTTCGGTGAAGCCCCCCTCTCAATGCAATCGAACAATTGTGTCATAATCACGTGGCAGTCATGAGACTTGGTTTTGGAATTTTTTTCTCCGCCATATTTATTATTCCCTTTATATTCGATTTATGAAGCCAGACGGGACCTTGATACTGCCCTTTTACATTCAAAAAGATTTCCTTCGCTTTGGTAAGAGCTTAATGGGTCAGGAGTTATGGCATGCCAAGTATCTATCTTTCTCCGGGGATGCATAGGTTCTTCTAGGGCCTTCAGACGTTGCTAGTCCTTCCGCAAGCTTCCGGCAGTGTATCTTTTGTATTCCGCATACACTCCTAGAAAGCCTAGCAGGTTCACATAAACATTCTTCGTCTCATGCGCGCATCACGCGTCGATTGAAGAAGCGGACCTCTAAGACTTTAAGCAATAGGGTAGGTCCCAAAATATAGGATTGCTTCTTCCACATGGGCGCCGTGTCCGCATCGTCATTCGAATGATAGACCTGTCGGACCTTTTCCAAAGATTACTTCTAGGTCCTTGACCATACCAAATACCTCCTCACCGGTACTAGGAGAGTGACAGAAACTTCTAAGATTGTAGATGTTCTATTGCTACTAGGGAGAAAACAATAATGCTTTGCCCAAGGGAAATTGTATTATTTACATTACACACTTTGCTTAATGCAATTATCTGTTGCTTGCAACTTAATACTCGAGGGTTGTTTGGATGATATC